>CM038796.1:262212188-262799247 GCA_021764765.1 Vicia sativa | reverse complement strand
TTTTGATTTTTAAATTTATTCAATGATTTTAAAAGCTGAAATTTTTTATTATAATAAAGAATGGAGAGTTTATTTTACAATAGGGACGAAAAAGAATTAGAAAACAATGACTAAAGAAAAAAACCTTTCTAACCTATAATTATTATTTTCATTTTTAATATTAATCGATGTAGAAAATTCAAAACAAATATTCAAAGAGTCAAAGTTTCTTATTATAAGAATACAATAATTTATATTAATTGGCTTTTTTTTGTATTTTATTAACTTATATAATATTTTTTTATATATTTTTATATCCATTAATATATAAAATGCACCTTAAAAATCAATCAGATTCAGTTTTTAAATAAAAATATTTAAAAAATACAATAACTTATTGTAATTGAATTAATTTTTGTATTTATTATTTATAAGACTTTTCTAACCCATATTTATTATTTGTGTTTTTGAGACTAGTAGATGTAAAAATATTCAAAAAGAGAATTCACCTCTTATTAAAATACAGTAATTTATAGCGATAGGAATAAATTATAACGATTTGATTCAATATGAATATAAAATATAACATTTTAATTCTTTTTATACTGAAACTTAATTATTGACATTTATGATAGAGTATAAAAAATATGGGTACGGAATAAAATTACATTAATTATTCTAAATTTTATTAAGAAATATAATATATTAAGAACTTAATAGTATTGATTGCAATTTTCTCTCCAATGCCACAATGACAAACATGCCTCTTATGAAGTAGTTGCTTCCCATATCAAGTTTAATTCTTGAGAATTTTTAATCCACCGATAATTTTATTAGGCATTACGTGATATTTAAAAATCCTAAAAATTAAAAATATATTTTTAGTGCATATTATTTTTAAATTATATTTATAAAAATTAAAATGTTCTTCCGATATAAATCGGAAATATATTTTCAGTTTTAATATAAATAAAATTGTTGTTGTAACAAATAGTGGCATGAGCCACTTAAGGTGTATGCAATTTTCTATGTTACAAATCGAAAGTGTATTTTCGATTCTATTTTTATTTTTAAAAATATATTTTAAAATGATCCATTATAAATGTATAGAATATTAATCAAAAATATATTTTAATTTTTAAAATTTACTTTTAAAATTGTATAAGGTGTTTTCATTATTCCTATAGATAAGAGTAAGAAATCCACTTATTCTATCTGCTCCATATCTGTAATACACAATTCCTCGATATAGTTATCCTCCGTCACTTTCACCATACAGTCAAGGGTTATAATTAAATACTGCATGTAGAAAACAATAAGGTTTAAGATTATGGTTTTGAGATTTTCCAAAAAAACATTTACTACTTCCATACAATAATAAAAGAAAACAGAAGCTCATAACTATAATCTCAAATCAAGGTTTAGGGGAAAATTTAGATTAGCTAATATTATGAAGAAGAATGCATCAAACTAGAGTTATAACTAGAGATAAAAGTAAAATATAGTCTTGATGGAATCATCATCATCTTTACATCAAACTTAATTAACAATTTAACACTATTTCAAAAAAACTCTTGATGGAATCGGTAAAAATAATGAAGCAAATATGATGTATTATTGAATTGAAAAGGAGGATAAGGTATGTTACAGTGAGGAATTTAGAGCATAAGTTATAATAGAGAAGTAGCTAGAAGATAGAGAGGAAAGTTTGTTATAATAGAATTGTATTTCACAATTTGTTAGTTACAGAATAGTTCCTTGATGCTTTATATATAGCAGCCAAGGGAACCTACTATTGCAGGTTGCATACAACAGAAACTGACATTTGTCAGTTACTTAGACTAGACCAGATACTTGTCTAATATCTTCCCCTCAAGTGCAAGGGGCTCCTTGCAATAAAGATCCCTTATCATGAACTTGAAGCTTGGCCTTGAGGTGAAGGAACCTTTGAGGAGACAGAGGTTTGGTGAGAAGATCAACATATTGATCAAAAGCAGGAACATGGACAACTTGGAGAGTTTTGCTGAGAACCTTTTCTCTAAGGAAAAAGATATCTAACTCCATATGCTTTGTTTTGGCATGAAGAATTGGATTGTGGGAGAGAGCCACGGTGCTCAGGTTGTCACAAAACAGCACAGGTGCAGTGAAAGGAACCTTAAGATCAGTGAGCAGAGATTGTAGCCAGAAAATTTCTGAAGTAGAGTTTGCCAAAGCCTTGTACTCTGCTTCAGTGCTGGACCTTGCCACCAAGGTTTGTTTCTTGTACCACCAGGATACAAGATTAGGACCAAGAAAAATGCAAGAGCCTGAGGTAGAGCGCCTGTCATCAGGATCAGACCCCCAGTCTGCATCAGAGAAGCCTTTTAGTGATACAAGCACCTGAGTTGAGGTAGGTTGTAGTAGCAAACCATGATGCAAAGTTCCCTTGAGATATCTGAGGATTCATTTGACAGTTTTCCAGTGAGATTCCAAAGGTTTAGAAAGAAACTGACAAGCTTTGTTGATAAAGCGATTTCTAGTGAGGTGAAGTGGCATATTGTAATTCCCCAACTACAGACCTGTAGAAGGTGGCTTCCTGAAGCACATCTGAGCCATGCTTGGTGTAACATCCCTTCTAAAATACCCCACGAATTAATAATTAAATCAGAGTTAACATAAATGAAAAGGCATTACAATTTATTAAAAACAGAAAATCTCATTCAAAATGTCATGCTCACTAAAGAACTTTATTAAAATAATAAAAAAAACAATAATTATGTTCTACACAGCGGAAAAATACCAATAACCGGAATAAAATTCAATTCATAATTATTCCCAAAATAAATCAAAGAACAAATGAGTACAAAACAAAACTCTCAACCAAACGTTCCCCAGTGTTACAACTATCAGAGCATGACACTGACACGCGAATACTAACTAGCACAGCTCTATAAGCCATCCTCACCAATTCTTGAGTTGCTCACTTTAATCTGAATCATCAAAGTAAGAGTGAGATTTTATCGCAATATAAAATGCATTATACGTTTCTAAAAACAACAGAACAATTCAATACATTATTTCACCCTCATTAGCATAATCAGATTCTCAGTACACAATTGCAATTCACACAGTTCATTATGCACAATAACAACAACAATGAAATTATAACACTGGAAAACCATCCTAACATGTTATAATTTCATACAAAATGCAAATGCAGACTCAATGCATGTGGTACCAAAATGTGAACTAAGTCACCAACATCGATTCGTCCATAATCACTCAGACATGAATCCAGCCTCACCACCCGTAATCACCCGAGAACGGTTATTGGCAAAATCTCACTAATTCCGCACAATGGGAATTAGCTACCACCAGAATGTATATGCATGCACATCAAAAGCATGCAACATTCAAATAACGAAATATGATCACAACGTCATTCCATACATATTTAACACCATCAAACAGCACAGCATAATCATGCATATATAACGTCCATCACAACACATGATATAACATCTATCAAGTATTTACAACATCAACGACGAACAACCACGATAACAACGAATTCCTAATACGGGAAGTCATATTAATCCAACAAGATTCACCTACTAGGTTTTAAAATGTTTTTATAGGATAATTCATACTTCCAGCTTTCCAACGGTTCCAACTACAACTAAATCAGAGTTACGGTCGCAAAGATATGGCCGAAACAATTTTCCAAAAGTTATGTTCTGTTTTTATGCAGTATGAGTCGATCCAAACACTCATGTTTCGACCCATACATGGCTTGTATTGACTCAAGTAACGTATGAGTCGACTCATACGCAAATACATTTTCTGTTTTTAAAAGTTTCTTCAGTATGAGTCGATACATACCCTCTTGTATCGATGCAAAACTATCTTGTGTCGATACATAACTCGTATGTGTCGATCCAAGACTCCCAAAAATGCCCCATGAGTCGATGCAAAATGATTATGTGTCGATGCAAGCCTTATTCACGCTTCTGTTTTTTAACACATACCAACTTGCGTCGATACATAGCCTCATGTGTCGACTCATGCTGCGTATTTTCACCCAAAAACCAGATTTTTCCCACTGTTTGCAATTCCAATCAACCAAAATCTTTTCCAAAATTCAAAGTACAACATATGCAGTGACAATTATGCATCCTTACATACAATTAACAGTAGAACTACCCTCCTTAATTAATCCACAACATCTATCTACACATAGTAATAATTCCTATGTATTCTAATTGAGGTTTTTACGTCAGATTACATCGTTAGGACATAACCTAGAAAATCCTAAATCGGGATTCTTAACGTATTATTCAATCCTATTGATTATCGAATCCCATAAGGCATAACAATCGGATAAAATCACCCCTTACCTTGCGATGATTCTTTGAATTCCGACGCTTTGGCTTTTTCCCTCTTTCTCTTCTCTTCTCCAATGTACGTATGATAGAAAACCTCAATTCCTTCTCTTTTCCTCTTATTCCTTATTTTATTCCCTTTATTATTCCAAATAATAAAAATAAAACATTTAGAATAATTAGAGTGTTTTACTCATCACACCCTCCAATTTAACTTCAAACCCCAACACTTCCATTCTATTTAATTAATTAATTAAATCTAATAATCCAAAAATACTAATAATTAAACCTCTAATTAAATTAATAATTAAAATTCTAATTATTTAATACTTAAATTATTTGGGGTGTCACACTTGGAGAGTTTCAAGCTGGAGATCATGGGAGTAGGAAGGCCTTTAGAATCTACTATGTTAGCTTTGGAAAGAACATCTTTGTTGTACTTAGCTTGATAGAGGAATAAAGAACCATATTTCATATGAGTAACCTTAATTCCCAGAAAATAATCAAGATTGCCCAATTGCTTTAGGGAAACTGAGAGTTTAGTTTTTGGACTAACTATTGAATGTGAGGAGCAGAATTGCCAGTCACAATGATATTATCTACATAAACAAGCATGTAGATGATACAGGAAAAAGTAGTTAGAGTAAACAGGGAGGGGTCACACCTACTAGAGACAAAGCCAAACTATTTTAAAGCTTGGTGCAGTCTATCAAACCAAGCCCTAGGGGCCTGTTTAAGCCCATAGAGAGCTTTGTTTAGCTTGCATACCAAATTAGGATTAGAAGACTGAATTCCAAGTGGTTGTTCCATGAAAACTTCTTCTTGAATATTCCCATTTAAGAAGGCAATGTTAACATCCACTTGGGTGAGAGACCAACCTTTTGAGATGGAAATGGTGAGCATAACTCTGACTGTAACTGGTTTTACCACTGGTGAAAACATTTCAGTGAAGTTAAATCCCAACTGCTGATGAAAACCTTTGGCCATAAATCGTGCCTTATATTTGTTAATGGAACCATTGGGATTTTGTTTGATTCCGAATACCCATTTACATCCTATAGCTGTCCTATTAGAAGGCAGCTCAGTAAGATCCCATGTATGGTTTTTGAGAAGAGCAGAGTACTCTTCCTGCATAGGAGCAGCCCGCTTTGGATCTTTTAGGGCCATTTTATAAGAAGATGGCTCCTGTAACAACCCAATATCCCCCAAGGTTTATTATGCAAAAATCAGAGTAAATTAAAATTTCACAATTTTAATACTGAGGCATCACACCTTCAAAACCAAATTACTTTAAACAGTTTGCTTTAAAGTATAAATCTCGGATACATAGCATCGTCGGAAAATATAAATTGATTCATAAAAATCAAAACATCTTCTTTATTAAACTTCCGTAATAAATCATATTTTCATAAAGTATGATTCTTATACATAAAGGAATAACAACAATAGAACAACAACAAGACAACATAAATATTCTCCCCGAGTGCTACGTATCAGAGCGACACCGACTCGACTAATAGCAGCTATAAACTCCATCTTCATAACTTGCGTTACCAATATAAAGGTAACGGCAAAACAACTAAAGGGTGAGATACTCCAAAACATATAATTAAAGGCATGATATAATAAATATATATATATATATATATATATATATATATTTCGAATTATAAAGGATATAAGTTAATAAGTGCAATTCAACACATATCCAAAACTCATTTACTTTAATCGTCATTCTAATGTGTATAATCTACACTATATCGCCATAACCTCGCCGGCATAAATCATTACAACAACACATAAACTTCCATCACCACGAAATCATCGTAAGTTAATATGTCACAAATTAACACGACAATTATAATCAACAACATTAAACAATACTAATAACTTAAGCAACCTAAATAAAATCATCACAAATTGGCTAAATGCCCATCATCGCTTTTGGCGTAAAAGCCCATCGTCACAAACATCATCACATCATATTTGCATTAAGCATTTCATCAAAGTTAAATCATAATACTCATCCTTTATATTCATCGCATAGTTATCATGAAATTATCAAGTCATATTCATTTCATGTTCATCATAAGGATCACTACCAAACAAAATATCACATATCATCGCAATTCAATATCATCCATCAATTAACAAAACCCAACGCCAAACAACTCAAACATAACCGACTCCATGAGACACGACTATGTTATGCATGTGGTACTCGTCGCTTTGTCCATAATTAGGAACACTTGGCATAAAAGCCTCGTCGTTTGGCATAAAAGACTCGTCGCTTGGCATAAAAGCCCATCGTCGCTAATGCAATGTATGTGGCTCGATAATAAAGACCACACAACTACACATCATCATCGCTCATCAAAATTGACATAAAGTCCACATCTCCATATTTATTCACATCAAATAAACATGTCATCGCATCTCATAAACAACAAGTATTCATACATAAATACACCATCAATCAGCACATGATAACAACAAGTCATGACATATAATGTTAATTATAACACATGAAATAAACTTACAGCAAGTATACACAACGGATAAATACGAAGTTTCTACGAATCCTACATACAAATCAAATCAATCCTTCGGGATCTCAACTCTTGGTTTTAAAAATATTATCAACGATAGTACTCGTTCTAAGCTTTCCATGATACCAACGATCGATGGTTTTACGGTTATTTAGCATTGAATTTCGTTATCGTTTCTTTTATTTGTCTAATGTTATATGTCATTTTACGCATTTTATGCTTTGGTTATGTGTCCGAGTGTTTTAGGGTCGAAGAATAAAATGACACATATCGGGGCAAAAGAAGTGCAAAAATCAGAATATGGAAGGCTACAGATACATCAAAGTCAGTGTCGAAAAGCCACTAGAAAACGCAAAAACCCCAAAGTCGGTGAATCAACACGGGCACCGTGTTAATCAACCGCCCGTGTTGATTGACACAAATATTTCTTATTCAAGAGGTCAACACGGGCACCGTGTTAATCAACAACCCGTGTTGATGGGCGCGATGAAAACTTCACTTTTACCATTCCCATTAATTCTAATCATCATCAACCTCATAATCCCTACACCTAATTCAACTTTTCTAAACATTTTCAATAATCAACCAACCAAACCCTATAAACCATCTATCAATTTTCCCCCAATCCAAACTACAACCACCAAACCCTAACTATATGAGATAGAAATCAAACCCCTTACCTCTAGCTTGGATGATTCCACAAGACTCCATCTTCAAGCTTGCTCAAGTTCTTCCTCTTCTTCCTCTCTTGCTCCTCTTCTTCTTCTTCTTCTTCCCAAAACCCTCTCTTTCTCTCTAGGTTTCTACTCTTGGCTTGTTTCCCAAATGGGAAGAAAATGAGGAAATGTGGTTTTTATAACTTATGTTTCTTACTAGCTTCCAAGTTTCTATTTGGCTTTTTGTGTTCACAATGGAAAGAAAATGGAGGAAAATAGCTTTTATAAGTTGTTTTTCTATTAGTAAGGTTAAGGGTGTAAACCCAATCCTAGGAAATTGCTCTTCACACCCCTCTCCAATTCTTATAAAATTAACATACTAATAATATCCAATAATATTATTAATTCGATTAATTAAAATAATTACGGGAATTAAATACGGATCCGAATATTATTTTACCGAACGAGCGGAATAAAAACGGACCGAACAAAATGGCGCGGATAAATTAATAGATATATTAATTAACACAAATATTCTCGTCATAAAATAAATATCGATCGGTAATTCAAAATATTAATATAATATAATATTAATTAAAATAGGGCGTTACAACTCTCCCCCACTTATAAACTTTTCGTCCTCGAAATTTCGACCAAAACGAACAACTAGGGACATGCCTACACATTCATCCGCTCAATCCTCGCGTCAATTAAACAACATATAAAATACACCCAACACAAGGGAATCTCCCTAACCACAACGTCTAGACAAGAACAACCATGCCGAGATGCAAAGCCCATACAATGCACTCGACAACCAACTAACACCCAACAACTAAACAAGTCGCAGACACACCGGTTCACTCGAGAACCAAACAAACAAGATCGATACCATCCTAACTCCTCAACCATAGAATTAGTTACACACTCGAACCGACACCTCGGAAACGAGTCACCAAAATAGGAACATAAAGTCCTATGACACAACACCGACACCATCGCTAAAACGAAAACAACAAAATGGTTACACAAACCAAAACTGAAACAATCAGAACAGAATAGTACCACGCGTGTTACGCAAACACGAAAAGATGCCTTCATTCACGCATAAGCATGAACTCAGGAATTACACTTGCAATTATCGCCTTCATTCTAGAAAATCACAAGGTCACATCATCCTTGTAGATTACCCACGTACAACCCTTGAACAATAACAAGTTACTCAAATATAACTGAACTGCGATACACCACTCATCCTAGGGCGTATACAAACGACTTGCGACTATAACTCACTAGTCCAAATCCGACAATCTCGCATACTCGCTAAAACTCATTGCTCGATATCTAAACCATACTGCGTCACTTTTATGCATAAGATGCCAACCGTAAAACAACTTGGTTACTCATCAACTTCACAATTACTCAGAATGGATACGTTCAACGCGTACACCCATCAAGATACCTCGTAACTTCGGTCTCATCAACTCGAAAAATCACCCTTTCAATCTTGATTGATCAACGTCCATTGATCCTCTAAAATACACGACATAGTTTGACCTTTTCAAAGATGTCCAAATATTTCACTTGTGAAACTTCGACTTATACACCTGACTTCAACGAAGTCTTCCCTTATAGCAATTCAATTCCCAAAGTATATCTAAGCAATCATTATCCTCGTACCGTCGCATCGATCAATACATAGGCTTCTTATTCGAAACACCTTTCACAACTTTCAATCTTCCAAAGTGGTAATTCAAACCAAAACACTCTCTCAAGAACTTAACCCATCAACGTCGTCTCGTACTCCTGACTTACAACACAGGTCGGACTTAGAACCATAACATCAATTTCTATAGAATCCAATCATGAACACCGTCGCGACCGACTTTAGTCACAATAGAACACCTTCCTTTATAAAACATCAATCATCTTAAGGTACCTGTGGCTACCAAACCGTCACAAAATTCCTTACCGTCAAGACTTATCTTAGTCATAATCTAATAATTCACCACGGCTATTAGTATCCGACGAAATCCAAATGTTAGTAGTGAACATATCCATAATAATACGATTTAATCTCAACAAGTGTCCCAAAACAAACATGCAACATTCTTTAAAGTAACAAATCCCAAATCAGACATTCTTGGGTTATCCGCGATATCAACATACTAAACTCAACACCAGAAGAAATCTCTTTATAGATCGCACTCAAACTTGAATTATCTTCAACAATTCCAATCTTCTCGTCGTTAGCATCAATACCTGTAAGATTTCAAACGAGCACGACCGCATCAAACTCTAACTCACGTGTCCGACAATTTTTCCTTATGAAAATCAAATCGTTCCAAGGTAGTAATACACTTTTTCCAACTCTATGTCTAAATACATCTTAAGTCAAAATGAAATATCACAATACACCGCACAAGGTTCTCCAGTACAAAACAAAACCAAAATCAAAGCATTCGCTAACTTTCCACTGGCTCCACAAATTCACTTCCCAATGTGAAGTCCAAATAGTGACTCAACCATCTCGGGTCAAAGTACTCACGATCAATACCAACTTATAAAAAGATCTTCCATCAAACTCACGAGTTAATCATCCTGACAAGAGAACTTCTAAGCTCGAAATAACCCTTAAAGTCTTCTAGAAGATACAAAATAAATCTTGAGCTGTCCAAAATACCACCGTCAAGCCGCTTACTTAAGGCACGCTCGTCCAACAGTTCAAAACTCTTTCTTTAGAATACTCGACATGCACGATCTAACTTCACTCACGATAGCATAGCGTTCGGATGCTTGCCACAATTCCTTAACTTGATGTGAACCAAATAATATCTATCAACACGAAATAACTCATACAACTACTCATGAAATCTTGTCCGAACATTCCAAAATCATACAGCGCATTAGTCACACCAATGACATCAACAAATACTCGCCAGGACCATACAATATCTTGAAAAGCATTGTCTAAACATCTTCAGCTCTCACACTAACCCGTAGACAGCCTGACTTCACATCGATCCCACTAAACACAAAAGTTCCAAATGGCTGATTTATCCAACATCATTCCTTGGAAGTAGATACTTGTCTTCAATATCCACTTCGTTCCTTTGTCTGAAAACGACACATCAACTTAAGCGACCTTCGCTCTTCTCGAACAACACAATGGTAGCACTCCACGGTGACCCGCTCGAATAAACAAATTCTGCTCAAACCAATCCTCAAGTTGACTTTTCAACTCTAATTCAGAAGCAAACATCCCTTAAGAATACTTCGAATCACAACTATCTCGAGAAACTAAATCCATCAACACTTCACTTCGCACTACTGCGGTAATTCACTCACATCTTTACAATATGCTTCGGAAGAATCACAACAAGAAGCTCGCTTGCCAAAATCTTGTTTCTCAATAAAAATCCAAATTCGCCCACAACTCAAGTAACCATGCACCACCTTGTGCAAACACATCTGCTTCATACACTATTAAGCTGGCAAGACAAGTTTATCCCAACCAACACAAATCCCGACTACTATCAACAAGAGATTAAGGGTGATCAGTTCCTCAATTTGTCGATAGACAGTCGACAATCATGATGGTAACATAAACCATCTTTACCAAACTACAACAGTGTCTTCAAACTTACACTTCAAGTTACCAAAGCGTAACACCGCTTAGTCTCCAACTCTAAGCCACAAGCGCCACCAAAAAGTAAAACTTCTCTCCCACTTGTTTCAAACTCATCTCTGCAGACAAACAATTAGAAACAAGCAAGTACCGACAGTGTTTCACACACATGTCGCATATCAAAGGGTTAAACACATTAATAACCTGGCCGACAGACCGACCTGCTCTGATACCACTAATGTAACACCCCAATATTCCCCAAGGTTTATTATGCAAAAATCAGAGTAAATTAAAATTTCACAATTTCAATACTGAGGCATCACACCTTCAAAACCAAATTACTTTAAATAGTTTACTTTAAAGTATAAATCTCGGATACATAGCATCGTCGGAAAATATAAATTGATTCATAAAAATCAAAACATCTTCTTTATTAAACTTCCGTAATAAATCATATTTTCATAAAGTATAATTCTTATACATAAAGGAATAACAACAATAGAACAACAACAACAAGACAACATAAATATTCCCCCCGAGTGCTACGTATCAGAGCGACACCGACTTGACTAATAGCAGCTATAAACTCCGTCTTCATAACCTTCACGTTTCCAGTATAAAGGTAACGGCGAAACAAGTAAAGGGTGAGATACTCCAAATCATATAATTAAAGGCATGATTATATATATATATATATATATATATATATATATACACATATAGTTTCGGAATTATAAAGGATATAAGTTAATAAGTGCAATTCAAAACATATCCAAAACTCACTTACTTTAATCGTCATTCTAATGTGTATAATCTACACTATATCGCCATAACCTCGTCGGCATAAATCATTACAACAACACATAAACTTCCATCACCACAAAATCATCATGAAGTTAATACGTCACAAATCAACACGACAATTATAATCAACACATCAAACAACAACATTAACAATACTAATAACTTAAGCAACCTAAATAAAATCATCACAAATTGGCTAAATGCCCATCGTAAACTTTTGGTAAAAGCTCATCGTCACAAACATCATCACATCATATTTGCATTAAGCATTTCATCAAAGTTAAATCATCGCAATACTCATCATTTATATTCATCGCATAGTTATCACAAAATTATCAAGTCATATTCATTTCATGATCATTACCAAACAAAACATTATATATCGCAATTCAATATCATCCATCAATTAACAAAACCCAGCGTAAACAACTCAAACATAAACATAACCGACTCCATGAGACACGACTATGTTATGCATGTGGTACCCGTCGTTTTGTCCATAATTAGGAACACTTGGCATAAAAGCCTCGTCGTTTGGCATAAAAGACTAAACGGCATAAAAGCCCATAAATCGCTAATGCAATGTATGTGACTCGATAATAAAGACCACACATGCACATCATCATCGCTCATCAAAATTAACATAAAGTCCACATCGCCATATTTATTTACATCAAATAAACATGTCATCGCATCTCATAAATAACAAGTATTCATACATAAATACACTGTCAATCAGCACATGATAACAGCAAGTCATGACATATAACGTTAATTACAACACATGAAATTAACTTACAACAAGTATACACAACGGATAAATCACGAATTTTCTACGAATCCTACATAAATCAAATCAATCCTTGAGGATCTCAACTACTGGTTTTAAAAATATTATCAACAGATAGTACTCGTTCTAAGCTTTCCAACGATACCAACTGATCAATGGTTTTTACACGGTTATTTAGCATTGAATTTTGTTATCGTTTCTTTTATTTGTCTAATGTTATATGTCATTTTACCGCATTTTACGCTTTGGTTATGTGTCTGAGTATTTTCAGGGTCCGAAGAATAAAATGAGACAAATCGGGGCAAAAGAAGTGCAAAATCAGAATATGGGAGGCTACAGATACATCAACACGAGCCCCCGTGTTAATCAACACGACCCGTGTCGAAAAGCCACTAGAAAATGCAAAAACACCAAAGTTAGTGAATCAACACGGGCACCCGTGTTAATCAACACGGCCCGTGTTGATTGACCTGACAGCAAATATTTCTTATTCAAGAGGTCAACACGGGCACCCGTGTTAATCAACACGGCCTGTGTTGATGGACGCGTATGAAAACTTCACTTTTACCATTCCCATTAATTCTAATCATCATCAACCTCATAATCCCTACACCTAATTCAACTTTTCTAAACATTTTCAATAATCAACCAACCAAACCCTATAAACCATCTATCAATTTTTCCCCAATCCAAACTACAACCACCAAACCCTAACTATATGAGATAGAAATCAAACCCCTTACCTCTAGCTTGGATGGTTCCACAAGACTCCATCTTCAAGCTTGCTCAAGTTCTTCCTCTTCTTCCTCTCTCGCTCCTCTTCTTCTTCTTCCCAAAACCCTCTCTTTCTCTCTAGGTTTCTACTCTTGGCTTGTTTCCCAAATGGGAAGAAAATGAGGAAATGTGGTTTTTATAACTTATGTTTCTTACTAGCTTCCAAGTTTCTATTTGGCTTTTTGTGTTCACAATGGAAAGAAAAGGGAGGAAAATAGCTTTTATAAGTTGTTTTCCTATTAGTAAGGTTAAGGGTGTAAACCCAATCCTAGGAAATTGCTCTTCACACCCCTCTCCAATTCTTATAAAATTAACATACTAATAATATCCAATAATATTATTAATTCGATTAATTAAAATAATTCTGGGGAATTAAATATCGGATTCGAATATTATTTTACCGAACCGAACAAAATAAAAACCGGACCGAACAAAGCGTTCATAAATAAATAGATATATTAATTAACACAAATATTCTCGTCGCAAAATAAATATTGATCGGTAATTCCGAAAATATTAATATAATATAATATTAATTAAAATAGGGCATTACAACTCCAATTCTGTGAGCAACAAAGTGGGATGAAGCTTTGGCTTGACTATGTCATTCTTATCCCTGGTGGACATAACATGAGTGTTAGGAGGATGCACAGGAGCAGAATGAGATGGAGAGGGAACATTGAAGATTTGTGAGACAGATAAGGGTGAAGCTGTAATGGCAGAATCAAAGGAGGGTGATACAGAGGGAACTGCTTGACAGGGAGAAGGAGATGGTGAGGTAGCAGAGATAGGAACTGCAATAATAGGAGAGGGTTTGGGCAGGGATTGTTGCAGAAGGCCAGTGGGAAAAATAGAAGCAAGTGGAGGTGAGGAAGAAGAGTGCACTGGACTAGATTTAGAGGGAAACAAAGAAAGATAGGAAAGTCTTGCCTCATTGAATACAACATCTTTAGAAATATAGATCCTTCCATTAGAGGCTAGACATTTATATCCCTTATGGTTTAAGGAATACCCCAGAAACACACACTCCTGAGAGTGAAAGTTGAATTGTGGGTAGAATAAGGCCTTAGGTGTGGGAAGCAAGCACATCCAAACACCTTGAGATTTGTGATCAGGGATATCATTATACAACATCGATAAGGTGATTTCATGCCCAGCAGGGGTATTGGCATTCTGTTTATTAAGTATGTTGCAGTTAAACAGGAAAAATCCTAGAATTTTAGGGGTAAGCTAGCTTGAGCAAGGAGGGTTAAACCAGTTTCCACAACATGCCTATGTTTTCTCTCTATTGAGCCATTGTGATGATGGGTGTGAGGGCAGGCAAGCTTCCGACTGATCCCTTTGGATTGAAAGAAGGGAGTGAGAGTTTTAAACTCCTCTCCTCCATCAGTTTGAACAACTTTGAGTGTGTGGGCGAACTTGACATTGGTGATAAAGTGTGTGAGAGTGAGCACATCAGTTTAAGTTTGATAGGAAAACCCATGTATATCTTGAGAAAGCATCCACACAAGTAAGTAAGTACTTATAACCACATGGAATACATAGGAGTAGGTCCCCATACATCGAAAAGATTAAATCAAAGGTCTAGAATAATTTGTGAGTGAGAGTGTACTAGGAAGCCTATGTATTTTCCCAGCAACGGAGTGTAGAAGTCCGGTTGAGACTTGTGAGGAACAAGGGTGTTGCGAGCTGCAGTTGGTCTTCATAACTTCATGATGAGGATGGCCATGTCTGTTATGCCACATAGTATAAGCTGAAGGACCATATCTGGAAGCCATAGCATCTTGGACACATTATTGACAGAAGCACAAGGCTGAGAAGTGAAGCTAGATGTAGGAACTGGTTGTAAGGAGCCAAAGGTATATAGACCATCTTTATTGAGAGATCCTTGAAGCACAATCTTGGAATCACCCTGTGTTTTTACAAAGCACTTATCAGAGTGAATTTTAAAATACACCTTGTTATCCTTAGCAAACTGGCTCACAGACATGAGGTTCTTTGTGATGTGAGGAACTAACAAAAGATTTTTGAGTGTAAGGGAGGGGTGTGTTGTGCAAGGTGAAGAGAAGTGAGCAGTGCATATAGAGGTAATAGGCAGACATTGGCCATTACCAAGGAGCACTTGGTCAGTTCCAGGCAAGGCAACACTCTCAGAAAGATAACCTGCATTGTTGGTCACATGGTGTGTGGCACCAGAGTCAGGATACCATGGTTGAGCTTGTTGAGTAAATTCAATTGGAGCCATGAACCCTGCACCAATAAAATGAGCCTGAGGCATATACCCAGGCCTTTGAGAAAATCCAAGTGGAGGATCATGAAGAGCAGGAGAGAGCCAAGCATTCTGCATAGGTGTTTGAGCATGTGGCATCCATTGATTGTATCCACTAGAGGTTATAGGCTGAGCCACATATGGATTGAGCCTTTGGTTCCAAGCAGGCCTTTGGTGTTGTGCACCAGCATTCCACATGGAAGGCATAAATGCAGAATGTCTTTGATAACAGATGCTGGCATCATGACCTGGCTTAGAGCAAATTTGGCATTAAACTCTAGTACGAACACCATTCCTGACTTATCTGCCATGACTGTGTCTACCACAAAAACCTCCACGACCTTCACCATATGTGGAATTTCCAGCATATTGCATCATCTGAGAGGCATCGGGTGTGACTTAAGGAGTTTGTTGAGTACCTACAGCAGGAGTAGCTTGTGCAACATTGACAGATAAAGGTTTAGAAAGAGTTACCTTCTTCGCTTTCTCCAAATTTGCTTCATGAGTAAGAAGCATTGATTCAGCTTCAATAATAGGATATATAAGAATCCGATATTGAATAATTGAAGCTAGGGCATTGTATTCCTCAGGTAGACAATCAAGAATGGTTTCAAGCCGGTCACAATGCGAGATTGGATCACCAATCGACTCGAGGATATCCATAATTCGTTGAATTCGAGCAAGATAAGCAATAATCGGTTTTTCCCCTTTCGAAATCGATTTTAGTTCCAATCTCAATTGTCTCGACTTCGCGTTAGTATGCGCGAAGATGTATTGATGCACTTCATCCCATATCTGGTGAGAATGAACACACCGGAGCACACGAGGAAGTACCACGTCAGACGGAGTGGTAAGAAGCCACGTGAACAAGGCGAATCTTGTTGTTCCCATTCGAGGAAGCGGATTTTCACGATCGGTGCCGCGATCTTCATCGGAGAAAGCTGGCGGAATAACCAGAGTCACAAGGAGGCGATGAAGACGATGAGTGCGAATGATACCTTCCACATGTTGTTTCGAGGACCAGAAGTTGTTTTCGTCTAGATTCAGAGTTACATGCTGCGTGAACGTTTTGAAAACGTTCTTCACATTGAATATGGAAGAAACGCCGTCACGCGCCACCGTACTTTGAACGGTTGATCGCCGTCAGAAGCCATGGAAATGGATCGGAAAGCTCTAGATACCATAATAAGCTTCTTCTAGAGAGGCCTCCAAATAACTTAGGAGTAATGCTATATGGTAAGAAAGAATTTGATTTCTCTGAGGCAAGGACTTTGGTTTCTCCTGTAAGAATGTTTTAATCTTGTGAGTTACTGGTGTAAGAATGTTTATATTCAAAAAATATACAACCCGCAAGGTTTGAGCTAACATCTGTTGGGGAACAATGAAACACATTTGCGCTGCTGGGACATTGCGTTGCTTGTGAAACATTATGAACCTTAAGGAATATAATTATTCCTTCGTTCAGATGCATAGTTGGATTTAAAGAGTGTTTCCTTTTTTCCAAGTGACATCAATTTTCTATAAATAGAGGCACTTGAGAAGCGAAAAGGATATCTGAAAATAGAATTTATCCACCATTTCAATTATTTTACATTATCCTTTACTTTATTAATTAATGCATGAGTAAAGTGTAGGAAACATAATTCTGTAAACTATTATCAAAAGATACGTTTAATGTGTTTGTGTAATTCATGTTAAGGAACTCAAAGAATCCAAAAGGGAATTCGCCGTTAATTTCAATCGCATCCAATATACTATAATTGGTGGGGGAGAATTATTCCTAAAGGTTAGTGTGAAATTCACACGCTTTGGATTTTCAAGTACAATTTCCATCAACTCTTTCTTTGTTCAAGGGGCTGCCACATATCCACCAACAACTACAAGTATCCAACATATCCTTGAGCTCATGTGGCTGAGCCATGGGCTCTGTGAAGGACATAATGAGATCAAGCTAGGGCCTTTAGGTGATTGAGACATCTTCTATCAGGTCTATCCATCTCTATGAAATTGATAAAAACCACTTTTCATTCCAAACTTACTCAGCTCTGCACAAGAAAAACCGCACTTTTAAAAAACTTAACAAAGTTTAAAACATAGGCTGAACCCTATGTATTAAACCATACTGGAAACACATCCAAATGTGGAACTTGAAATCACTGGTGGAGACTTGCACTAATATCCATACCTCTCTCTCTATATAGCTTGGATGAAAATGTATGAAAATTTAGAACCCTATATCAATAATATACATATCTCATATTCTAATAATATTTGCAATGCTAGGGTCCATGTTGTTCGGAATGGTAAGACAACGATGCCGAAAACCGATAGCACCAAGAACTTGCATTGGATTCATTCCTCCCCCATGGTCACTGCAATGTAGAGATCTCCCATAATATGATCATGTAGCTAAAAACAACAACCTACTAGAAAAGCGAATCTCACAATTAGTTTGTCATTCATTCATGTTATCATAATATAATAACAAATACCGAGAAAGAATAAGAAGCTTACTTTTCATATGAAATTACATTTCTCAACACTTCTAGAGCCATCCATTTGACCTGAAAAGTATATTCTACATAACCATTAACTAATATATTCAGTCACTAATCATCTAACATAAATGCAAACAATAGTAGGAATTTCTAGCAATTAGTTGTAAGCAAAGGCCATACAAATCATATCATTCCAAAAAATTAAGCCTAGTAAAGCGTCGGTTGAGATACAGAAAGTACACTTACATCTAGGCCACGGAACCATAATATATTACATCAATAACTCAATTTAGGAAATCTAACTCATGTCATCATAAGTTTTTCCAAAACCAATAGAAAGTTCAAATAGCATAGTAGACGAAAACAAGTGGGTAGAACCCAACTCCGTGCAAATAAAATACTTAGGAGCATACATTATGACTTGGAGAAATAGTAACCTTTAAAGAAGGAATGATTGCATAAACATAAGGCTCTTTTGCACTACTGCGTGTAGAACAAGATGTTTGAAGCTTTGAAATATCACTGAAGTCAAAACCAAGAGATACACGAGATGTTATGGCAGACTGAATTATTGCAATCAAATCTTCTACTTTAAACAGTAAACCACTGCTTATTCCATGAATAGTGTAATCCAAATCAAATAAGCATTGAGCATCATCAAGTAGAGTATGGGTTTCACACTCCCATTTTTTGCAGTTATTCTTAATTACTTTACATACTAAAAATTAGCAAGAAACAACAAGAAAAATATTCTATAAGAAACTAAATGATTCAATATTGTAATTAAGAAGGCAAAATACCCTTTTTAGTCCCTTAACTATACTCCGAGGTACAGTTTGGTCCCTTATCTCTAAAAAGTGTCAAAGTGGTCCTTTAATTGTTCAAAAAGAACCATAGTAATCCTTTCCGTCCAAAAGGCACTAACAAACATTTGTTTTGTATACGTGGCAGGTGACATGGACTGATATAATCTTCTTCTCCTACCTTAAATTATTCCATCGTTCTCTTCCCTCTCTTCAACCCAGTTTCTCCAAATTCTAGGGTTCAATAATTACCTTCAATTTTGAAATTGGTTGTGGAAAAATGAAGCAGAGATCATCAACCAACACAGGGCATTGTTCATTTGAGTCAAATGTGAAGAGCGATTCCTATGTAAATGGAAATTTGAGATGGAAACCCATATGTGGCTATGGGGACATGACTTTTCTTCGAAGGGCTTCTACTGTGACGAATTTTGGGGTTGTCGTTATTATAAGGTACAAAAGAAATTAAATTAGTTCTTCATCTCACTATTTCATGTTTATGGAAATTCTGAGTTTCCTTATTAATATTTGAATTGGAAATAACACAGGGTTCAACACAAACTGGCTGTGGATATTTTCAATGGTACTATGATGATGTTGTGGATGAGAAAGACCAGTTTATGAAGAAGCAAAGGGGTCGGTTAGACAAGATGCAAACTGAACTTGATGTTGCAAAATTGGAGTTGTTATCTTTAAAGGCAACAAACGATGGTCTGAAACAAAAGATACTGGAGTTACAAATGCAAATTAAGACAATGATGAATTCGGAAAAATATATAAAAAAATGCTATGTATTGTTTTGTTATTTTTCATATGGAAAATGTTGTAATAATTGTTCTATTAGAATGTTCTATTAGAATGTTTAATTAGAATGTTGGACCAAGTGTTATATAATGTTCTGTATTTGAATTCAACAAATGTTTAATTAGAATGTTCTATTGAGAACAAAGTTAGGATGAATTATAGTATTTTTTAATTCAACAGTTAATATTACAGGTCCACAAAGTTGTAAACAACAGTTAATTATAAGGTGGTGTAAACCACTAACATTCATACATTACACAATCAAAACATAACACCTGATATTACAGGTCCAAAACATAAAGCCTAATATTATAGTTCCATAATTACAGCCTATTATCATAGGTCCAAAACAACCTGATTTTACAGGATCAAAACAAGTTAACATACAACAATCCTAAACTTAACATAAGCAATCCTAAACTTTCCATTTTGATGTTGCTATCTTAGTTGGTGTTGTCCTTCTTGTTGTTGGACCTACAACAGTTCTTGCTGCATTCAACCTAGTTGATTTTCTAAGGTAATCAGGTTTATAATCATCAATGTTTTGGTTCCTACTTTTAATTACTGCAAGTGAATGCACACAAGGTAGGCCAATTAGCTCCTATCTCCTACATTAACATTTCCCATCCTTCAGATTGACTGTTGTCGCACCCCAAAATTTACCCTCATAAGTTCAGGGTTTTAACTTCAGGAAACGACTTTTTAGTTTATGTTTATGAGGAGTAATCATGAGACATCCCTTCTTCAAGGAATACACTCTTTTGAAAGTGCACAAGATCAAGACTTTATTCCCTTGTATTTCTCATAAGATCATTGCATCACTAACAGTTTCAGAACAGGACAGATCGTGCGTGTACTCCTAAAGTCAAAATTGAGATTTTATAAAAAAAAATCATCTGTTCAAGAGATAATCAATTAGGGTTTGAGTTTCCACTCACCTCAATTGATCTATCTTAATCAATCATCAACATTTGATCTTCAAATTCCCAACTTTTTCTCATGATCTACCTTGAATCGACCAATTAGGGTTTTGATCGAAGATAGTGAATCATTGACTTTCTGCTCAATGGATGACCTATTTGCTTGAAGATTGATCTTAACATCTTAAATGCAACATCTTGACCTAATTTCTTGATTCAAAACATTGCAAAATCCATGTTTCTTCATCAGACAAATTCTGAACCATCTGATGAAAATTCATCTGCTCAAAAAGTCAAACTTTGACTTTTGGTCAACTTTTCAAATCAAATTTTTCGATCATAAAAACATTTCAAATAATCCATCATGATCATAAAAATCAAGAAATATGAAAAAGTCAACAAAAATCAAGATTTGAATTTTTCTAACATAGAAATTTTTTCAAGTGTTAAGAAACATAGTTTTCCTCACTTTCATGGCCATTTTCACCTAGATCCATTTTGATTCAAGAACAACTCAAAACATGAAAGTTGTAGGTCTTGTTACAAGCTTTCTAAAAGTCAAGAAATTGCAAAAACATTTTGTCTAGCTATGATTTTGATTTTGAACCATAGAGCTCCAAAACCATGGATTTCCAAAATCATGCATCAAAATTACAAGTTGTTTTGCAACTTTCTCCTTATAAACCTTGTCACTACATGAGATAGAATTTAAGAGAAAAAATCTTATGTAAATTTCTAGGAAAGAATAAAAAACACTTGAGTTTTTTTAAGTAATGATTAGAAAGATTCCATTTGCATTTAATGAAGGAATATTCTTTCTTAAGCCTTAAGCTTCCAAGTTGCTCTTCTAATCTTATTTTACCTTGACATTTTCATAATCCTTTGCCTATAAATAGAGGTTCCTACTTCATTCAAAAACACACCAAAACAATTCCAAACTTGTTTTCTCATTTCTTTCTTATTTTGCAAGTTTTCTAAGTTTTTCAAAGAGGTTAGAATCCCAAATTGCAATTCTTGCAAGTTCAACCAATGGTATCATTCTAACATGTTCTAAATATCATTTAGAAATTGTTTGGAACTTCAAACCCTCAAAAAACAAGCCAAAATCAGTTTGCTCCAAAATCATTTCCAAAACTCATAAAATGCAAATTTGAGCCATAACTTCCAAACTCTTAATTCACCCGTGCTTGTTATAATTTTCACTTCAAACACCTTCTATACATCATATAGAAGTAATCCAAATCATCATTCCATCACTGTAAACATAGAATCATGAAAATCGATTCTCACTTCAAGTAACTGAAATTGGACTTGGTCAGAACAATCCAAACCATTTCAAACCAAGGTAAGCATACTAATACCTTCCATAAACATCACTGAAGCTGTAGCAATTTTCAAAAACTAATCAAAACTTCTCATTTTGAGATGATTTTTTTGCACACTTGTCATTTAATATACCTATTTTATGATTATGTAAAAAAAATCCAAAAAATATTTTCTTTTTGATTATATTTTTATTAAGTCAAAAATGAGACATTTAAGTATTCTTAATACTTTTCAAAAGATGTTTTCTTTTCAATTTTCAAACTTAAATCTTTTTTTAAAAACTTCTTGTGAATATCCTTCACTTTTCAAAACCATTTTCAAAACCTCCTAAAAAACACTTTCATAATTAAATTTCTAAACCTCGATCCAACATCGAGTTTCTTTTCAAAACATTTTCATAAATAAATATTCTACTTCTCTCTCTCCTCCCAAACATATGGTAGTCAGTCCTGTATCGACCATCGACTGTATGTTTGATTTCTTCTTAAATGAATCTAATCAACGTGAACCTTGTTTCACCTCACCTTTTCTCAACAAACTTTTTGAGTCGAAAAAGATGATTAGGATGTTTCATCCACTCATCCGAGTATTTTGGGTATTAGCTGTTGAACGCTTATGGTCCAATACTCGTCTCCAACATAAAAATAACTCAACTCACTCAAACTCTTTTATCGCTCATATGCGATCATCAAACTCTTTTCTTACAAAGAGTGTGCAATAGCCATTTCAAACACGAACAAGGACTTAAGCTTTTCAATCAAACAAAACAAGTCCAAGTTCAAGCATTTGAAATATTTAATGCCGATTTTCTTATAAAATCAATACAACCAATTTAAAACCTTTTCAAGAGGAACTAAGGAGTTTTGACTTTCCCATTGCACAAGGGAATACGTAGGCACACGGTTCCGAAACCGTGCCAAACTCAAAATAATAATAAATAAACCCCGTTTCTTTTATTTCTCGATTTTAACTCATGAATTAGCAACTTAACACACACAAACACTTAGAACTAAATGGGTCCCATCGAGTACAATGGATGTAAGGGGTGCTAATACCTTCCCCTTACATAACCGACTCCCGATTCCATGTTTTTGGTAACGTAGACCGCCTTATCCATCTTTGTGGGTTTTATCTATATTTTCCCATTCTTTTAGAACAAATAAAATTAGGTGGCGACTTCATTGTTTTTAAAACATGATGAAAAAACCAGTCATCACAGCTGGCGACTTCACTGGGGACATAACATCTAAGCGCGTCAACCCTAGTTTAGTTCTTCGTATGTGTGTTTATTTTCGCTTTCTTTTATCACTCTATTTTATGTTATGATTTAATCATTTATTTCCTATTGCTTTAATTATTACCTTGTTAATATATTATCAAGTGTGGGAATAATGGATGGGATCATAGGAAAATCCACTACCAAGGCTATAGAACACATAAATTAGAGTGGTTGCGTAGTATTGATTTGCTAGACGGAAATGTCTTGTAAGTTGGTGCGAAGACCACACCTAGGGAGGTTCTTTCGAAGACATTATCACGATGCAAGTTATTGCATTGACGATAGTGTTGTTAGAAAGGATTTTCCCCTAGTTTTGACCTTTAAGGAAAACTAGCCTTTGGGCTTTAAGAATGCTCAAATGAGGCGTTCTTGGACATATCATCTAATCACAAATTTATTGGCGGTGAAAATGATATACCCAAGTTGGGATCAATGATTTTGAGTACCCGTTTAGATCACGATATCGAGGGTTACGTTTGTTAGATCGTTAGACCTGCTTTGTCTATTCGGATAATACGTAACTCTTCCTCAAACCAAATTCTCTTGAAAAAATATGGTAGCATTGCAAGTATCAATTGCGATGCACTTCAATATTAGAATTTGTGTTTGTTGTATCAAAAACCCTAAGAGCTACAGGGGAATCGTTGGGTGAGCGTAAAAAAATATACCGGCCGTCCTAAAAAACTTTAACATGTTAATCACATTGCATTGCATCCATCATGCATAAATTAATCATCAAACATTTATTTGTTCCATTTTTCCTAAGGACTTGGTTCGCGTAAGCAAACAGTTAACAAATGGATGACAAAAGGCATACCAATCCAATCAAGGTCAAGATGCCAAAGTTGGAGGTTTTGTTATGTTTGAAGGAAAAGGTCAAGAAGGTGATATGACCACTTTCACGGAAGATATGGTCACATCCTGAAGCTTTTGCATAAATGTTGACGTCGTTCAATGGTTTCTTTGTACCAGTACTATGACTCTCGCTCCGATGTTTCACTTTTCAAGACTTTCAATTGACCAACCATTGAAGAATTTGAGATTTTGCTAGGATGGCCTTTGAAAGGTGGCGTCCCTTCACCGACTTAGGAGAAAGAGTAACATCGACGAGGTTAGCGAAGTGTTGTATCTTCCGGTCAGAGAGGTTGCACCTATGTGTAAGGCTAAAGGGATTCTCCGAAAGGCATTGGAAAGTAAGGCGAAGGAATTGGCAGAATCAGACAATACAAATGCCTTTTATGTTGTTCTTGCTCTACTCATTTTTGGGATCATCATGTTTCCTAGTGGGGAAGAAGAATTCTTGGAAGAGTATGTTGTTAATGTGTTTGTTTCCGGGAAGAATCCTGTTCCAGCTCTTGTGGCAGATGTTCTTTATCACCTTCATATAAGGCATGAGAAGAAGAGAGGTGTGGTTCTATGTTGCACTCCTTTGTTGTACTCCTGGTTTTTGTCTCACTTACCAACTAAGGGCCCGTGGTACGACATATTAAAAGATTTGTCATGGTCTCAGACATTAGCCTGCCTCACTTCAGATGTTGTGGTGTGGTACTTACCAAATTGGAATGTAGGAGAAGTTATTACCAACTGTGGAGATTTTCCTAATGTCCCGCTAATGGGATCTCAAGGCTGTATTAATTACAACCCTAGGTTGGCGTTAAGACAGTTGGGTTATCCTTGGAGACTCAGCCCAATGGTGCAGTACTAAAGGAGCTCCTCTTAGAAAACTTTGGGAAAGAAAATCCTCAATTGTTAAGACAAATCAGAAGTGCTTGGACTCAAATCCATAGGAAAGGAAGAGAATTAGGAAGAGAGATTGTGTAGCAAAGAACCCTATAAGCAGTGGGTAATTGGTAGGGTCAAAGAGGTCAAACTTGCGCTCGGTGGTTCCGTCTAGGTTCGAGCCAAGTCACTCATGTCCCTATTGAGGAGTTCAACAAGCTCAAGCTCACCATTACGAAATGAGGGTCGAAGAGGGAGACAACAAGCAATCCTTACTCGTGTTGCTCGAGAAAGGGATGATTTGATGCAAAGCATCAAGGAAAGAGATGATGAGCTTCTAAAGATTCAAGAGCGGTAGAAAGAAAGGAAAGCAAGGTTTTGTGTGAAAGATAATCGGATGCATTTTGAGTTAAGTAAATTCAATCGTAGGTTGGTGGTGAACAACAAATAGGGCAAGCTTACGCAGATAAAGAACAAGCTATCAAGGAAAAGTCTGACCTAAAGACAACTCTTACCACTCGGATTCAAGAGTTGGATACTGCAAGAGACCTTGTATCCGATGGGAAGCATCATATGGAGAATGGAAGTCGGTGCAAAGGATGGCGGGGAAGAAGCCCGACGTCAGAATGAACTTTGGGTGAATAGGGGAGAAACCATTTTCAACTTAGAAGAGCAAAACAAGAGTTTGTATGACAATTACTCAGGCTTGGTGGAGTTCTGCAGACAATTGATGGTGGAGGTCCCATGGAGGCTTCAATCAGCCATCGAAGACCTAGAGGAAGACCAGGTGCCTCTGGCGGTGGAGTACTTCATCTATCTTTACAAAGACATGGTGGAGCGATTCAAAAAGGAGATAAGAGAGTTCAAGCCTCGGAGAGGACAACACTTCTGACCTTTTGTTACCTTTATGTACTTTTCAGCTTCATTGTATCAGTTAAACTAAAAGCGAGCTGGTCTTGATCTTTACTACAAAAACTAATGTGTGTATTCAACTTTTATGTTTGGAATGAAGAAGTTGATTATCCATTTGTTGTACTTACAAGTGAATGAGTCCGATAAAGATCCTTAGGAATGAGAACACGATCATAAGCATTTTGCATTAACCATACATAATCATGCATTTTTTTTAATTTAAAAGGGGGACACCAAGCTCATTACATTTCCTCTCATCCATATTCAAGCTGACTACCCGACACCCGTACGGAACCAGGGCCAACTTGAAGAAAGCAATGGATCAGTATGAAACTAGACAGGCTCCATGCAAGATGACATCGACACCGTGAAGTCCAAGATGGACCAGTTGATGGAGATGTTGACTGCTCAACACATAAGGGAAGAAGAGCGGTATTCTTTGCTGCTTGCTTCTTGCTACCGCCGCCTGCTACTCCTACTGACAAACAATGCAACTACTATCATTCCTCATGTTGTTATAGGGAATGTGAGAACCCATCGAGGTAGTGGCAATGCCCGAGGAATGCAAGCATCTAATTCGTTAATCTATGGGATGCCTGCTGACTTCTTCAATGGGGCTGACAATCAAGGTAATGTTGCCGCAGTACATGTTGCTACCCAAACTATGGGAAATGATGAGCAAGAACCAGGGGAGGATGAGCAAGAAAATCTCTGGTCTACGATTCCTCAGGCTGAGGAGGACCAACAAGACGATTATATGAGACAGTTTTATCAGAATATTGCACATGGGGGCAATCCGAATCCTTTTCAAGATATGGCCGCCCAGAAGATGTACAAAGAGCTAGCTGAGCAAGTGAAGGAACTAAGAGGGAAAACGCTGTTGGCATGAGTGCTGTGGATATGTGTCTTGTCCCTGATGTTGTCATTCCACCAAAATTCAAAGTGTCTGACTTTGAAAAGTATAAAAGTGAGTGTCCGGATACCCATTTGAGGATGTATTGTCGCAAGATGGCGGCACATGTTAAAAATAGCAAATTAATGGTTCATTTTTTTCAAGATAGTCTCTCAGGGGCATCCCTTGACCGGTATATGCAGTTAGAAAAATCGAATATCCGCTCTTGGGAAGATTTATCTGCCGCTTTCTTTAAGCAGTACCACTTCAACACCACTATGGCTCCCAATCGTGTACAACTCCAGAATATGTCTCAGAAGAAAAGAGAATCTTTTAAAGAATATGCTCAGAGGTGGAGGGAGGTAGCCTCAAGGGTTCACCAGCTTTAGCGAAGAGAATTAAATGATCATTCATGGGAACATTGCCGGTGCAATATTACGAGAGACTGATTGGAAGTACTTTTTCTGATTTCTCCAACCTAGTGATGGTGGGCGAGAAGATTGAGGAAGGTTTGAAGACCGGTAAGATATCCGGAGGGAATGCGGGGACGTCTATCGTAAAGAAACCGTTCAATGGCTTTAAAAGGAAAGAAGCTGAAGCCAATGCTGTGTATGAATCAAGGGGCAGAGGAAGACAGCCAACTAGACCTGCTCCTGTTCAGGTCCCGTATATGTCATATCCTTATGTTGCTGCTATGCAATTTCCTGGCATGCCGTATCAGCAACCCATGCAAATGCAGATGCCTTATTCAACTCAGGTTCCTCAGAATCAAGCTTCCCAGCAACAACAAGCTAAAGGTCTAAGTCAACAGAAGAGCCCACATTATCATAAGTACACCAAGGAAGAGATCCAGCCTATTCCAATGACTTACACTAGCCTATTGCCATATTTAATTCAAGATGGAAGAGTAGTACCAAGGGAATTGAAGCCTATTCCTGGGCCTCCCAAACCATGGTTTAATGAGAATGCTAGATGCGCTTTTCACGCCAACTCTTCCGGGCATACTACAGAGGATTGTTTCGCTTTTAAATGCAAGGTTCAGGAACTTATTAACCGAAAGCTATTAACTTTCGCTGATGTCCCCAATATTGCTAATAATCTGTTACCAAGGCATGGGTCGTCGTCAGTGAATGCTTTGGTTGAAGAAGGAAGAACTCTGGTTATGGATGTAGATCAATTGGAAATATCATTAAAGAGGGTATTTGAAGAGTTGAAGAGGGCTGATTTATTTGAAGGAGTTCATGATCATTGTTTGATTTGTCAAGTCAATCCAGAATATTGTGCAGAGTTCAAGAAGTATCTACAAGGATTAACGTGTCAGCATTTGATTCAGTTTAGCTGAGCTCCGATTGAAGTTGAAGTTGATGTGGTGGTTCCACTTATCAACAATAGGAGACTTCACATATCTTCAACGTTCCCTATCCAAGAAGAAGAACCTGTTACGGCGGTAGAACCAATGATGGTTTACCCGCCCATCCGTATTCCTTATGAAGATACTAAAGCTGTACCATGGAACTACGAGCCTGAAGTTGTTGTGGGTGGTAAGCCAATGGTTTTAGGAGAATCTACTGTTGAAAACATCACTGGTATGAGTGGCATGACCCGTAGTGGTCGTATTTATCACCAAGATTCGACGAAGAGTAGAGCTGCAGAGAAGGCGCCAGATGTTCCTCCGAAGAAAGATGGAGTTGTTGATTTAAGTGCGGAAGAATTGAGGGATATTTTTAAGCCAAGTGATGAGACTTTGAAAATCATCAAAATAAGTGACTACAAAGTGGTTGATCAGCTTAGCCAGACCCCTGCAAAGATCTCAATCTTGTCTTTGTTGAAAACTTCTGAAGCCCACAAGATGGCCTTGTTGAAGTTCCTCGACAATGCATACGTGGCTGAAGATATTACAATTAATCAATTGGATGCTGCAATTTCCGGTTTAAATGATGGCAGTTGTTTATTATTCACCGATGCGGATCTCCCTCCAAATGGAGGTAATCATAACATGGCTCTTCACATTTACATTACTTGTGGTGGAGCGACTCTTGCTAGAGTATTGGTTGATCTGGCTCGCTTTGAATGTGATCCCAAAGACAACCTTGGCCCAATTACAAAAAGGGCAACTATGAAACCTAGTTCTACGATTGTAAAGGCTTTTGATGGATTCCGCGGGATGGCGGTGGGAGAAATTGACCTTCCGGTACTTATTGGACCTCAGCTATTCAACATCACTTTTCAAGTAATGGACATCTTTCCAGCTTATAGCTGCTTATTGGGAAGACCCTGGATACACGATGCTAAAGCTGTCACCTCAACTCTCCATCAAAAATTGAAGTTCTTGCTGAATAACCAGGTGGTAGAGGTTAGTGGTGAAGAAGACTACTTGGTTAGTCACCCTGAATTCAAGTATGTGGATGTTGGAGCGAGGTGCCGAGACTCTCTTTCAAGCTTTAGAGATTGTGGGTACTGTGCAAAAAGAGATCAAGTCTGCTAAAAAGCCTAAGGGTAACATGGCCTGTTGGCAGGATGTTAAGGCCCTTATCGACTCTGGAAATACCGAAGGTTGGGGAACGGTGTTAGATATGACGGAGAAGAGAGACAAGAGTGGACTCGGTTACCAACCATCCTCCAAGATCAGTGAAGGTTCAGAGATAGGAAAGGGAAAAATTCCTCGTCTTGAGGATACTTTTATTGAGAAAGGCTTCCGTTCCGAGAAGGTTATCAATGCCATTGATGACGATGAGCATGCAGCAGAGCTTTCTCGGATGGTGTTCCGTACTCCTCGCGTTGTCCCCAAAATTGGATTGTCAAGGGCGTTACCCTCTCATTTATTATCAAAGTAATTTCTTGTTTTAAAACAAAAATCATGCTACGCCCACAAATTGCTTTGTAGGGCTTATTCCGTTTAATGAATAAATTTTATCTTCAATAAAAGCGCATTTTGTTATTCGTTTGAGATCCTTTTTATATTGTTTTACTATTGTTTTACATTGCATATTAATAAAAACAATAACATTTTCACTGTTATTTTTAAAATAAACATACATATCTAAAAAAAAAGAAAATCAATCATTTATGCAGATCACCTGAAACTAAGCTCATTGAACATAGCCATGCTATAATTCCTTTTGACTTCAATTTCCCGATCAACCAAGCTGAAGACGATGGTGAGGAAGACTATGAACTCCCTGAAGAGGCGCGTCGGTTGAGCAAAAAGACGATCCAACCTCATCAAGAACCGGTGGATGTGATCAAGGATCGAAGAAAAAAGTCAAAATTGGAACGCCTTGGGACAAGAGATAAAAGTTGAGTTGGTTCGTTTATTAAGTTTGTAGATGTGTTTGCATGGCGAATAAAACATATGCATACTTCGCTAAAACCGAATACTGTGAAACAAAACCGAGGAGAACACAAGAGATGGCTAAAAGATTCGAGACGAAGTCAAAAGTAGTTCGCCGGTTTCCTTCTTGTCGGTATATCCAGTTGGATTGCCAACATTGTACTGTCCCAACGGAAAAGTTCGGATGTGTGTGGACTCCAGAGAGCGAGCCACCGAAGGATGACTTTCCTTTACCTCACATTGATGTCTTAGTTGATAGCACAACTCGGTCTTCAATATTCTCTTTCATGGATGGTTTCTCAAGATATAATCGGAAAGACACTTAGAAATCCTACACCTTGCCACATTACAAGGTCATGCCATTTGGATTAAAGAATGCGGGGCAACTTATCGAGATCCATGGTAGCCCTTTTCCATGACATGATGCATAAAGAGATAGAGGCGTAGATGACATGATCTCGAAAAGCACATTGTTCATCTCGAAAGCTATTTGATAGATTAAGGAAATATAAACTTCGTTTGAATCTAACAAGTGCACTTTCGGAGTTCGATCCGGAAGTTACTTGGATTCATAGTGAGCCAACAAGGTATTGAAGTGGACCACGACAAAGTAAAAGCTATTCAAGATATGCCACAGAGCGGAGAAGGAAATTCGTGGTTTCTTGGGACGCTTGAATATATTTCTCGGTTCATTTCACATTTTGATTACTTGCGAACCTTTGTTCAAGTTGTTAAAAAGGATCGAGCCATTATATGGAATGATGATTGTCGTGACATTTGATAAAATTAAGGAGTACTTGCAAGAACCACCAATATTGATACAGCCGCCCAAGCCTCTCATAAACCTCAACGTGCTTAAAGGATCTATGGGTTGTGTTCTAGGACAACATGACAGGAAGAAAAGAGCATGCAATCTATTTGTTAGTGTTTTAAGTTGGCATCAATTTTGGTAAAACTAGGCTTTAGAAATGTCTTGATAGATGTCATGACATTCGAGATTGAAGATAAATCCTCTGGACAAAAGTAAGCTCAGGCGGGAAGCTAAAGCGTCTAAAACTATGCAGATCGATGTCATAGATGTTATGACATTGAGTGTGACATTACGTTACTGCAGAATCGTTTTTCTGAGATTTTCGGGAAGTTTGTTGAGCATTTTATTTATGTTTTACATTATTAGAAAGCATGCTCACGTGGCTGCTAGGTTAATCTTAATTAAACCTAAATTGGTTGTTGAACAAACCATGTTTTTAGGAGAAATTAAGTAAACCCTAGCTATCTTTATGGAAGCCAAAGCGAAGATTCAGGACTGCTTCTATATAAAGAAATCAACCCTTACTCTACACCGCCTCTGGATTCCATTGAAGACATTGAAGGCCTTTTGTTTGTGTCTTGTTAAGGTTAGTAACAGTTGGTATTGTGTAATTCTAGTTTCTCTTGTGAGCCAAGCAACTATCAATTGATAAGTGCATTGGACTAGGATTTGTTGTAAGGGTAGTTTATCACTCAAAGCTTTAAAGCACGTGTTTGTCTCTTGATTAAAGCTTTGAAGCAAGATCAAGATATTTTATTGAAGTGTGTCTTCACAATTCAATTAGTCAATAGGTTGATATCAACTGCGGTGATTGAGGGAGTGGTAGGAACTCGGATCTAAGTAGGACTTAGGTTGAAGTGTCATTGGGTAGGGATTAAGTGAGGAGTTGTAAGCGGCGAGTTTAACTCGAATTGATACTACTAATAGTGAATTTCCTCCGGCTTGGTAGCCTCCGGGCGTGGGTTTGTTAGAACCGAGCTGGGTGAACAACTTATTGTGTTATTCTTGCTTTCTATATTTCTGTGTGAATTGTCAAAGTAGTGTCGAATCTTGTGTCATAACATTCTGTGACATTAAAGTATCGCTGCCGAATTTCAATTGGCATCGAGGCGGGCACCACTTGTTATTTCAGGTGAGATCTAGGGATAATAGTTTACGCGTAATGGATAAAGAAGGAGGATTTGGAGGAAGACCACCTATTTTGGATGGGTCTTATTATGATTCTTGGAAGCCTCGTATGGTTGCCTTCTTAAGATCAGTGGATATCAAGGCTTAGAGAGCTGCTGATAAAGGATGGAAACATCCAACCAAGGTTGAGAAAGATGGGACTATTGTCTTGAAACCTGAGGAGGAATGGAGCAAAGAGGAAGAAGAGTTAGCTCTAGGAAACTCTAAGGCATTGAATGCTCATTCAATGGCATTAAAACATATTCAGGCTGGTCCATCAATGTGAGTGCCAAGGATGTTTGGGACACTCTCAGAACTACTCATGAGGGGACATCCAAGGTGAAAATGTCAAGACTGCAGATGCTCACTACCAAATTTGAGAATTTGAAGATGAAGGAAGATGAGACCATTCATGAATTTCACATGAATATTCTGGAAATTGCCAATGCCTCAGGAGCACTTGGTGAAAAGATGTCAGAGGAGAAATTGGTGAGGAAGATTCTGATCCATGCCTAAAAGATTTGCAATGAAAGTAACTGCAATAGAAGAGGCACAGGACATCAGCATCCTGAAAGTTGAAGAAATTATTGGATCCCTTATGACTTTTGAGATGGGAATCAGTGAAACTGTTGACAGGAAGAATAAAAGCATAGCTCTTGTATCAAATTCTGAAGAAGGATGCAAGGTAGAAGATGAGGAGAAGATATCTGAATCTATAGCTATGCTTGGAAGACAGTTCAACAAGCTTATCAAGAGGATTGATCCAAAGTCAAGGTCAAATGTCAAGGACATTGCATCTGACATCAGCAGATCGTATGACTCCAGCAGAAGATCCAAGTCAGAAGACAAAGGAAGTCAAAGCAGAGGAGTCCAATGTCATGAATGTGAAGGATATGGACATATTAGAGCTGAATGTCCCACCTTTCTTAAGAAACAAAAGAAAGGAATGGCGTCACTGTGCGATGGTGATTCAGTGAATCGAGGAAGAAGGTGCCAAACTTGTCACGCACTCCACGGGTGTACAATTCGATATGGATTCTAGTGATGAGGAAGTAACCTTTGAAGAGCTTCTTTGAGACCTACGTGTGTGAAAAATGGTGAAGTGTGTCGAGAATAAGGAGCAGAAAAAGTTGATTGAGAAGTTGGGCGAGAATGTGAAGCTAGAGGCGAGAAAAGGAAAACACACCACTATAAAACTCCTCAGCAGTGATATTGTCATCTTGAACTCCAAACTTGATCAGATGTCTAAATCATCAAAATGTTGACATCATCTTGAAAAGTTGGATGAAATTCTTCACTTGGACAAAATGCGGAAATAAGCATGGTTTAGGATATGTGGTGAAAAGAAACCATTGGTGACATCAAGAAGAAGAGGCATGGGAAAACAATGTCAAAACAATTGTTACAACACAAAATATATATGCGGAGGGGTATGTGCAAAGAGATTTGCTAATAACCGAGAGGAACAAACAGGGAAGTCAAAGGCAAAGAGGATGTCATACCACAAAACAGAATAGGTCAGCTCGGGATATGTGAAGGCTAAGAAATTTGTTGATCACAAAAAAACAGACCTAATGAACCAAGGTCAAAGAGATGTCACAATATTGGGTTCAACATCAAAATCATAAAACGATCCAAAAGTTTCAAAGATGGAGATGTTATTATGGAAGGTTTGGTCACATAAAGTCCACGCTATAGGCTACATGGGTATCCTAATCAAGTTCCATATGTGAGCCTAAGTCCAACAAGGCATCATACACTCACCGATGGAAGAAGAAGAAGACTACACTGAGCACAGACTTCTCTTAAAGTATCTTCCAAGGAAGATTGGTATTTTGACGGTGGATGTTCCAAGCATATGGTGGAGACAAATCTTCTCAATGATGTTAAGTCTCATTCTACCAGCTTTGTTACCTTTGGAGATGGAGCTAAAGGAGAAATCAAAGGTGTTGGAAACTCAAATTGGTGCAGGTTCCAAACCCGAATGGAGTCTTGGTAAAGGTTTGTTACAAATCTCATTAGCATAAGTCGACTATGTGATATGGGATTCAACTTCACTAAGACCGAATGTCTTGTGATCAATGATGAACAAGCAGTGATTATGAGAGGATCAAAGGACAAGCGCTACTTGTGGGAATCGAGAACCCCACGCCATCTGTGGGCTCTGAGACAAAGATGAAGAGAAAGTGAAAGGGCAACACAAAACCGATCACCACACCTCGGAGGAATGAAAAGGATCGGTTCCATAGAGGGAGAAGATTACCAAGAATTCACATAAAAAATGGTATGCTGGACGAAATCGAAACACTCAATGTCCGGACATTTGATCACTCTGAAGTACTAAAGCAAAGCACTAGGTTTCGGCATGAAAGGTTGACCAAGTGTCTTCTTGTGAAATGTTGCGGGAGAAAAGTATTGGATGAAATCCTCATTGTCGAGGAGGAAATAGCATGGTGGCTTCAATCCATGGTAATCACTTGGTATCTGAAGAAGTCTCGACACAATGATGGATGACTCTCACTTCTTTCACAGAACAAGTGTGCAAAAATTGTGTCAAGAAGCTTGGAATGAAGAATGGCGCCACACTAGGACTATTACCCTTCCTCTTTTGAAGGTGTCCAAAAGAACAAGTGGAAAAGGGTTGATCAAAGCTTGTGTAAAGGAGGATGTGTCCCTTGAGAAGCAATCTTATTTCTTGGATCAACAAGAAACAAACATGTATTCCTATACAATGCTAGAGTGAACACATAGCGTGATAGCAATTGCTATAAGATGATCCGGATGAAGCGAATCTTGATTGATCAACATAGTACAATGTGTCATGACATTGAACTGTGATTACGCACCGAGGCCAGTCAATTTAAGACCTTAAGGGACAAATTTGTCAATATGAAATTGAAGCAATTAAGCTGCAAAGGGATGAAAGGGATTGTGTATTTCAATTACTTATAAGTGGGCCATTTAGGTATTTTCATCCCCATTTTAAAAAGTCCAAGAATAGGAAGAGACATCCATATAAGAGTTTCTCCATTTGAAAGTAGCATCCCTTTACTTCTTCTAAAAGAAACTCAATCCCTTGCCAATTTCGCTCACTCCACAACAACCATCAATGTCTTCATCCTCCTCATCATCTCATCAATCGGGATCTTCATCTCCTTCCATGAATGAAGATAGGTCAAAGACTGAAGCCATGCAAGCTGAAGCAATGACAACTCCACTGCACCATGGCCCGGAAGAGTCAAGAAGCTACAAGCAATGCAAGAAGCACAGCATCCCTGGTAAACTTCTTCCATCATCCTCCTCTCCTGGGACTAGGTCAGTGCATGTGGCCATAGCTAGGATAGTGTCTGATATCCTAAACGGGAATAAATCTGTACATGGGATCTCAGTTCCCCTAAATCATAAGTCTGCCAGCCCTAGCTTGGCAGTTGATCCAGATGTCAATGAGAATGTCAAGACATCCGGTGATGATCGGATTCTCAAAGTTGATGTTATCCTCCGGTTCCGAAAGGTGTCAAGATGATAATGAAATGGAATCTCCTGCGATAATGTGAATGAGATCCCTGATGAGATTCTTGAAAAATCTCCAGATCATTGTACCCCTCTTCTGCCTCTGCCATATCGATAGCATTCTTGAAGATACTCCTGAGAGGAACACCAATCAGAATATGGTTTCTCATATCATCAGTCTAGATGAGGAGTGTTCTGATAATGACCTCATAGCCAAGGTTAATCCAAGCATTGCTAGAAGGGTAATGAACAGGAAAGGAAGAAAAGTGCCTCAAACTTCATGAGAAGAAACGCATTGGTTGCAAGATTCCTAGGGCTGAGAGGAAGGTTGTGAAAAATATGGAAAAAGCAACAAGGCTGGAACTTCCAAAGGGAAGGGTAAAGTAAGGAATGCTGGTGATTCTCCTAAAGCAAAGAGCACCTCAATTGTGAGGAAAAGAAAAGCACCTGAGCCCTCAGATCAGGATGACTCTGACTTTGATGTTATAGAGAATGTCATGACATCCAAGAAGGTTGTCTCTTGGGAAAATTCCCATTTCTGAAGTACCAATTGACAACATCTCCTTTCACCACCCTGAAAATGCTAATAGGTGGAAATATGTGAGCTTGAAAAGAATAGCACTTGAAAGGGAACTGCACAAAGATGCCCTTGAATGCAAAGAGGTGATTGACCTGATCAAGGAAGCTGGGTTGATGAGAACTGTGGTGAAGTTCTCCAACTGTTATGAAGGTCTGGTGAAGGAGTTTATTGTGAACCTGTCACATGGTTGTGCTGATGGAAGATCAGCAGATTTTAAGACTGTGTTTGTCAGAGGAAGAAAAGTGAAGTTCTCCTCAAGTATAATCAACAAGTACTTAGGGAGATCAGATGAGGCTCAACCTGAACTTGAAGAAACTGACAATCAAGTATGTCAGTCAATCACTGCCAAGCAGGTAAAACATTGGCCATTGAAGGGAAAGCTTTCTGCTAGCAAATTAAGTGTCAAATTTGCTATTCTTCACAAGATTGGTGCAGCCAACTGGGTTCCCACGAATCACAAGTCAACCATCTCCATTGGTCTGGGGAGGTTCATCTTTGCTGTTGGAACAAAAGCAAAGTTTGACTATGGAAGCTACATTTTGATCAGATTCTTAAACATGCTGACAGTTATGCTATAAAAGGACCAATAGCATTTCCCTCCCTCTTGTGTGGTATTATAACTGATCAATACCCTGATATACTGGTTGATAGAGATTCAGTATGTAAAAGAGCTCCTGCTCTTGGCTTCCACTACAAGCTATTTCAAGGAAGCATGTTCGACATTGTCATGACATCAGCTGAGACATCTAATGTCAAAGCCAATTCTCAGAAGGCAGATGTCATAGCTGTGCTAAAGGAGACCTGTAGAGAACTTGAAGCAAGGAAGCAGACCCTTGAAGCACTGATCTCCACCCTTGAAAAGGAAAAAGACTCAGAAGTTGAGGAAGAAAGGCTTAATGGTGACACCCCTGCTGACAATATGGAAGAAGATGCTGAGGCTGATCAAGAAGTAGCTGTCAAAGAAGGCTCTGAAGATGTGTCCTTTCACAGTGCCTCCTCAGGAGAAGAGAGCACCTGAGCTGCTGCTGGCCCTTTATGTTCCCTGATTGTTTTGTTCTCTGTCAATTTTTTCATTACTTTTTTTTCCAATTTTGTTTGGATGATTTTTTGTTGACAAATTTGTAAGGCCTTGTGAGATGTACCTAACAATATTGGTACTTTCTTTAAGTTTTATGCTTGCATGCTTGAGGCAATTGTGTGGTTTCCTTTTTTATGGCTAAAGGGGAGAAGAAATTGTGGGAAGTATAAATATTTGGGAACCTGTATGGGGGAATTATATGAAATTTTGTGGGCAATTGTATGTGGGAAGTTTGAGACTTTTGTATGGGTAGAATTTATCTTCTCTTAGTTCTAGACTCTTGAAGCTTAGGAAATCTTAGAACTAGGTTGTTAGTCTTCTGCTGCATTTGTACTCTGATAGGTCAAGTTTTAGCCAAAAATGTGCCAAAGGGGGAGTTTGTTAGTGTTTTAAGTTGGCATCAATTTTGGTAAAACTAGGCTTTAGAAATGTCTTGATAGATGTCATGACATTCGAGATTGAAGATAAATCCTACGGACAAGGATGGTAAAAGTACAGCTCGAACTGGAAGCTAAAGCATCGGAAATTCTAGAACGATGTCATAACAGATGTTATGACATTCGAGTGACATTCTAGAGAATCGCTTTTTCCCTGAGATTTTTCGGAAGTTTGTTGAGCATTTTATTTATGTTTTACATTATTAGAAAGCATGCTCACGTGGCTGCTAGGTTAATCTTAATTAAACCTAAATTGGTTGTTGAACAAACCATGTTTTTAGGAGAATTAAGTAAACCCTAGCTATCTTTATGGAAGCCCAAAACTGAAGATTCAGGACTGCTTCTATATAAAGAAATCAACCCTTACTCTACAGCCACGCCTCTGGATTCCATTGAAGACATTGAAGGCCTTTTGTTTGTGTACTGTTAAGGTTAGTAACAGTTGGTATTGTGTAATTCTAGTTTCTCTTGTGAGCCAAGCAACTATCAATTGATAAGTGCATTGGACTAGGATTTGTTGTAAGGGTAGTTTATCACTCAAAGCTTTAAAGCACGAGTGTTTGTCTCTTGATTAAAGCTTTGAAGCAAGATCAAGATATTTTATTGAAGTGTGTCTTCACAATTCAATTAGTCAATAGGTTGATATCACTGCGGTGATTGAAGTGGAGTAGGAACTCGGATCTAAGTAGGACTTAGGTTGAAGTGTCATTGGGTAGGGATTAAGTGAGGAGTTGTAAAGCGAGTTTAACTCAATTGATACTACTAATAGTGAATTTCCTCCGGCTTGGTAGCCTCAGACGTAGGTTTGTTAGAACCGAACCGGGTGAACAACTTATTGTGTGTTATTTATCGCTTATATTTATCGTGAATTGTCGATCTTGTCGTCATAACATTCTGTGACATTAAAGTATCTGCCGAGTAAGAAATTCACAGTGTGAAAGTCGGTACTCTTTGAGAAAACTTGTTGTGCCTTGGTATGGGCTCGTCGTTTGAGGCAAACATGGTCTATCATAATGCCGATATCCAAGATGGACCCTATCAAGTATATTTTAGAAACCACTTTAATCGGAAGGATTGCACGTTGGCGATGTTACTATCGAATATGATATTCAATATGTAACCCGAAGCTATCAAGGAAGTGTGGTATCGAATATCTCGCTCACCACCTATGGAGGACTATCAACCAATGAGATTTGACTTCCGATGAAGATATCATGTTTATCGGGGACTGCAACATTCTGGACCGAAGAAGGACCCGAACCCGGATCCCGATGGACGCTTGTGTTTGATGGTGCATCTAATGCAATAGGTCACAGAATAGGGGCAATCATTACTTCTCCAACAGATTTCATATTCCCTTCACCGCCGTAATTTGTTTCGATTGTACCAACAACATGGCGTAATATAGCTTGGATTGAGGCAACCATTGATTTAAGGATCAAAATCCTTGAAGTTTATGGAGATTCAACACTCGTTATTTGCCAGGTCAAAGGAGAGTGGGAAACTCGTAATGAAAAGTTAATCCCGTATCGAGATCATGTCTTGAAGCTAATACCGTATTTTGACGAGATCGGTTTCCATCATATTCCCGTTCGATGCCTTGGCCACGTTATCTTCAATGTTCAAGGTCAAGTGGGCTAATGAAGCACCTTCTATTACTATCGAACGCCACCGTTTTTGTATGACGATTGATGGAGAAACTAATGGTAAACCTTGGTTCTATGATATCAAGCAATACATAGAGAAGATACCGGAAAGGGCATCTATCACTGATAAGAAGACTTTGAGGAAGTTGTCTGCCAATTTTTTCTTAAGTGGTGGTGTGATGTACAAGCGGAATTTTGATTTGGTCTTGCTCAGATGCGTGGATAGACACGAAGCCGATCAACTTATTAAAGAAATTCATGAAGGTTCTTTTGGCATTCACGCAAATGGGCATGTAATGGCGAAAAAGATTCTTAGGGCGGGTTATTACTGGATGACCATGGAAACAGACTGTGTTGTCTATGCAATGAGATGTCACAAGTGTCAAATTCATGCTGATAAGATACATGTGCCGCCCTCACCTCTCCATGGCCATTCTCTATGTGGGGAATAGATATGATTGGAATGATTGAGCCGAAAGCTTCTAATGGACATCGCTTCATATTGGTTGCCATAGACTATTTCACCAAGTGGGTTGAGGCTGCTTCATATGCAATTGTGACACGACAAGTAGTTACCCGGTTTATCAAGAATAATATAATTTATCGCTATGGTACTCCTAGCAAGATTATCGACGACAACAAATCGAACAATAAGATGATGAAGGGTTGTGCGACACCTTCAAGATTGAGCATCACAACTCTTCGCCTTCGCGAAGATGAATGGCGCCAAGCCTAACAAGAATATTAAGAAGATCCTTCAGAAGATGGTGAAGACATATAAGGATTGGCACGAGATGTTTCCTTTCGCTTTACACGGGTACCGAACATCTATTCGCACTTCGACAGGAGCGACACCTTACTCTCTCGTACGGTATGGAGGTGGTACTTCCTATAGAAGTTGAGATTCCTTCCTCGAGTTCGATGGAAGCAGTTAGAAGAAGCGAATGGGTTCGAATAGGTATGACCACTCAATCGATTGAAGAAAAGAGGTTGACAGCAATTTGTCATGGACAACTTTACCAGAAAAGAATCAAGAGAGCTTTCGACAAGAAGGTACGTCCCCGCGAATTCAAAGTGGGCGAATTTGTGCTAAAGAGGATAATCTCTCCACACAGGGACCCTCGTGGGAAATGGGTGCCAAACTATGAAGGACCATACGTGGTAAAGAAGGTTTTCTCAGGAGGAGCTCTTATTCTCACCAACATAGACGGAGAAGATTTGGCACATGCTATCAACTCAGACACGGTCAAAGTATTATATAAAAAAAAAAGAAGAAGAAAATTTTAAGCCGAAAAAAAGCAAGCAAAAAGGGTAAATGTCCCGGTGAACCAAAATCTGAAGAGAAGATGGTTCACGCAAAAGTTAGGGAATGTGTAAAGACATAATGCTACAATGCACGTTTTCGCGTCACAACAGAAGCTTAGATGGAAGGGATCAGTTCAAGTCACCATCTTCAGAAGCAAAGTGATGAAGAATAGCAGTCAGGAGGTAGAATAACATGTTTATGGTTCAATGAAGTTCAATTTCAATTTCGTTGTTGTTTTAAGAAAATGTGTATAGACTTACTCTGTCCTGTGTGTTCCTCCTAAAGGAATGTGCATCTTTATGTACAAACTCCTTACGTATGAGTTATTCTTCTCATACTTTAAATAAAAGAATTGTTCAGTTGAACTTCATTTCTTTTCCTACTTTTTATCTTTTCTACATGTTTAGCTTAATGGCGCGGCTGTTTTAGATAAAAATCAAAATCATTGAAAATGGAAACAATAAAGCTTTTAAACCTTAAAATCATTTTGATTTACGGAATGTTGAGGAATGATTGACTTTCTAAGTATTGCGCCTATTCCTCTGAATTGGAAATACCTCCGTACTCATCATGGTGTTTATAAGGAATCAGACGTTAGACGTTATCTTTCCTTTGAGAGACTCATTTGATAGTAATCATGGTTTGGTTATGGTCATTGCCCTTCGCTCAATTTCCAGTGGTGTCGGGAATTCAGTTTGATAAACCAATACATCAACCAGTATATTCATTCATTCATTCATGTCATATTATATTCATGCATAAACCTCTGCCAGAATCTGGGATTTGTTCAGAATGAAGTTGAGCGCAGGCACTAAAGGCTATTTCTCAAATGACAATTTAGTTTTTCCTCCCCAGTACAAGTTAAATGCTTGGGTGAAAGGTAAGCTGACAGTAATGCCAACTCTCAAGAAAAGTCTTTTCCCCGGAGAAGTGATTAATCATCCCTAATGAACTATTGTGTCAATAGGAACGTCCAATTGGGTTCCTCTAGTGACGTTTCTTTTCTGAACAGTATCAGGAAATCACACACTCTTTGCATCAAACAAAAAAAATCATCATGCATATCATATCATGCACCTCATACTCATGCATTAGCTCCGGCTAATTCTTTTGCAGGTTTTTTTTCCAGCTGAAACTGCAAATATCCTCGTGAGGATCAAATTGAAGGATTAGTTCTCAGACGACATAATTATCCTCTTTTCTCCAGCGCAAGTTGTATGGATCTTAACAACTGATGGTTTCCCCAACAGAAATTTCTTCCCCGGGGAAACAATTGTCTTTCAATGGACTCTAATGTCAGCAAAATTATCTACCGAGAATCCCCAGTGAAGTTTTTCACACGGCTTTCTTGAGTTTCCCCAGCGAAGCTTAATTTACTCCCAAGTGAGTTTCCTTCAGAAAGGATTATTACAACATTATTCAGGGTATTTTCCAAGGTTCTTTCAGACTAGAATCTTCCCAACAAATTCTAGTGGCAGTGACTTCTGCAATTTTGTTCCTCTGGGTTGTTCTCAGAAAACTGCATTTGAACTTCTGGTGTGTTTATTTCCCCAATAAGTCCTCAATTAATCAACAAATAAATATCCACTAGGTAGGATGTTTATTCAATCTCAGGATATTTTCTCCAACTCAGAAGTTGATCCACATATCCACTTGCTACAACGCATTGTCTGTACAATGCCAGGAAGTTAAAGCTCATTACCATAGAAGTTTTTCAGTCGCAGGTGCTGAATCTGATTCTTCTATCACTGGTAAAGCTATCTGCATACAGGTTGAAGATCTTGTCAACTCGGAAGTTGTTGAACATGTCTGTACATGTTCAGTAAGATCTCTCATCAGCAGGAACGTCGGAAAAAAGATTTACCGACTTTATAAACATCTATATCACACCAGTGTGCTGGATATTGATTTGTTTATCCCCAGAGAAGTGTATTCTCGGGTGCGCTACTGAATTTGTTCTGCTGGTAACTCGGAAGTTACATGGTCAAGACATTCAGCATGCCATGGCTCCTCGCACCTTCGTGCACCAACAATTCTGATATTGTTCTAGCCATATATCTTCGTTAAGGTCTGCAGGTATTCCTTAACTCTTCAGGATTTTCTGACAAATTCTCGATTATATCTTCGTTAAAGTTTGCGGGTATTCTTTAACTCTTTGAGATCTTCAGATAGTTTCTCAAACTTCATCTTCGTTAAGGTTTGCGGGTATTCCTTAACTCTTCGGGATTTTCTGACAAATTCTCGATTATATCTTTGTTAAAGTTTACGGGTATTCTTTAACTCTTTGGGAACTTCAGACAGTTTCTCAATTTCATCTTCGTTAAGGTCTGCAGGTATTCCTTAACTCTCTGGAATTTTCTGACAAATTCTCAATCATATCAAATCTTTAATCTATTATATTTCTTTTCGCTTGAGAAGTTCAGTTTTCTTCTCATAGCATTTTTATTAAGACATCCTGTGATGGCTTAATCTATTATATTTCTTTTCGCTTGAGAAGATCGGTTTTCTTCTCATAGCATTTTTATTAAGACATCCTGTGATGGCTTAATCTATTATATTTCTTTTCGCTTGAGAAGATCGGTTTTCTTCTCATAGCATTTTTATTAAGACATCCTGTGATGGCTTAATCTATTATATTTCTTTTCGCTTGAGAAGTTCGGTTTTCTTCTCATAGCATATTCGTTAAGACATCCTGAGATGACTTAATCCATTATTATTATTTTTTTTGTCACTTGAGAAGTTCGGTTTTCTTCTCATAGCATTTTCATTAAAACTTGAGAAGTTCGGTTTTCCAAAACTCATAAAATGCAAATTTGAGCCATAACTTCCAAACTCTTAATTCACCCGTGCTTGTTATAATTTTTCACTTCAAACACCTTTTATACATCATATAGAAGTAATCCAAATCATCATTCCATCACTGTAAACATAGAATCATGAAAATCGATTCTCACTTCAAGTAACTGAAATTGGACTTGGTCAGAACAATCCAAACCATTTCAAACCAAGGTAAGCATACTAATACCTTCCATAAACATCACTGAAGCTGTAGCAATTTTCAAAAACTAATCAAAACTTCTCATTTTGAGATGATTTTTTTGCACACTTGTCATTTAATATACCTATTTTATGATTATGTCAAAAAAATCCAAAAAATATTTTCTTTTTGATTATATTTTTATTAAGTAAAAAATGAGACATTTTAAGTATTCTTAATACTTTTCAAAAGATGTTTTCTTTCCAATTTTCAAACTTAAATATTTTTTTCAAAACTTCTTGTGAATATCCTTCACTTTTCAAAACCATTTTCAACCTAAAAAACACTTTCATAATTAAATTTCTAAACCTCGATCCAACGTCGAGTTTCTTTTCAAAACATTTTCATAAATAAATATTCTACTTCTCTCTCTCCTCCCAAACATATGGTAGTCAGTCCTGTATCGACCCTCGACTGTATGTTTGGTTTCTTCTTAAATGAATCTAATCAACGTGAACCTTGTTTCACCTCACCTTTTCTCAACAAACTTTTTGGGTCGAAAAAGATGATTAGGATGTTTTTGTCCACTCATCCGAGTATTTGGGGTATTAGATGTTGAACGCTTATGGTCCAATACTCGTCTCCAACATAAAAATAACTCAACTCACTCAAACTCTTTTATCGCTCATATGCGATCATCAAACTCTTTTCTTACAAAGAGTGTGCAATAGCCATTTCAAACACGAACAAAGACTTAAGCTTTTCAAACAAACAAAACAAGTCCAAGTTCAAGCATTTGAAATGTTTAATGCACGATTTTTCTTATAAAATCAATACAACCAATTTAAAACCTTTCCAAGAGGAACTACGGAGTTTTGACTTTCCCATTGCACAAGGGAATACGTAGGCACACGGTTCCGAAACCGTGCCAAACTCAAAATAATAATAAATAAACCCCGTTTCTTTTATTTCTCGATTTTAACTCATGAATTAGCAATTTAACACACACAAACACTTAGAACTAAATGGGTCCCATCGAGTACGATGGATGTAAGGGGTGCTAATACCTTCCCCTTACATAACCGACTCCCGATTCCATGTTTTTGGTCACGTAGACCGCCTTATCCATCTTTGTGGGTTTTATCTATATTTTCTCGTTCTTTTAGAACAAATAAAATTAGGTGGCGACTTCATTGTTTTTAAAACATGATGAAAAAACCAGTCATCACAACTGCCAATTTGTCAGCTGAATTTTCCATATACCTCACTTCAAATATATGCTCATCAGACATCCTAACACAAATTCAAATTACAAAATCATCCATTTTAACACAGAAGTTGTGTAAATTTAAATTACAAAATTAGCCAGTTTAACTCAAATTACCTGGTTGGATAGTTAGATCTGATTTCTAAGAATGATCTAATTCACCAAATCGTTGTTAACATGCAATTTTTGACTACGGGAATCAACTTTCATTGTACAAAGGGTCTTGTCGAAGAAGCATGCATCTAGAAGGGATCAACTTGCATCAGATCAATCAATGAGGTACAAATTTCTGGTCGAGGTAAGTAGCCATTCCTTCAAAGTAATAACGATAAGACATAAGTGTCGACAGGCAGCCTCCAGCAAAAAAGCATCTATCGACTTGGAGAATCGATTATCGACGCCCAAGGCCATTAAGGACATAGGAAAAATTCGAAGCAGTTATGGAGCAGTTTCTCCATTAAAGCCCGATGTGGGTTGGTAACCTCGACGGTTACATAATTAGGATTTCTATTTAAGCAAGTATTTGTATTCAATTTAGGGGTCAGATTTCTTCATATTTCACAACAATACACTTAAAGTAACTACATCTAATAGAGAAACGAGTCCAAAGCTTGATAATGTATGAATGCTTCCACCTTTAAATTCCAGTAATTTACAACTTTATTTTACCAGTCTTTACAATTTTATCTTTGTCTGATTTCCTTGCAATTGCTTAGTCTTTTGCCTGTTGTGATGACTGGTTTTTTTCATCGGTAATTTTAAAAACAATGAAGTCAAAACTAAATTTGTGCAAATTTGTGATGACCACATCTATTAAAACATTAAATTTGTGTGTAACTAAAAAAAACAAGCATTAAATTTAAAAATATATTTAATTATAGTTTTGGTCTCCCTATTTTATCCGATTTACAAAATTTGTTCTCCTATTTTAAATTTAAACAGTTTTGGTCACTCTATTTTAATATAAACAATTTTGGTTTCCTTCTCGTACTTGTGCACGATATTTTCATTTTTGTAAATGACAACTTAATTGTAAGACATAATAAATCATTCTATATAAAATTATTACTAAACTTTGTAGATAAAAATATATGTTAAACAAATAAAAAATCTTATCGATTTTTAGAAAAGAACATGAGAGAGAGACTAAAAGTGTTTGAAATTAAAATTGGAGAACTAAAAAGTTTGAAAGTAAAATAAGAAAGATTAAATTCGAGAATCAAACAAAATAGGTAGTCTAAAACTGTAATTTAGCCAAAAAGTATTAATGTCAACTAATTTTTAGTTATATATATATATATATATATATATATATATATATATATATATATATATATATATATATATATATATATATATATATATATATATATATATAATTCTTTATTAAAATCATATTAAATTTAATATAATAATTTATAGCAAATATTTGTAAAACATGAAGAAAAAAATATATTAAAAAAAGTAAATAAATTACATAAGAATCTGTTCTTGCAGAAAAAACTATATATATGATCTTAAGGGATTTGGAGGCTCATACAAGGGATGCATGACCTCCAAGCTAGGGGTCTAGTTTACCCCGCATATGGGAGCCCTTAGATATGGAGTAAGAAACCTCTCTTGAGCGTGTAGCTAAGAGAGGGAATGCGAGAATGTTCTTTTCCATGGCCATAAGGCCTCTTATATAACATAGCCATCACTAATGTTCATGACGACGTAACCGTCCATTAATACTCGTAACCGATTACTTAATGATTTGTAACGTCCGTAACCGATCCATAAGTAACGTAACGGAAACCAACCCGATCTTATACTATTCGGCCAGCACAGGTCGGCCGCAGAAATATGTCTGGCGCGTCCGACTTAAACACTCGACTCCGACCTTAGGGTCTCGTCGAAGAGTTGCCTGGTTATCAACTAATAGACCCATCTCGGTCCCTATTTATCACTCCTAACTCAGACAATATATTTTATGTATGAACAGAATCAATGTGTCAATAATATTTGTTTGATTTATTTTGGTTTTACTGTGATACATTGTTTTCTTATGTTGAAAGTAACAATGTGAATATAATCCATTATGATAAAATTTGAGCTTATTTTATTAATAATACTATTTAATTAATTTAATATAATAAACTAATATTATGAAATTAATCAATTTAAAATAATATTGAAAGAAAAAATTAAAAAGAGTTTCAAAAAGTTTAACATGCCATAATAGAATTTTAAGTATATTTGTTGATAATAATGTTAAATTAATTTAGTTCAACCACTTGATATTGTTAAACTAATAATTTAATGTAGCATTGTGATAAAACTTGAATAATATCCTCTAAAAACTCAACGTGTCATGATGTAAAATAAATAGAAAAAGGGCATAATTTGTTATCCTAAGTTTATAAGGGATTAAAATTAAAAAAAATCTATTAGTACTTGTAGTAGTAGTACATTGTTACGTATATTATATAGATTTAGTTTAGATTTATTAAATAGTACACATGGAGAATATATATATAGCTTAGTAGATTGTTACGTATTAACGAAGAAAGTGAAGAAAAAAAACTGTTATAAATAGAGATGGTGAGGGAGTAAAGTAAATCATCAATCATGTCTACCAAAACAAACCGCCAAAAACGACCGCGTTTAAGAAGAAACCCTAATTTGGTGTCTGGTTGGCCGCCGGAGTCAAAATCAGAGAGTGCGACGGCGGAGGAAATCAACCATGATCCACTTCCGACTCTTCCTATCGATCTGGTGGCTGAAATCTTCTGCAGACTACCTGTGAAACTTCTCCTACAGCTCCAATGCATGTGCAAGTCATGGAATTCTCTAATCTCCGATCACAGGTTCACCAGAAAGCACCTCAGCCTCTCAACCACTCGCCGCCTCCATTACGCCAAATACATACATAAGCCATACATGTTCATTCACGATTCTTACCCACTCGATTCGGTTTTAAGCAATATTGCCACTAAATTCCCAGAACGTTGCGTTCGTTTTAACAGTATTGCTGGTTCCTGTGACGGCATCCTTTGTATTGCCGATAAACGTAAAGGTGTTGTTGTTTTGTGGAATCCTTCTATTAGGAAATGGAAGGAATCTCCCCCTTTTGAAACATGTGAAATCCTTAACCAGGTTTATGCCACCTTCGGCTTCGGCTATGATCATGTTTCTCATAATTACAAAGTGGTTGTTCTTTACTACTCCGAAAATAACTTGCTTGACACAACTAAGGTAAAACTTCATACTTTGGGCACCAATCTTTGGAAAACCATTCACAACTTTCCTTTTGGTAAGGTCTGTGATGAGCATTCTGGAACATACGTACGAGGTACAATTAATTGGGTCGCCTTTACTGAATGGCCTCGCAAACGTCCCCTCTTCATTATCTCTTTTGATTTGGGAAAGGAGACTTATCAGAAGCTTTTGCCTCCTGCCCATGCAGAGATCAATCAGCATTACTTCAAACTGGGTGTCTTGAGGGACTGCTTGTGCTTAATCTCTGATCATCATATTTGGGTCATGAAGGAATATGGAATTCAAGACTCTTGGACTAAATTGTTCTCCGTTTCATACATGGAACATCCTACTAAGTGTTATGTCTTGTCCAGAGTATTGTATATTTTTGAGGATGATCGACTGCTTCTCCAAACTGAAGACGATTGGAAAACCAAGTTGGTTGTTTATGATCCAAACAATGATACTTTTAAGGTTACCAAGTTTAAAAACATCCTAAATGTCTGTCTTGAGACTTTGATTTCACCTTGTTCTTAATGCTAGGATGTATGTAGATGCAATGCTATGCCACTTGAGCATATATGTTAATTTATGTTTTTTAACTTATAGTCGTCAAGACAAATTGTTGTAATTTTCATTTATATCATTTGTTTAGCCCTTCATCTTGTATTACATTTATATATTACATTTATATATTACATTTATATTCACAATAATTATGTTTTTGAAGATTATAAGTATGATTTAAATGTATGTCTTTGTATCTTCTTGTTATTTTAGAGGTGCCTTTAGCTTATTTGTTATAATCAAACATTTTTGCACACTTTGATATAATCAAACACTTTTTACATTTTCATGTTATATTTATCAATCAAGGAAAGTTAAGCCTATTGCATAATGCATGCATTTCCACTCTTAATTATTATATGTAGATTAGTTTCTTGTAAATTTGTAATGATGGAGATTAATGATAGTTGTACGAGGGATTTTACTGAAAGCCTACACAAAATTTCTTCAACGAGATCAAACGAGAGAGTGGACAGCGACAACGACGCTCGATGTTAATCACCAAGTGGTGATGCTCGATGTTAATCAACGAGCACTTTCAGGGTCATGCGTGCCTTTGAACAACAGAGGATTGTTCCTCTGAAAATTCCCCAATTGCCGATCAGCACCAATACCAGCTCCCAACTGATTTTCTCCAAGCACACCAGCAAGCATTCCCAAAGCCTCAGCAATTGCAGCATCGTCTCTTCCGTTACCTCTTCCGACCATTGTTCTGTAACATCACAAAACAATCTCATTAGAACATAAGTATCGACAGTGTTACCTTGCACTAGTCGCATACAAAAGAGAATAACGGCACTAAGACACTGGTTACAACGATCGACTATGCTCTGATACCACTATTGTAACACCCTTCTAAAATATCCCGCGATTATTAATATTTTCAGAGCTAACATGTAATAAAAGGGCATTACAATTCAATTAAAAGAAAATTCCATTAAAATGTCATGCTTTACTGAAGAACATTATTAAAATAACAATTCAAGAAACAAGTTCTACACAGCGGAAATTATCATCAAAACCAAAATAATTCAATCAATAATTATCCCAAAATAAATCTAAATGAAAAACAGAGTTTAAATATAACTCTAAACCAAACGTTCCCCAGTGTTACAAATCAGAGCATGACACCGACACGTAAATAGTAAATGCACAGCTCAATGAGCCATCCTCACCAGCTCGTAAGCCGCTAAACTTCAATCTGAAATCATCAAAGTAATGGTGAGACTTCATTGAAATTAAAATGCATTATAAGTTTTTAAAAACAATAAAATAAGTCAAGTATATTATTCCACCCTCCTTAGCATAATCAGATTCAGCACACAACACAAGTCACAAAAAAGCATATTATGCACAACGATAACAACAACAAGATTATAACACTGGAAACCATCTAATCATGTTATAATCCATATGCAATGCAAGACTCTATGCATGTGGTACCGGCAATGAACTAAATTCACATACTGTTCCATTCCAACTCGGACATAGATAAAACCTCACCGTCCATTCCAACTCGGCAACGGATGTTGGTTAACTCACTAATTCCACACAATGAGAATTAGCTACCACCAATGTATATGCATGCACAATCAACAACATGCAACATCAACAACGGAACATGATATCAACAACAACATACCATGAATAAACAACATCGACAACAACACATGATATCAATACAATCGTGGATAAATAACAGAAAAACAACATACAAGCATCAATCCACGTTCAACCTGTCAGGACAATCCTATACCGGTTCATCCACCATTCCTATGACTATCATCGTTCACAAATCAGAAAAACGACTCTTTTCAAAATAAAATCCATCAATTATTATTTTCTTCATTTTATAAAATAGGTTATTTAATTTTGAGAGTACTGTCCATAACGTACTTACGATTTAGAAAATATGATTTTTCAAAGTTTTAAGATTTTTCAAAATAACACAGTGGTAACCGGTTCCTCCCAGGGAGAACCTGGTTCCCACAAGTCTGAAATTCACGCTTTCTGGTTTTTGTATAGGGAACTCGGTTCCTCCAAACAGGGAACCGGTTCCTGCGAAAAATGTCATTTTCCTGTGTAAAATTTTCACTGGGAACCCAGTTCCTCCCCAGGAGTAACCGGTTCCCACAAACTCATAATTACTTCTCCCCTGAAATTTGTACCAGGAACCCGGTTCCTCCCACCAAGAAACCGGTTCCTGCGACTTGCAGTAGCATAAACTACAGTTTGACAGCATCTCACCATTCCAATTCCATCCAATTCATACCCACACGAATTTACACATCCAATTGCATCAAAATCAACCAAACAACAATTACACAATGCAATATAACACATAACAATCATACCCGACGTTTCTATAACCTTAATTCGGTCGAATTCGTTCAATTTAAACGGTTTAGGGACAATCCTACAAACCTAGAAAATCCTAATTTGGGATTCCTAACATGCTCAAATCATTCTATCGATTCCCAAAACTCATAAGGTATAGTAATTACGAGAAATCACCCCTTACTTGGGAATTTCTTCGAAATCTGGAACTCTTGGTTCTTCTCCTTTCTTATGCTCTTCTCACTTTCCTGTACGATTGCTTTTCTCCAAAATACTTCCCAATTCTCTTTTTCTCCTTTTATTCCTTTTATTATTATTATTCTACAATAATAATAATAAACCAATATTCCAATTCTTATTATTTAATTAAATATTTACCAAAAATATTAAAACTCCATTTTAATCAACTAAATAATTAAAATTCCATTTATTTAATATTTGGAAATATTGGGGTGTTACAACAAACATGGTTCCAGTTGGAGAAATTGTTCAATGAAAAGTTCCACACGGGACATTCAAAAATCATCCCGATAGAGTTATCCGATGTCAAATGAAAGACTCATGAGTTGATAAACCAGTATCTCAACAGGTTCTGACTTCTAAAAGTGCGATGCATTACACAAGTCCCTGAACACGAGTTGGTCGAAATGACTGCTAATGGGTTAAAGTATTTTATTAGAGAGAAATTGTTAGATACTCAATCGTTTAAAGACATGGCACAACAGACTATTACAGTTCGACTGATTGAACATTTAAAGGCTGAGAAAAATAAGCCAAACAAGTACCATAAGAATGGGAAGGTGGCATACGTAGCCAACGATGATTGGTCCTCTGACGAAGTAAGCTCAGAGGAAGAAATTTTTGGTCACTAAAACTTATATGTTTGACATATCTAAATGTGATGAATTTTTTTATTTATTAGTATCTGATGGTAAAATCCTAGTCCCTCATGGACGAAAGAATCTCCCACTTAAACAAAATAAGAAACTGGGATTCTGCAAATTTTATAAATTTCTTGGTCATAAAACTTCTCAATGTGTTCTTTTGAGAGATCTGGTGCAGAGAGCATTGAAAGAAGGAAGACTTCAATATGGCGAGAAGCCAAAGATGCAAGTCGACACTGAATCGCTGAAGGTGGATGAGGCTTTATACTCAGAGCCTCTAGACTGCATGATGGTCGAAGCTGCTGAAGATCAAAACAAAGGGGTGATAATGATTGGAGACATAAAAGTTATGATGATAGGAACCAATGAGAGTTTCGATAAAAAGGGAAGAGGAATTATAGGAAATATATCCTCAATCCTAAGAAAGTTTAGCTGACTTTAAAGAAAAGTGCAAAGTGAAATGGTCTAAAGTTGTACTATGCCGAAGATGCAACATTGTGTACGACGAAGAAGCAGCTGAAAGATATGAAGCTGCCAAGAAAGAGGCTCTCAAACAAGAGAAGCCTCCAGTTCCAAGGGTTGTCTTTGACAAAGACGATACTCCTCGACACAGTGAGGAATATCGAAGATTGTTCCAACAACCTCATCCCAAGAGCTTTCGGCCGTCGTCGGACACCCCATAAGAAAAATGGGTGGAACCAGTAAACCAAAAGGGGGCAAAAGGCCAAAATGGAAGGTGATCGTCGATGAAGCTGAAGCTCAAGAGAGGAAGATTGAAGCAAAAGGTTATCAAGTTTTTCCTAACTATAAAGGGAAAAAATCTAATGATAAGAACTCATATGAGGCGATACCAAAAGAACAAGAAATCTGCAAGGGAAGCTTCAACATCTCAGAGAAAGGCGGTCGAATTAGAAAGTCGTGTCAAAGAGGTATTACCCGAAGAAGCCCCAAAGCCAGTCGATTTCCCAATTCCAAAAGTATATTATCCCAAGTCGAGATTGACCGAAAGAGAAAAGGTCATAGAAAATCAGAGAATGGCTATGAAGGTGGCACATTTGGGTAACACAAGTGTAGATGCTACACAGAATGTAGAATACACTCGCACGCCTAATTATAATCCAACGTCTGAAAATGAAGGAGAAGAAGACCCGAATTATGAGCATTCACCAAAAGATGATATGGTGGACAACGATTATGACAAAGATTTTATCATCAATTATGAGCATTCACCAAAAGATGATACCTTTGCGAGCAATGTTTTGATATTTCCCTTGGAAAATGCTGCATAGGATTAGTTTTTTCAAAACAACATGTTATCAACATAACACAAAAGATTGCACGGGGATTTCCTGAACATTTTCTCTTTTGGTTTTGGAATTCTGTATTGCAATATCCCAACAATATGTTTTCATTCTGCCAAACCATCTTATTCTAACATTGAATGAATTTTTTTCCTTCTTTACAGTTTTAATTGACCCCTTCTTATTACCTTTCATAATAGTTTTTTGTTGACTGTCTTGCTTGGCCCTGTCTTGATTGGCCCTTTCTTCTTCACAGTTTTGATTGACCATGTCTTGCTCAAAGAATTTCTCTTAGTCCTCTTCTCAGTGTTCTATTCTTTAGTGACAACACCTTTATCGACAATAGTTTTAGACTTCTTCATAATTCCTTTAACTGTTTCAATTTAATTTTCTAGAAAAAATGGTGACATCAACATCTTCAACCTTAACATCCTTCATAACAAAGTTAGAGTTGTTCAAAGTTAGAACTTCTAAAGCTGGAGTTCTTTGAGTTTCTTCAAACCTAACAGATTTCTTAGCAAATGCATTACCCATTTGACCACTCTTAGCATATTTTTTATAGAACATTCTCCAACCTCATTAACAAGTCCCTGAATGACATCCATGGCGACTTCACCATTGAAATAATAGTGATAACTTTATTACAAGATTATGCATGATACATAAACAACAATAATACCACATATTATATACATCAACATAATATTGAAAGATTTACATTATTTATACCAAAATTCCAAATCCCCTGATTGAATACAACTGATTATATCAATGAACAAAATTAATGTGCAATGATAATTATGAATTTACTCTATCAACGAACCATATGTGTCAACCAAACATTACAAAAGTTTGAAATCTCCTTACTACTTAATTCCAAAAATTCACGGTAAATTATATAATAATCAAACACATTTCACATGAACCCTATACATGATCTATTGAAATATAAAAAATACCCATTGCAATCAAAATAATCTGCAAAAAAACAAAGTCGATATAAGTTACTGACCTAATGCTTGACCCGCTATCGTCTGAAATCCAACCACAACAGGCTTTTCTCTTAGAACTCATTTCTCAAGTTACTGGTGTGATGGTTTTAGTTGAAGTAGCTTGGTGAAAGTTTTGGGAACGGCGACGACGCCCTTTGGGTTACGACAGTAAGTAAAACAAGAGAGTAAGAGAGAGAAAACAGAAAGTTGAATAAAATAATTTTTTGGGTTATGATATTTGATACACATGTGTGCTTTGATGTTACAAATTCCAATCAATTCACTCAGCATCCAAGAAATATAGATCTTTTACGAGACATTTACAAGAGAAAGGTCAGATGAACAATTTTTGTAGGAGATACGAAAAAAATATAAGAACCATGCTTCTCTGTTGCACATAACTATTGCATTAATTATATTTTATTTGAGAGGTAAATTTTTTCCACTCATACACAATTTACTGACAGTGTAAAACTACTTTACAGTGTTGGTGCACACCAATTAAATTCTACATATATATATATATATATATATATATATATATATATATATATATATATATATATATATATATATTCTTAAAATCATGTGATTTTACTATATTAAAAAATATAAGGATCAACTGTATTTGCCGCAGTTGTTCGTGCAGCAATGCCAAAGGGGAGATGTGATGGCAGTGACGTCAAGTTTGATGACAATGCTGTCGTGCTTGTTGACAAACAAGGGCAGCCTATTGGGACCAGAGTTTTCGGACCAGTTCCTCATGAGTTGAGGCAGAAGAAACATGTCAAGATCCTTACCTTAGCCGGTCATATTGCATAGATGAAATCTAATATCACATGTTTATTCATATAATTGGAACTTTTTGTTATGCAGTGTAAGATTAGTATTGAATCTATCAAATGATGAGTAGACATAGAAAAGATTTAGAAGAGTTGTACTCAAATAATGAGCAGTTGTTTTGGTATCTAACCTCATTATTTTTAGAGGTAACACATTCATGTATGTAGCATTATTTCTGAAGGATTTTTCGTTTTGATTGATTCATAATGCGATACTTGGGTTTGATTTCTCTTGATAATTTGTGATTCTGTTTTATATTTATCGATTCACATTGTCAATTTCTATATATGTTTGATACTTTGTTTTAGTTCGATTGGCTGTGGACAGAAGGAGAAACACATCAGCAATCTCTCTCTTACATTGACTATGCAGTATAGTATGTGTACATGTTTAACTTATATTTTGCCCTGCATGTGTGTATATAATAGTAGTTGAGTTGAATTTAAGGTGTTCTTTGTTTGTTTGTTTTTTCATATAAGTAGTTATTATTGTCAAAGAATTTATAAAATTTCCCTAAGAAAGATTGCTTTATTGTTTACTTATTATGTTTCTTATTTTATATATATTTTATGTATTCTAACAAACTGGAAATTTGAAAAGAAAATTTTAATTATAATTACTATCGTCGGATTAAAAAATAAGAGGTAAGAAAACATTGAAAAATTTGAGTAACGACAAGATGGTTGATAGTGTAGAAAGGTATTAGAGATAAAGAAATTAAGTGACTCATCAATTTTTTTAATGAAATTATGAGATCAAAACAAATGTTGGATAAACAATTTGTTTACAATCTATAAGAACAAAAAGATATATAAAATTGTGTCAGGATATATAAAATTGTTTCAAGTATACGAGGATTAAATTTATGAACCATACCACAAATTTATCAGAAAGAGTAATTGAATGAAGAATAAGAAAGAGATTCAAATTACCGATAATCAACTTAATTTTATATTTGGGAGGAGATTTGTGCTTAGTTTTCATTGGCTTGGAGAAGACATATAATAGAGTGTCCATAGAGGTTTTGTGAAAAACCCTAGAAAAGAAAGGGCTACTTATAGTGTGAGGATATATGGTGGAGAGGCGAACAATTTTTCCATAACAATAGAATTACACTAAGAATTACACTAAGGTTTAATCCTACTTCCTTATCTTTTTATTTTAGTTTTGGATGTACTTATGAAACACATCTGAGAATTAGCACAAATATGTATATTTTTTGCAGGATTGAAAGATGATTTAAATGAGAGGTTGAAAATCTGGAGAGAAATTTTAAAAGTCTATGAATTTCGACTAAGCAGAAGTAAGAAACAATATATGAAATGTAAATTTAAAAAAAGAATAAACGTTTTTAACTTAGAGGTGAAAGCCAAAAATCATATCATACAAGAAATTAGACAATTTAAATATATTAAATTATGTTGTGGATGAGTCGTGCAAGTATACACATTCAATTCAATAACTATCAATAACTAGTGATAGGAAAGATGTCGAACCCACCAGAATTTTTTTTCAACATTTTCATTAATCTTCCAAAATGATAAAGTAATTTACGAGGAAAATAATATTATTTGGTAACATGCAACAAGTTTATATATAATAGTAAAATGTAAAATGAGTTCAATTCATAATTTACAAGATTTTAGACAATGACTTGTGCATTGACTCATTAAGATTATCTTATATCTAAGTGGTCATTAACATTATTACATTTTAAGTAAAACTTGTCTTATTTATCATTACGATCGTAATCCTTATGTTTAAAGTGATTAAGTAAACAATATATGTCTATTTTGTATTTAATTGTATTAGTTCTTCAAATTCATTTATTTAGCATTACTACAACTTAATAAAATGGTATTTAACTTTAAGATGACCAGACCTAAGATTAAAAGATATGACATAACCACATAAGAAGAACTAAATAAGACATAAAACCACATTTCATCGCATTCAAAAAGACTACTTTTCAAAGAACTTCACATTGTCCAACAAAGAAAAATTAGCTCATAATGAACTTATCTAAAATTAAGAACTCATAATTCAAGTTACACATTCTGAAACAATGAATATGAAAATGATAAATTTAAGAAGCCATAACTATTATTTCCTTATAATAATATTTCAATTGGTTAGCTTTTGTGTAATGACTCCTAGCGACAGACAACTTCACCGTAGAAATGGATATGAGATGAGAAAATGAAAGGCAAAACCTCTCTGGTCCGTTCTTTTATCAATTTCAAGTCAAATTCCTTAAAGTTATCATATAATATACACATTCTGGAGACTATTATAAACAACTTTTACTTTTTAGGTACATTTGATTATCAATGTATCTGGTCCATATATGTACCAGATACATTGATAATCAAATATATCTAAAAAGTAAAAGTTGCTTATAATAATATCTAGAGGATGTAGAATTTTGCACTTTTATAGTTCATCTCTTTGGTACTTGAGCCAATCTCTTTTATCCATTTAACCTTAACATAAGAGAACAAATAATTATCAGTGTTATTTTGAAGTTCCTACACAAATTTCAAAGTAATTGAGTCAGCGTCACATAGATAATTGCCTTATTTTATCATTCTTCAATTCAACAACGTACTTTAGTTGAAGTTTATTCAAAATTTGTCAATAGTTAATGGTTTATGAGGTATGTTGTGGGGTTTAGTGGATTCATTTTTTAAATTTTAATAGATTGAATGAATATTTATAAACTATAGATGAGTTGTTTAAATAAATAAAAAATAGTATAAAAAGTTGAATGAGTCTCATTTAAAAAATCAAAATGTATATGATAGATGTGGATGCTCTACAAGATAGACTTTTTTTATTTTTATTGTATTAGGGTATACAATGTACATGCATGACAACTTTTAGAAAGCTTTCATGCTTTAACTTTACACTCTAGTGTCACGACTCTAATTATCTTTCTCTAAAAATTATGTCTACTAACAATAAACATTCATATAATATCGCGAGACCAAGCATCACAAAAACTAATCCTACACATCAAAACACAAGTGAAATTCAAAAGATAGAGCACCTAATGTGTTCAACTACATTACCTAACAAACTAACTTATATCAAGTAAAATACTCATATTCACTTAATTTATATGTGACAATTTGCATTATTTGAAACTTAAATAAAATAAATTGTGTTATCAGGGTCTTAATATATACCCCCTCCATTTCAAAATGAATGACGTTTTAATTATTAAATTTTGTTTCAAAATAAATCTCATTCTCACTTTTCAATGCATAAATAATTATTATTTTTTCAATTGTGTCATATAATTATTACACTTTACATTACTTATAATACATTAATAAGACTAATTTAATAAAAGTGCAATATTCTATGATAATATTATTATATTCCTTAATATGTGTGCAATAATCTTAAACGACACTCATTTTAAAACGGATGGAATATATGTGATCACGTGATGAATGGCCTCTAAATCAGGTTACATTTGTGAGCTAGATAACTTGATGAATGACCTCTTAAACGACACTCATTCTCACTTTGTGAGCTATCAATCTTCTTATATTTTTGGTGTTTTATGCATTATTTTGATTTTGATTTCAGGTAAAGGGAAGAGTTAGTTATATATCTATTTTACTACATTTTTATGAAACCATTTATATACGTTTAAATTCCTGAACTTTATTATTTGTAACCTTGGACTTTATATTCATAAGGAGAAAAATAATAGCATGAGTTGTTAGATCTACTTGATTAAACAACTTTTTATGATCTCAAAATAACATTGGGTGGAAATTTTGAAAAATATAAAGAAACAAGTTTTTGTGCATAATAATTAGATAATTTTTTTTTGTTTCAGAATCTATTACCAGTTTAGACACTCTAGCTACACTAGATTGTCCTTATGGAAGAAATGGGCCACCAGCAGCATGCCGCGTAGACACTTGTAATTTAAATTGTGGCAAAATATGCCTTAGAAAGAGATTTCAAAAAGGTGGACAATGATGGTTTCCAAGTGGTCTTGTTGTTTTATTTAAAAATATGTTGTATCCCTCTAATTAGTAAAAAATAAAAGATGTACCTAAGTTTGTGTTTGAAATTTAATAGGTGTATGAAATTTTTGTAATAACAGAAATATTTAACCTCAATTATCAATGAATTTACTTTAAAATAAAAATACATTCTCACTAATAATCTATGTTACAAATTTGTGTCATATTTCTTCATTGATATAAAGTCTATGAACTTTAATAGATTGAAAAACATTGATAAGGATTGCTAGTATTTTCACTTGTCCTAATAGCTGATTACTAAATATTAAAAAACATCCTATATCTATGTAATCACAACTTTCATTCCTAGTAAATAATTATCGATGAAAAAAGATAATCCAATATTAACAGAGGAATCTTATTTTTGGTATAAATGTATGCATTTTCTATGAGTTTCTATGTAGACCAAGCCTTCGAGTTATGATCAAACCAAGACCTTGACCTTCTTCAGTTGTTTATAGGACTAAATTTACTAACAATTGCTTACATATTGTTAGTACTATTCTCCATTCATTATATTACAAATGGAATTAATGTTATATATTTTAAAAAGTTAATAAACAACAAAATCATAATGTTAGTTCTACTGATTGACAATAATTTTGGTAAAACATTATACTCAGAAAATACCATGAAGTTTACTGAAGTAGTAGATGTCACAGCAGATGTTCTGACATGTGAAACTGACAGAACTGGTTTAAGTTCGGAATTTTTAGGATGTCAGTATGTTTGTTTTTGTATGCTTCGATTAAGGAAGCTTGAGAATGTCTTCAACAATATACTTTGAGATTTTATGTCCTTGTTTCATGGAGAAATAGTAGGAAGCACTGAAGACGTGTGAGTAAAAAACCATAGTTGTGGTTACTCTATTTAAAGGCTGCAAACCTTGTTTTGCAATTTGGCCGTTTCAGATTTAGAAGCTTATATTTTATTTGTTGGTTGTTCATTGTTTTGGTTTTTCATTGTCTTATTGTGAGCCTCTCTTGTATTCATACTTGAGTATGACGTTTGTTGAGTTGTAACTTGTTAATCACCATAAGTTTTGAAGCGAGTGTGATTGTGTGTCTTTGAAGAGTGTCTTCAGTTTTGTTATTGTTGATAGTCACCACGTGTGACAAAGGGAGTGAGCGGAGGTTCTCATATCTAAGTGAGGTATCTTAGGTAGAAGGGTCATTGGGTAGGGATTAAGTGAGGAGTGTAAACAGGGAGGTTTAGCTCTAAATTAATATTGCGAATAGTGAACTTCATCCCTGGCTTGGAAGCCCCCAGATGTAGGTTGGTTGGAACCGAACTGGGTTAACAACTCTACTGTGTTTTTATTGTTTTCTGCTCTTTATAATTCCTTACTATTAACTGTGTTCAAAACAGATATAAGTGTCGTGACATTACCTTCGATATCTCACATCTGGTACCAGAATTTGAATTAGTATCAGAGCAGGCATCCTGCTTTGTATCTTGGTGAGATCTAGGGAAGATACTTTCTAGTAACATGGAAAAGGAGGAAATATTTATGAATAGACCACTCATTATGGATGGTTTTAACTATGACGTATGGAAGCCTCATATGGCAGCATAAATAAAGTCCTTGCGAAGCAAGGCTTGGAAAGCTATTTTGAAAGGATGGACACATCCTGTCATTATTGGAGTTGTTAATCAACCTACTGATGAGTTGAATCCAGAAGAAGACTGGTCAAAGGATGATGATGAACTAGCTCTTGCAAATTCAAAGGACTTAAATGATATATTCGATGGAGTTGACAGAAACATCTTCAAATTGATTGATACATGTGAAGTGGCCAAGGATGCTTGGGAGATTCTCAAAACTACTCATGAAGGCACCTCCAAAGTTAAGATGTCAAGACTACAACTGCTCACTTATAAATTTGAGAACCTAAGGATGAAAGAAGAAGAAAGCATTTAAGAATTTCATATGAGTATTCTTGAAATTTTTAATGCTTGCAGTGTCTTGGGTGAGAAGATAGCAGAAGAGAAGCTGGTAAGGAAGATCCTTCGATCTCTACCTAAGAGATTTGACATGAAGGTGACCGTGATTGAAGAAGCTCAGTAAATCAACAATATGAAATTGGATAAACTGATTCGTTCTCTCCAAACATTTGAGTTGTGCATAAATGAGAGGTATGACAAAAAGCCTAAAAGCATATTTTTAAAGTCCAACATTGAAGAAAGAGACTAGGATTATGATCTCAACACTGAAGAAGGACTATCAAACACTATTGTCTTTATTGGAAGACAACTCAACAGATTTCTGAAGAAAATGGAAGAAAACTCAAGGTCAAATGTTAGGAACATCTCACATGACATCAGGAATTCAGGAGATTCTGGTAGAAAAACCAGACAAGATGACAAGATCAATCAAGATAGAGAAACAAAGTGTCATTGTTGCAAAGGCTATGGCCATGCAATAGCTGAATGTCCTACATATCACAAGAGAAAAACAAGGGGACTTGCAGTGACCTGGTCAGATGAAGACTCTGGAAGTGAAGTTGAGGAAGAGACATCCAAACAAGTAACGAAATTAATTGGAATTTGTCAATCAGATGGAGATAATAACAGAGAAGATGGAGCCTTTAATGATCTGACTGCTTCCCTTGAAAATGAATGCATCAGTAATGATGAAGTCTATAAAGAACTAGAGGATCAGAAGAAAATTATAGCTCAACTGAAAGCAGAAAAGAAGAAGAACCTAAATGCCATCATCAAGATGAAAAATGAAGTAATCCTTCTCAAAACTGATATTGATAATTTAACAAAATTCGTCAGAATGCTGAATAACGGAGCCGATGCATTGGAAAAAATTCTTCAGTTTGGAAGAGATGCAAAGAATATGGCTGGCCTGGGATATCACAAAATGACCAAAAGGGAATGTCACCTAAACCTGGACAATATTCATACTAAACCACAAATGTTGAAACACGTGTCTCAACATCATGGAAGTAGGAATATTAGACACTCCAAAAGAAGACATCAACACTGGAGATGTTACTACTGTGGACAATATGGTCATATAAATTCGTTCTGCTATAAGATGCATGGATATCTAATGCTTGTCTCTCAACCCAAGATCCCTCAAACTATACACACTCCAAGAAACAGGAAATAGTGAGTTCCCAAGGCTGTCATTAATATTCTCATAGCTCACATATCTCTTAGAGCCTCTGCTAAAGAAGATTGGTACTTTGACAGTGGATGCTCAAGACACATGACTGGAGTTAAAGAGATATTAGTGGATATCAGATCCCATTTTAGAAGTTACATGACCTTTGGAGATAGAGATAAAGGAGAAATCAAAGGAATTGGTAAACTGGATTACCCAGGAATTCCAAATCTTGAAAATGTGTTACTTGTCAAAGGTCTATCAGCTAATCTGATAAGCATTAGTCAACTCTGTGATCAAGAATTTAAGGTGAACTTCACAAAATCCGAATGTGTAGTTATAGATGAGAAAAGTGAAGTTATAATGAAAGGTACCAGATCCAAAGATAACTGCTACTTATAGATACCTGAAGACGTAAGCCTCACCTCAACTTGCTCCCTAGTCAAATGAGATGAAGTTAAAATATGGCATCAGAAGTTGGGACATTTACACTTAAAGGGTATGAAGAGAATTATCTCCATGGAAGCAGTGAGAGGAATCCCCAAGATGAATATTAAAGAAGGAAGAGTCTGTGGAGAATGCCAAATTGGGAAGCAAACCAAGACGTCACATCAAAAAGTCCAACATATCACTACAATAAAAGTCCTAGAACTACTTCACATGGACTTAATGAGACCAATGTAAGTAGAAAGTCTTGGTGTAAAGAAATATGCCTACGTGGTTGTGGATGACTACTCCAGATTCACTTGGGTAAATTTCATCAGGGATTCAAAGACCTCTGCCAAAGGATTTAAAGAGAAAAGGACAACTATGTGATCATAATCAGAAGTGACTATGGAAAAGAGTTTGAAAACAGTAAATTTGCTGAGTTTTGCTCCTCTGAAGAAATCAGGAATGAATTCTCATCCCCCACCACTCCTCAACAAAATGGGATAGTAGAGCATAAAAATAGAACACTACAAGAATCTGCTAGAGGAATGATTCATGCTAAGAAATTTCCTTACAATTTTTGGGTTGAAGCCATGAACATTTCATGTTATATACACACCAGAGTAACTCTGAGAAAATGTACATCAACTACCATTTATGAAATATGGAAGGGAAGAAAACCTACTGTCAAATACTTCCACATTTTTGGAAGTAAATGCTATATACTAGCTGATTGAGAAAAAATGATAAAGATGGACCCCAAGAGTGATGAAGGAATATTCCTTGGATACTCCAAAAACAACAGATCATATAGAGTCTTCAATAACATAACTAAAGTTATGATGGAGTCCATAAATGTAGTTGTTGATGATAGAGGATGGAACGAGGAAGCTGATGTCTTAGGGAATGTCAAAACATCTCTAGAAGACACTTCAGTTGATGCCACAAGTGAACATGAGGATCCTCTCCCAAATGAAGAACCTCCAGACAATCAAGTCAACAAAGGACCCTCTATAATAATAAAAAAAGACCATCCCAAAGAGCTTATCATAGGAGATCCAAACAAAGGAGTCACCACCAGATCAAGAGAAGTTATCACTAAATCATATTTTGTCTCAAAAATTGAGCCTAAGAATGTCAACGAAGCTCTAAAAGATGAATTCTGGATCAATGCCATGCAAGAAGAACTAGAACAATTCAAGAGACATGAAGTTTGGGATCTAGTTCCAAGACCAGAGGAAATCAATGTCATTGGCACCAAGTGGGTTTACAAGAATAAGCCTGACGAAGAAGGAGTGATTACCAGAAATAAAGCAAGAATAGTTGCTCAAGGATACACTCAAATATAAGGAATAGACTTTGATGAAACCTTTTCCCCAATAGCTCGTCTTGAGTCAATCAGACTGCTACTAGGAGTTGTTTGCCTCCTAAAGTTCAAACTTTTTCAAATGGATGTGAAAAGTGTCTTCCTAAATGGCTACTTAAATAAGGAAGTATATGTGTAACAACCAAAAGGATTTGTTGATCCCACAACACCAAACCATGTATACAAGTTGAGGAAAGCCCTATATGGATTGAAGCAAGCTCCCAGAACTTGGTATGAAAGGCTGACTGAGTTTCTAGTAGAAAATGGATACAAAAAAGGAGGTATAGACAAAACATTGTTTGTCAAAGACGAAGGAGGATGTCTCATGATTGCTCAAATCTATGTTGATGATATAGTTTTTGGTGGGATGTATGATGAAATGGTTCAACAATTTGTCAAACAAATGCAGTCAAAATTTGAAATAAGCCTTGTTGGAGAATGGTCTTACTTCCTTGGCCTACAAGTTAAATAGATGGAAGACTTCATATTTCTATCTCAAAGTAAGTATGCCAAGAACATTGTCGAGAAGTTTGGAATGGAGAATGAGATTCACAAAAGAACACCTGCGCCTACCCATGTAAAGTTATCAAAAGATGAAACAAGTGTTAGTGTTGATCCAAGTCTCTATCAGAGAATGATAGACAACCTACTATATCTCACAACCAGCAGGCCAGATATTGCCTTTTGTCGCACCCCAAAATTTACCCTCCGTTTATTTTAATAACTTTGTGTGGCTCATGTCGCATCATTGCGTTTCATTTACTAAATTGAATTATTTCGGTTGTCAAGCTTTTCAAAGATATGAAATTTAGTTGTGTTGACAATTGGTCTAAGGGGCTCTCATATTCACTCAAGGTTTGGATTCGTTGTTTGAGTTTTCAAAGTGACTACGGAAAGGAAGTTTGTTGGCTTTGTCGTTTTGCTCAGGATCAAAGAGAAAGTTTAGGACTTTACTTTTAACTCAAGATTCATGTCATTATTTTTAACTGCAAATATCAGAATCTTGTTTCAATTTCAAGGATTCAAAAGTTCATACCAATTTATCTCAACCATTCTATATGGTAAATCTCATCCAAACATTTCCAAGCCTATTACCAATTCATTCAAGAATCAGAGTTATTCAAGTTTTAAATTTAAACTAAGTTATGCCATCATCCTTTTTGTGCTACAAAAAGTTCAATTTCTAATGCTTAACTTTTAATTGTATCAACATTGGCACAAATTGAATTTCAAATACCATTCATTCAAGTTCTATTGGAAGTTACAAGTTTATTATAAGTTTCCTACAGTTTGCAAAGAAGCTAAGTTCGGGGTTTTTTTTACAATGTAAATTCAAATGATTCATAATCTAAGCTTAAGAGTGCTAGTGGCTTCTTCGATACTTCTCGCAAGGCTTCTGATTCTTATGCTTCCTTTGCGAATCTTCCAGCTTGGAGCCATTGCCATCATTCAATGTTACATGAAACAAAAGAGAGAGAAATTTGGTTAGCAACATAATCCAAGCACATACAATTTTCAAGTAAAAGTTTCTTTCGGACTCATCATTAGGGTCTGTGTTAGGAATCAGAATTAAGGGTTTTTGATTATGTACAAGCGACTAAGCCTTGGAACTTTAAAGTCCCTTCATCGGCCGCTACCTCTATTTGCAAATCACAACAACTTTAGTTGTTGGTTCACAAAGGAGGTGAATTGGAAATCAAAAACATCATTTTTCCAAATAAATCCAGCCCATACAGCCCAACAGTTTGTCAAGCATTCAAAAGAAAACCAGTTCAGCCCAAGTATAAGTCAACAGGCAGCAAGTAAACCAGATCATGGTTATCAGCACAGGTGCAAACAAAACAAAATGCAAAGTTATCAACACCACGGAAGCAGTAGCAAGTAAAACAGAGAGATGTTCTGGTTATCAGCACCATAGAAAGCGACGGCACAACATGTTATAGCAATCAATGCAAGCAACAGAGACAATAGAAGCAGAATGGAGGATAACCAAGCATAATATATGTTCTTGATATTGACAAACCAAGAAAAAAGAGAGTATCTGTTCTAAAAACCACAGGACCAGTGGAAAAACACAAGGGATAATATCTGTTCTAAGCCAAGACCAAGGGATAGTATCTACTCAAAGGAATATAAAAACACCAAGTTCACAGCATCTCAAAGGAGGAGAAGACAAGTATAATATCTGCAAATATCATAAACCAGATTGAAAAAACCAACAAGAGACCAAAAACCATTAACCAGAAACTAAAATCACCATCGTTCAAACATAACCTAGCAAGTCATCTGTTCTAACCAGAAACACAAGAACATAGCAGCCATCTTTGTTCCCAACATAAACAGAAACACCAATAACAAAACCCAAAACGCATAAACAAAACTCAGACCAAAACATCATAAACCAAAGAGTCGTTTTCACATAGCCACAGACATCAACAGAATATTAGAAACCCTAAGTTCTCATCACTTTCCCTAACACACGACCCTTCAGAGAGAAAGAAGAAAGGAAAAGAAGTTTGAGTCAGAACAATCTCACCGGTTCGGACTCAGAAGCGGCGTCTCCGCCGTACCATCATCGTCGCTGCAGTAATCCAGAACCTAGGTTTCCAAACCCCTTTCAATTTCGGTCAAGTCTGTTAGCATCTGCAAAAGTTAAACCAAGAGTAAGGCATCAGAAAGTTAAAGCGTATCAGAAAACGAAAGGGAAATACAAATAGGAGCTGGGTCACCGAGTGATAGCCATCGCCGTTTTCGTCCCTCCGCCATCACCTTCATCGAGAGAGATAAAGGAGTTGCAGAAGAACAGAGTGCCAGCAAGGGAGGTCCGAACAGAACCCAAATCGCCGACAACCAAAGGTCAGAGAGGGACATGCAAGTAATGAAATGCATCGAAGCCAAAAGTATGGGGTTCCGATCGAGGAACAAAACAGAACACGGAGGTCGTGTCACAGAGAACCGGTGAGGAGGTGAAATAGAGGTTGCCGGTGAGGGTCTTTTGGGACGATGAGGGTGTCGAGAGAATCGAGAGAGAGAGACAACAAAAGTGTGAGAGAAACCATGAGAGGCCGTGAGAGTTCTGGGTCGAGAGAGAGAGAGCAGATGAGTATTTTGTTTATTTTCTTCTTTCATTTATTTTGTTTTAAGATAATAGGATTAGGATTATTATTAGTATTATTATTAGTTAAATATTATTATTATTATAATTACTAACTATTATTATTATTACTTAATAACTATTATTATTATTATAACCTATTAATTTATTATATTTTCTTAATTAAATTACTACTATTATTCTCCTAAACCATTAAAATTATTAGTACACTTCTAAATAAAAAATACAAAATAATAAATAATAATGTTAGTTAGATTTTTTTTATTTAATAAGAAATTTCTAGCATTTTTCCTATATTATCCCCATTTGTAAATTTGTACCCTTATTCCCCACATGATGTAATAGTTAGTAAATATTTTACCGTTTTATCATTTAATTATTCATCGCATGCACAAATCAAACATTTCAAACTAATACTCGTCCGAGCCATTTTTCACTACCTTGAGTTGACAAAGCTTTGAAGTGTCACAACGGCCACACATTTGTGCACACACCACGCTTGCTCTTGGGCTTACAATGAAACTTTGATTGATTAGTTAAACATTATTTAATTGTCTAATTAGGTTATTTAAAATTGATTAGTCCGCTTAATCAATTTTATTAAACTAATTACTTGATTAAGTTTCGTTTAATTAGTCGATTAAACTTATTTCGTGCATGCACCTACACAGTATAATTTGTCTTGTTATTTATGCGGGCCACCTTGTATGGGATTTTAATTTATTTACTCGCTTTATTTCATGCTCGTATACAATTAATCGCTCATTTCCATTATCGCGCCTTAGTCCACATACTTGATTAAACATAACCCGACTCCATTCCTCATGCAACGCATCAACTTCAAAACACTTTCATAATTAAATTACAAACCTCGATCCAACGTCGAGTGCATTTTCAAAATTCTTTCGTAAGAAAACTCAAGTGTTTAAACCGTTGGATGCTAGTCTAATTGTTTAAAAACTTGCAAAAAAAATGAACTTCGAATCTTTAAGTCGTTGGATGCTAGTCTAATTGCTTAAAGATTCTTAATAACGTGAACCTTGTTTCACTTCACTCTTTCATAAGAAAAAACTTTTGGGATGATAGACGACTCATTGAGCATTGAGCTCATCTTGTTTCTAGTATTTGAATCGTAGGATGCTAGTCTTATTGTTCAGTACTTTTCATCCACATAAAAAACAATTCAACTCACTCAAATTCTTTTATCGCTCATAGGCGATCATAAAAACTCTTTTCGGACAAAGAGTGTGCAAATAGTCATTTCAAACACGAACGTGGACTTAAAGATTTTCAAACAAACTAAACAAGTCCATGTTCAAGCATTTGAAGTGTCTAAATGCACGATTTTTCTTATAAAATCAATACAACAAACTTAAAACCTTTTCGAGAGGAACTACAGAGTTTTGACTTTCCCATTGCACGAGGGAATATGTAGGCACGCGGTTCTGAAACCGTGTCAAACTCAAAATAATAACAAACAATTCTTTTTCTTTTAAGCATCTATAAATTAGCAATGAACACACACACAAACGCGTAGAATTAAATGGGTCCCATCGAGTACGATGGATGTAAGGGGTGCTAATACCTTCCCCTTACATAACCGACTCCCGATCCCACTTTTTGGTCACGTAAGACCGCCTTATCCGCTTGTTTGGGGTTTTATCTATATTTTCCCGTTCTTTTTAGAACAAATAAAATTAGGTGGCGATTTCACTAGTTTTCGAGAATTAAAAGATTTTTGAAAATCGAGTTGTTTTACCTTTGCTGTTGGAGTCTGCGCCATATATCAAGCTGAACTTAAAGTGAGTCATATCATTCAAGTAAAAAAGAATCTCAAATATGTCAATGGGACATCTTACTATGGCATGTTATACTCTCATGGATCCAATTGTGTTCTAAGTGGATATTGTGATGCTGACTGGGCAGGAAGTGAAGATGATAGAAAAAGTACACCTGGAGGATGCTTCTTCTTGGGAAACAACCTTATTTCATGGTTCATCAAGAAACAAAACTGTGTATCCCTCTCTACTTATGAAGCTGAATACATAGTTGCAGGAAGCAACTGCTCTCAACTTGTCTAGATGAAACAAATGCTGACAGAATACAATGTCAAACAAGATGTTATGAAACTATATTGTGACAATTTAAGTGCTATCAATATATCCAAGAATCCTATTCAACACAGCAAAACCAAATACATTGACATTCATCCTCACTTTATTAGAGACCTTGTTGAAGATAACATAGTTACACTAGAACACGTAACTACTGAAAGACAATTGGCAGATATCTTCACCAAAGCACTAGATGTAAACCAATTTGAAACCTTAAGAGGCAAACTTGGTATATGCATACATGAAGAAGCATAATAATTACAAATTGTTCTCCTTAACTTTGGAAAATTGTGGCTAAAAAAGGGGGAGTAAAATGCTACACATGTGAATTTTCTAACTGATGTTTAAACATCAATTTGTTTGTCTATCCGCTGCTATATCTCTGTTATGTGTGTGATGCTAATTTTATTGTGCTCCTCTGCTATGTGTGCTTAAATGCCTATGTTAATTATGATGCTGTAGTTTTTGTATGGCTTGTACCCCAAGTAATGTTTTAGCCAAAATTTGCCAAAGGGGGAGTTTGTTAGTTCTACTGATTGACAAAAATTTTGGTAAAACATTCTGCTTAAAAAATTCCATGAAGTTTACTAAAGTAGCAGATGTCACAGTAGATGTCCTGACATGTGAAACTGACAGAACTAGTTTAAGTTCAGAATTTTTAGGAAGTCAGTTTGTTTTTGTACGCTTCGATTAAGGAATCTTGAGATCGCCTTCAGCAATATACTTGAAGATTTTATGTCCCTCTTTCATGGGGAAATAGTAGGAAGCGTTGAAGATCTGTGAGTAAAGCAACCATAGTTGTTGTTCCTCTATTTAAATGTTGCAAATCTTGTTTTGTAGTTTGGACGTTCCAAGTTTAGAAGCTTAGATTTTATTTGGTGGTTGTTCATTGTTTTGGTTGTTCATTGTCTTATTGTGAGCCTCTCTTATATTCATACTTAAGTAGAACGTTTGTTTAGTTGTAACTTGTCAATCACCATAAGCTTTAAAGCGAGTGTGATTATGTGTCTTTGAAGAGTGTCTTCAGTTTTGTTATTGTTGATAGTCACCGCGTGTGACAGAGGGAGTGAGCGGAGGTTCTCATATCTAAGTGAGGTATCTTAGGTAGAAGGATAATTGGGTAGGGATTACATGAGGAGTGTAAACAGGGAGGTTTAGCTCTAAATTAATACTGCTAATAGTGAACTTCATCCCTGGCTTGGAAACCCCCAGACGTAGGTTGGTTGGAACCGAACTGGGTTAACAACTCTACTGTGTTTTTAATGTTTTCTGCTCTTTATAATTCCTTACTGTTAGCTATGTTCAAAACAGATATAAGTGTCGTGACATTACCTTCGACATCTTATATCTGGTACCATAATTTCACATATTTTGGTGGAAGATCCAAATGTGACTTTAAGTTTTGTACATATGTCTACAAATGGAACAAAAAACTAACAACACAATTGAAACGATGCATAAGTTTTATCCTTGTTTATATCCTAAACTGACTATTATTAGTATCCCATCCGATGTTGTTATGTTATTTTCATGTGATCGAGTTACTGGTTTGGACTCATAGCTTTGAACTTGACACCTAGGACTTGATGGAGCATTTATATGTTGTATTGAAGATAATTTTGATCATTGATGTATTGTTCAAATTCTATATATTTTTTAAATTTAATCTGGTCCACTTCCAAATATTTAAATTGATGTATCCATTACGAATTATTAATATCAGGGGTTATTATTCTAAACATGTAAATAGTAGGTATCTACTTAATATAAATCTAAGGTTGTTATGATAACAATCCTAGACAAAACCCAACTCTATGTTGACGTATCACTTTGACAGTAACTATAGCCACAACCCTCATTCAATTTATTTATTTTTTTTACATCTAATTTACAAATTTCTAAACTTAATATAATAATGTAATTTTTAAAAAGTCATTTTCATTAACTTTTGTTATTTTACATGATAAAAATTAATGAAGTATCTTTATAAAACCTTAACTAAAAAAAAGGGTTCAAATAAAAAATAGTTTCCTTATTTAAATATAAAAAAGAACAAAGTGTCCATATAAAATTTTAGATAACAAACATTACCATAAAATAATTTTATTAGTTTAAATATAAAAATGAAAAAAAAAAACAACATTACAACACCTTACCTAGAATAAGTATTTCTAAAGTATTTTTATAAAAAAGAGTATGTTGTTTATTTATATATAAAAATTTAAAACGTTTTCTTATAACAACTATAAAAAAGGTGTTTTCTCTAGAAGATTATTTTTCTAAATTACAACAGAAATACTATGTTGATCACTTACAATAATAACTTTTAAATAAATACTATGTTGATCACTTATAATAAGATAAATCATCAAACTTAAAACTACTAATTTTAAATTTAATAGAATAAAATAATATTAATTTTTATTTCTATTTAAACAAATTTTTAGCCTATATAATGCATATGATTTTAGTCTTGTAACACACAAGAAAATCTAAAGTAAATCCAACAAAATGACTTCCCAAAGGTATCAATCTTCTTATCTTTTTAGTGTTTTATGCATTATATATATATATATATATATATATATATATATATATATATATATATATATATATATATATATATATATATATATATATATATATATATATATATATATATATATATATATCTTTTAGTACATTTTTATTTTTATGAAACCATTTATATATGTTTAAGTTCTCGTGAATTTTATTATTTGTAACCTTGGACTTTATGTTCATAAGGACAAAAGTAATAACGTGAGTTGTTAGATCTACTTGATTAAACAACTTTTTATGATCTCAAAATAACATTGGGTGTAAATTTTGAAAAATATAAGGAAACAAGTTTTTGTGCATAATAATTTTTTTTTTTGTTTAAGGATCTGTTACCAGCGTGGACAGTCCAGATACACTAGATTGCCCTTATGGAAGAAATGGGTAACCAACTACATGTTGCGTAGACACTTGTAATTCAAATTGTGGCACAAAATGCCTTAGAAAGTTTTGTGAATCAGATGTCTTGGAAACAAAGTATAAACTTGTTGCTTAATGATCAAGAAACAATTAGGATAGGAAAAGGAATGAAGAACTCGATGAACACAAGGATTGATTATTAACTGCTATTTTTTTCTTTATCTTAAATCAAGATTACAAGTATACAAGAATAACAAATAACCCTCTCACACTAAAATAGAATTTGCAGTATGCAATAATGAGAGACTAGTATGCTATTTATAATAAACCTAACATACTGAACTAATGAACTTTTATCACATATACCCATTACAAGCTAACTTAGGGTACACGTTATTTTAAATAGTTGGACATAACAAACAGGCCCAATTCGATGCTAACAATCCTAGTATGCTTCGACACTACAAGCTAGAACACACTTCGAATACAACTTGTAATACTTTGACAACATCATGTGAGCAACCTTCGATTGCATGCTAAACTCTGTCGAACCGTCGAACCAAGATACTACCTTCGACCCAATAGATTTCTATCCAATATCTCACAAATCTCCACCTTGGAACAAACTCTATTATTAACGAACAAACTAGTTTTCTTCATGCAGCTTTATCAACTGCATATAATGGAAAAACTTGAAACTGGACAATGTCTTGGTGATCATATCAGCAACATTATGATCTGTCAAAACCTTCAGCACTTGGACTTCTCCATGATCAATTACCCCTCTGATGAAATGCAACCTCATATAGATGTGCTCGGTTCTCTCATGATAAGCTGAATTCTTTGACAGGTGTATTGCACTTTGACTATCACATTTAACAGTGATAACTTCACCTTGAATTTTTAGCTCCTTAGCAAAACCTTCAAGCCAGAATGCTTCTTTAACAACTTCAGTTAAAGCAATGTATTCTGCTTCAGTGGTTGATAATGCAACAACCTTCTGAAGTGTTGCTTTCCAACTAATTGTTGTACCAAACATAGTGAAAACATATCTAGAAATAAATTTTCTAGAATCCATACAACCCGCATAATCAGAGTTAACATATCCTTGGATTACTGCTTTACTATCTTTACCTAAGGCTCCACAATTTATCAAGACTCTGTTCAAAGACCCATTTATGTACCTTAGAATCCACTTCAATGCTTGCTAGTGAGCCTTTCCAAGATTCTTCATGTACCTGCTCACAAGACTTACTACATATGCTATGTCGGGTCTAGTACAAACCATAACATATGTTATACCCCAAAATTTGCCCTCCTACTTCTCAAGACATTTCACATGTCCATGCTCAAGGATTTCACAAGGGTTTACCGGACAAACCCTCTCCTAAGCAATCAACCCAAACTAGGGAATTGCCATTCTCAAGTCAAGATGGACATCCAACATTTCAAGTGATCATCATGCCTCATTGTATGCTTCAAAGAATCTCCATGTCAAGTTTCAAGCCTTACAAGTCAAGTTTTCTCAGACAATTGCTCAGATGGTTGAAAATCTGTTGTATTAGACAAAAAGTCAATTGTGGTCAACATACAGCCAAACTTCATAATTTTTTGTCAACACCAATATTTTGAAGTAATATTCATCATTTGATCAAGGGTTAATCATGATTCATCAAGAAAAGTCAAGAATTGATCAAAGGTCAAAGTTTTTAAATTGGGCTTTCTTAGACAAAAGTCAACAGAACTTTGACCAAACATAACTTTCACATACTTTATCAGAAATTTTTCCACCACAGCTCATTTTGAAGAGAACTCAATTCTCTACAACTTCTTATCTCACAAGCTTGGGTAGAAAATGCTTCGTTTGGAAGTTATGGATCAAAACATTACAGGTCATTTTAAAAGTCAACAAAAAGTCAACTTTTTGCAAAGAAGTGTTCATGAGCATGGAAACTTCAATGAAGATGAAACCAAAAAGGCTGTTTAGAAGACATCTTGAGCTTTCTAAAAAGTCCAAGAACACCCAAAAATGTTAATATTTAAGCAAGATACACCTTGTCCAAGTTGAGCATTTTTGGGGAGGTGCACAAAGAGAAATACTTGACAAAACCATTTTTTTTGCAAATGGGCCTAACTTTTCTTGATTCAAACATGTTCATTAGCTGAATTGGAACCTCCAAGCCCAAGGCCACGAATTTATCTTTTATTTTTTTTATTTATTTTGGATTTTTAATCATTTAAAACCAATTTAATTAAAATAAAAGATAGAAAATCAAAAATTAATTACAAAATGGATTTTCTCTCATCCTTGAGGTCCAAGCAAGCCATTTAATCTGATTATTTCGAAATAATCATGATTGGTAATGAGATTTGATTGAAATTGGCTCAAAAAGGAAATATTTGGTTTGATTCCAAATCAAAAAATTTCTCATTGATTGGCTTGATTTTTTTCTTACAATTCTTGACCTAATTCACTCTATTATAAATACATGATGTTACTACATGCACAAGGGACGAAATTCTGGCCTCAAGAACCCTATTCCAAGCTTCAAAAAACTGTGTCTTGCAAGCTACAAGCAGCCAGGTATCCAGTCCAATTCAAAGCATTCCAACACATTCCTGGAGGTCCTCTGAATCGATCCAGATACTCACAAGCCAGCCAAACATCCAGAATCACGAAATCACGATTACGGTTTGCACATTCTAACTCAAAATCGATTTCTGATTTTCATGCATATTTAACATGTTTTGATTGTTTGTTTGTGTTTAGAATGAAGTTTCGAATCTATCTGGATTGGTTAATTGAAATTTAAGTGCAGGAATTATAAGTTGCCATTGCTAGGGTTCGTAGCTCAGAATTAGGGCTTTTCGTTTTAGGCAAAATTAGGCAGAACGATTGCCACCATCATGCTCAGGAGATCGATTCCAATCGATCTATGGTCTTACAATTAATTTCCATTGTGTATTATGAGTTTTATGATTTGCAGGACTTATAGCTACGGAAAGAAGCCGTCACTATAGGCTTTTGCTACGAACAGAAAACCGTAGGTAAAAGTCTATGTCTCAAGGAAGAAGATGAAGGCCCTCGCGCGTGTTTTTGAATTTAAATATTTTCAAAAACTATTTTCCCTTATAACGTTATTGTTTCATTCCACTAACACAATATGCAGCTTGGCTCAGTGGTAAGGCAGCGCGCGTGTGGGAAGGAGGTCCCTGGTTCGAACCTTGGCTGCCACAAATAATTTTTTTACACTTGCAAAACTAACCTTTTTCTTATTTCTTTTCCATATTTTCTTTTCTAATTTAATTTCTTTTCAAATAATTTTCTAATGCATTAAAAAATCACAAAAAATATTTTCCTTTTGCATTTAGGTTAGAAAAATACTTATTTAATTTTTGACATGAAAAATTATATTTTTGCATGCATATTTTAATTAATCGTAAATTAATCGAAAATTGACTTTTAATTGTTTTTCCTTACTAAAATCAATTCTGAAAATTCCCAAAAATTATTTTCTCATCTAATTAGGTTTACTAACCTTAAAAAAAATTTCCTAACTTAAAATCTTTTTTTACTAACATTATTTTCTCTTATGCGAAATTCTTTTCTTTTTCCGATTATTATGTATCTGCTTCCAGGTTGTAATAGTTAGGACAATTCCATATTATGTAACTGCTCATGGGATGTAATAGCTTAATTAGGATTTACTTTCCGCACTCCTATATTATGTAACTGCCTCCAAAGCCATGTAATAGCGTAAGATTTACTTTCCGCACTTTACTTTCCGCAATTTACTTTCCGCACCCATATAAACTGCTAGTACTAGGCGTGTATGGCAAGATAAAAACGAACGTAGATCACTTTCAAATACAAGATAAATTATCTGAAATCAACACACTCTCTTCACACGTGCACCCCCTAGAGTATTCTCTCTCGTTGCCTTTCGAACAAATGGTCAAGTCCCTCGAACGTAGAGGTATCCTAGCACCATTGCTTACGAAACATATCATCATAATAGCTATAGACACAACCCTAATTCAATGTTATTATGTTTTTTTTTATATTTACTTTTCAAATTTCTAAACTTAAATATAATAATGTAATTTTCAGATATTTTCATTAACTTTTGTTATTTTACATAATAAAAATTAATGAAGTATCTTTATAAAACCTTAATTAGAAAAAGGGTTCATATAAAAAATAATTTCCTTATTTAAATATAAAAAAGAAACAAGTGTCCATATAAAATTTTAGATAACAATCATTCCCTTAAATAATTTTATTTTTTTAAAATATATAAAAATGAAGAAAAAAAAACATTACAACGCCTTAATTAGAATAAGTATTTCTAAAGTGTTTTTAAAAAAAGTTTGTCGTTTATTTATATTTAAAAATGAATTTTTTGTTTACTTATAACAACTATAAAAAAAGTGTTTTTCTAGAAAGTAACTTTCAAGATTACAATAGAAATGCTATGTTGATCACTTACAATAATAACTTTTATATAAATACTATTTTGATCCGTTCTAATACGTTAAATCGTCGAACTTAAAAACTACTAATTTTTTATTTTATTTTATAAAATAATATTAATGTTTATTTCTATTTAAACAAATTTCTAGCCTATATAATGCATATGATTTTAGTGTTGTAACACACAAGAAAATCTAAAGTAAAAGTTAAAAAAATGAAGCTATCAATCTTCTTATCTTTTTGGTGTCTTATGCATTATTTTGATTTTGATTTCAGGTAAAGGGAAGAGTTAGTGTTAAGTCTCTTTTAGTACATTTTTGTTTTTATGAAACAATTTATATACGTTTAAATTCATGAATTTTATTATTTGTAACCTTGGACTTTAGGTTCATAAGGAGAACAATAATAGCGTGAGTTGTTAGATCTACTTGATTAAACATATTTTTATGATCTCAAAATAATATTGGGTGAAATTTTGAAAAATATAAAGAAACTACTTTGTGCATAATAATTTAGATTTTTTGTTTGTTTCAGGATCTGTTACCAGTTGGGACACTCCAGCTACACTAGATTGCCCTTATGGGAGAAATGAGCCACCAACAGCATGCTGCATAGACACTGGTAATTCAAATTGTGGCACAGAATGCCTTAGAAAGAGATTTCAAAAAGGTGGACAATGTTGGTTTCCGGGTGGTCAAGATAATTGTTGTTGTTTTATTTAAAAATATATGTTGTATCGCTCCAATTTGTAAAGAATAAAAGAAGTACCTAAATTTTTGTTTGAAATTTAGTAGGTTTAAGGAATTTTAATAATAACAGAAATATTTAACCTCAATTATCAATGAATTTACTTTAAAATAAAAATACATTCTCGCCAATAATCTATGTTACAAATTTGTGCCATATTTCTTCGATGATATAAATTCTATGAACTTTCATAGATTGAAAAACATTGATAAGGATTTCTAGTATTTTCACCTGTCCTAATAATTCATTATTAAATATTAAATAAGCACCTTAACCTTTACCATTATAGGACTATTATAATACTATAACTTTCATTTGACATAAATAAATTATGGAAGATTCGAATGTGACGTTAAGTTTTGTACATATGTCACTTTACAAATGGAACAAGAAACCAACAACACAATAGAAACGACACCTAAGTTTTATCCTTGTTTATATCCTAAACCAACTATTATTAGTATCTCATCCCATGTTGGTGATATTTTCTAGTGTAACTTGACATGACCAGACATTGAAGATAGTTTTGAACATTTATGTATTGGTTGTTATAATTCTATGTATTTTTAAAATTGTAAAATCTTTAAATTGATGCCAATTATTAGTATCTTCTAAACATGTAACTAGTAGGTATCTACATAATATAAATTTAAGGTTGTTATGAGAGCAATCTTAAACACCTATTATTGTAACTATAGACACAACCCTAATTCAATGTTATTCTGTTTTTTTTTCTACATTTACTTTACAAATTTCTAAACTTAAATATAATAATGTAGTTTTCAAAAAAAACATTTTCAATAACTTTTGTTATTTTACATCATAAAATTTAATGAAGTATCTTTATAAAACCTTATCTAGAAAAACGGATCATCTAAAAAATAATTTCCTTATTTAAATATAAAAAAGAAACAAGTGTCCATATAAAATTTAAGATAACAATCATTCCCATAAAATAATTTTGTTTATTTATATATAAAAATGAAAAAAATAACATTACAACGCCTTAATTATAATAAGTATTTCTAAAGTGTTTTTATAAAAAGTTTGTTGCTTATAAATATATATAAATGATTTTTTTTTACTTATAACAACTATAAAAAAAATGTTTCTCTAGAAAAATAACTTTCTAAATTACAATAGAAATGCTATGTTGATCACTTACAACAATAACTTTTATATAAATACTATTTTGATCCCTTCTAATAAGATAGTTAAATCGTCGAACTTAAAAACTAATAATTTTTAATTTTATAAAATAAAATAATATTATTGTTTATTTCTATTAAAACAAATTTTAAGCCTATACAATGCATATGATTTTAGTGTTGTAACACACAAGAAAATCTAAAGAAAAAGTAAAAAAAATACTTCCCAAAGCTATCAATCTTCTTATATATTTGGTGTCTTATGCATTATTTTGATTTTGATTTCAGGTAAAGGGAAGAGTTAGTGATAAATATCTTTTAGTACATTATTGATTTTATGAAACAATTTATATACGTTTAAATTCATGAATTTATTATTTGTACCCTTGGACTTTAGGTTCATAAGGAGAACAATAATAGGTAAGTTCTTAGACCTATTTGATTTAACAACTTTTTATGATCTCAAAATAATATTGGGTGAAATTTTGAAAAATATAAAGAAATAACTTTTGTGCATAATAATTTAGATTTTTTTTTGTTTCAGGATCTGTTACCAGTTTGGACACTCCAGCTACACTAGATTACCATTATGGAAGAAATGGGCCACCAGCAGCATGCTGCATAGACACTTGTAATTCAAATTGTGGCACAGAATGCCTTAGAAAGGGATTTCAAAAAGGTGGACAATGTTGGTTTCCGGGTGGTCAAGATAATTGTTGTTGTTTTATTTAAAAATATATGTTGTATCACTCCAATTAGTAAAAAATAAAAGAAATACCTAAATTTTTGTTTGAAATTTAGTAGGCGTAAGGAGTTTTTGTAATAACAGAAATATTTAACCTCAATTATCAATGAATTTACTTCAAAATAAAAATAAATTCTCGCCAACAATCTATATTACAAATTTGTGCCATATTTCTTCGATGATATAAATTCTATGAACTTTCATAGATTGAAAAACATTGATAAGGATTTGTAGTATTTTCACTTGTCCTAATAGTTGATTACTAAATATTAAAAGGCATCCCATATCTATGTAATCGCAACTTTCATTCCTAGTAAATAATTGTCGTTGAAAAAATGATAATGCAATATCAACAGAGGAATCTTATTTTTGGTATAAATGGAGTATTTTCTATGAGTTTCGGTGTAGACGAGGCATTCGAAATAAGATCAAACTTAGACCTTAACCTTTACCTGGGTGAAGGTTAGTTAGAGATTCATTTGTTTATAGGAGTAAATTTACTAACACTTGCTTACATACTACTAGTAGTGTTCTCCATTCATGATATAACACTGGAATTAATGTTCCATTTTTAAAAAATAAATAAAAAAAAGGTTATTTTTTGGTGGAAGATTCGAATGTGACGTTAAGTTTTGTACATATGTCACTTTACAAATGGAACAAAAAAGCAACAACACAATTGTAACGACACCTAAGTTTTATCCTTGTTTATATCCTAAACCAACTATTATTAGTATCTCATCCCATCTTATTGTGTTATTTAATGGTGATCGATTTATTGGTCTAGACTCGAAGCTTTTAACTTGACACCTAGGACTTGATGGAGCATTTATCTGCTGTATTGAAGATAGTTTTTGAACATTTATGTATTAGTTGTTATAATTCTATTTATTTTTTAAAATTGTAATCTGGTCCACATCCAAATATTTAAATTGATGTACCCAGTACCATTATTAGTAGCAGGGATTATTATTCCAAAAATGTAACTAGTAGGTATTTACATAATATAAATCTAAGGTTGTTATGATAGCAATCTTAGACAAAACCCAGCTCTATGTTGGCGTATCAATTTGACAGTAACTATAGACACAACCCTAATTCAATGTTATTCTGTTTGTTTTTTTTTTGTACATTTACTTTACAAATTTCTAAACTTAAATATAATAATGTAATTTTCAAAAAGACATTTTCATTAACTTTTGTTATTTTACATAATAAAAATTAATGAAGTATCTTTATAAAACCTTAACTAGAAAAAGGGATCATCTAAAAAATTATTTCTTTATTCAAATATAAAAAGGAAACAAGTGTCCTTATAAAATTTTAGATAACAATCATTCCCCTAAAATAATTTTATTTTTTTAGATTTAAAAATGAAAAACATAACATTACAACGCCTTAATTAGAATACGTATTTCTAAAGTGTTTTTATAAAAAGTATGTTGTTTATTTATATATAAAAATGAATTTTTTTTACTTATAATACCTATAAAAAAAGTGTTTCTCTAGAAAAATAACTTTCTATATTACAATAGAAATGCTATGTTGATCACTTACAACAATAACTTTTGTATAAATACTATTTTGATCCCTTCTAATAAGTTAAATCGTCGAACTTAAAAATTACTAATTTTTAATTTTATAAAATAAAATAATGTTAATGTTTATTTCTATTTAATCAAATTTTTAGCCTATATAATGCATATGATTTTAGTGTTGTAACACACAAGAAAATCTAAAGTAAAAGTTAAAAAAATGACTTCCCAAAGCTATCAATCTTCTTATCTTTTTGGTGTCTTATGCATTATTTTGATTTTGATTTCAGGTAAAGGGAAGAGTTAGTGATAAGTCTCTTTTAGTACATTTTTGTTTTTATGATACAATTTATATACGTTTAAATTATTGAATTTTATTATTTGTAACCTTGGACTTTAGGTTCATAAGGAGAACAATAGTAGCGTGAGTTGTTAGATCTACTTGATTAAACAACTTTTAATGATCTCAAAATAATATTAGGTGAAATTTTGAAAAATATAAAGAAACAACTTTTGTGCATAATAATTTAGATTTTTTTAATTTCAGAATCTGTTGCCAGTTTGGACACTCCAGCTACACTAGATTGCCCTTATGGAAGAAATGGGCCAACAGCAGCATGCTGCATAGACACTTGTAATTCAAATTGTGGCACATAATGCCTTAGAAAGGGATTTCAAAAAGGTGGACAATGTTGGTTTCCGGGTGGTCAAGATAATTGTTGTTGTTTTATTTAAAAATATATGTTGTATCACTCCAATTAGTAAAAAATAAAAGAAATACCTAAATTTTTGTTTGAAATTTAGTAGGTGTAAGGAATTTTTGTAATAACAGAAATATTTAACCTCAATTATCAATGAATTTACTTCAAAATAAAAATAAATTCTCGCCAACAATCTATATTACAAATTTGTGCCATATTTCTTCGATGATATAAATCCTATGAACTTTCATAGATTGAAAAACATTGATAAGGATTTTTAGTATTTTCACTTGTCCTAATAGTTAATTACTAAATATTAAAAGGCATCCCATATCTATGTAATCGCAACTTTCATTCCCAGTGAATAATTGTCGTTGAAAAAAATGATAATGCAATATCAATAGAGGAATGTTATTTTTGGTATAAATGGAGTATTTTCTATGAGTTTCGGTGTAGACGAGGCATTCGAAGTAAGATCAAACTTAGACCTTAACCTTTACCTGGGTGAAGGTTAGTTAGAGATTCAGTTGTTTATAGGACTAAATTTACTAACACTTGCTTACATACTATTAGTACTGTTCCCCATTCATGATATAACACTGGAATTAATGTTCCATATTTTAAAAAATAAATAAACGAAATTGTTATTTTTTGGTGGAAGATTTGAATGTGATGTTAAGTTTTGTACATATGTCACTTTACAAATGGAACAAAAAGGCAACAACCCAATTGTAACGACACCTAAGTTTTATCCTTGTTTATATACTAAACCAACTATTATTAGTATCTCATCCCATGTTATTGTGTTATTTTATGGTGATTGATTTATTGGTCTAGACTCGCAACTTTTAACTTGACACCTAGGACTTGATGGAGCATTTATCTGCTGTATTGAAGATAGTTTTTCAACATTTATGTATTAGTTGTTATAATTCTATTTATTTTTTAAAATTGTAATCTGGTCCTCTTCTAAATATTTAAATTGATGTATTCAGTACAATAATTAGTATCAGGGATTATTATTCAAAAAATGTAACTAGTAGGTATCTACATAATATAAATTTAAGGTTGTTATGATAGCAATCTTAGACAAAACCCAGCTCTATGCTGGCGTATAAATTTGACAGTAACTATAGACACAACCCTAATTCAATGTTACTCTGTTTTTTTTTTGTACATTTACTTTACAAATTTCTAAACTTAAATATAATAATGTAATTTTCAAAAAGACATTTTCATTAACTTTTGTTATTTTACATAATAAAAATTAATGAAGTATCTTTATAAAACCTTAACTAGAAAAGGGATCATCTAAAAAATTATTTCTTTATTTAAATATAAAAAGGAAACAAGTGTCCATATAAAATTTTAGATAACAATCATTCCCATAAAAAAAATTTATTTTTTTTATATTTAAAAATGAAAAAAATAACATTACAACGCCTTAATTATAATAAGTATTTCTAAAGTGTTTTTATAAAAAGTATGTTGTTTATTTATATATAAAAATGAAATTTTTTTACTTATAAAAGCTATATAAAAAGTGTTACAACAATAACTTTTGTATAAATTCTATTTTGTTCCCTTCTAATTAGTTAAATCGTCGAACTTAAAAACTACTAATTTTTAATTTTATAAAATAAAATAATATTAATGTTTATTTCTATTTAATCAAATTTTTAGCCTATATAATGCATATGATTTTAGTGTTGTAACACACAAGAAAATCTAAAGTAAAAGTAAAAAAAATGACTTCCCAAAGCTATCAATCTTCTTATCTTTTTGGTGTCTTATGCATTATTTTGATTTTGATTTCAGGTAAAGGGAAGAGTTAGTGATAAGTCTCTTTTAGTACATATTTGTTTTTATGATATAATTTATATACGTTTAAATTCATGAATTTTATTATTTGTAACCTTGGACTTTAGGTTCATAAGGAGATTAATAGTGGCGTGAGTTGTTAGATCTACTTGATTAAACAACTTTTAATGATCTCAAAATAATAGTGGGTGAAATTTTGAAAAATATAAAGAAACAACTTTTGTGCATAATAATTTAGATTTTTTTTGTTTCAGGATCTGTTGCCAGTTTGGACACTCCAGCTACACTAGATTGCCCTTATGGAAGAAATGGGCCACCAGCAGCATGCTGCATAGACACTTGTAATTCAAATTGTGGCACAGAATGCCTTAGAAAGGGATTTCAAAAAGGTGGACAATGTTGGTTTCCGGGTGGTCAAGATAATTGTTGTTGTTTTATTTAAAAATATATGTTGTATCACTCCAATTAGTAAAAAATAAATGAAATACCTAAATTTTTGTTTGAAATTTAGTAGGTGTAAGGAATTTTTGTAATAACAGAAATATTTAACCTCAATTATCAATGAATTTACTTCAAAATAAAAATAAATTCTCGCCAACAATCTATATTACAAATTTGTGCCATATTTCTTCGATGATATAAATTCTATGAACTTTCATAGATTGAAAAACATTGATAACGATTTCTAGTATTTTTACTTGTCCTAATAGTTGATTACTAAATATTAAAAGGCATCCCAAATCTATGTAATCGCAACTTTCATTCCCAGTAAATAATTGTCGTTGAAAAAATGATAATGCAATATCAACAGAGGAATCTTATTTTTGGTATAAATGGAGTATTTTCTATGAGTTTCTGTGTAGACGAGGCATTCAAAATAAGATCAAACTTAGACCTTAACCTTTACTTGGGTGAAGGTTAGTTAGAGATTCAATTGTTTATAGGACTAAATTTACTTACACTTGCTTACATACTATTAGTATTGTTCTCCATTCATGATATAACACTGGAATTAATGTTTCATATTTTAAAAAATAAATAAACGAAAATGTTATTTTTTGGTGGAAGATTCGAATGTGACGTTAAGTTTTGTACATATGTCACTTTACAAATGGAACAAAAAGGCAACAACCCAATTGTAACGACACCTAAGTTTTATCCTTTTTTATATACTAAACCAACTATTATTAGTATCTCATCCCATGTTATTGTGTTATTTTATGGTGATCGATTTATTGGTCGAGACTCGCAGCTTTTAACTTGACACCTAGGACTTGGTGGAGCATTTATCTGCTGTATTGAAGATAGTTTTCGAACATTTATGTATTAGTTGTTATAATTCTAATTATTTTTTAAAATTGTAATCTGGTCCACTTCCAAATATTTAAATTGATGTATCCAGTACAATTATTAGTATCAGGGATTATTATTCCAAAAATGTAACTAGTAGGTATCTACATAATATAAATCTAAGGTTGTTATGATAGCAATCTTAGACAAAACCCAACTCTATGCTGGCATATAAGTTTGACAGTAACTATAGACACAACCCTAATTCAATATTATTCTGTTTTTTTTTTGTACATTTACTTTACAAATTTCTAAACTTAAATATAATAATGTAATTTTCAAAAATACATTTTCATTAACTTTTGTTATTTTACATATAAAAAATTAATGAAGTATCTTTATAAAACCTGAACTAGAAAAAGGGATCATATAAAAAAATTTTCTTTATTTAAATATAAAAAGTAAACAAGCGTCCATATAAAATTTTAGATAACAATCATTCCCATAAAATAATTTTATTTTTTATATTTAAAAATGAAAAAAATAACATTACAACGCCTTAATTATAATAAGTATTTCTAAAGTCTTTTTATAAAAAGCATGTTGTTTATTTATATATAAAAATGAAATCTTTTTACTTATAAGAACTATAAAAAAAAAAGTGTTTCTCTAGAAAAATAACTTTCTATATTACAATAGAAATGCTATGTTGATCACTTACAACAATAACTTTTGTATAAATACTATTTTGATCCCTTCTAATAAGTTAAATCGTCGAACTTAAAAACTACTAATTTTTAATTTTATAAAATAAAATAATATTAATGTTTATTTCTATTTAATCAAATTTTTAGCCTATATAATGCATATGATTTTAGTGTTGTAACACACAAGAAAATCTAAAGTAAAAGTTAAAAAAATGACTTCCCAAAGCTATCAATCTTCTTATCTTTTTGGTGTCTTATGCATTATTTTGATTTTGATTTCAGGTAAAGGGAAGAGTTAGTGATAAGTCTCTTTTAGTACATTTTTCTTTTTATGATACAATTTATATACGTTTAAATTCATGAATTTTATTATTTGTAACCTTGGACTTTAGGTTCATAAGGAGAACAATAGTAGCGTGAGTTGTTAGATCTACTTGATTAAACTACTTTTAATGATCTCAAAATAATATTGGGTGAAATTTTGAAAAATATAAAGAAACAACTTTTGTGCATAATAATTTAGATTTTTTGTTTGGGATCATTGCGGTTTGGACACTCCACTACACTAGATTGCCCTTATGGAAGAAATGGGCCACCGACATCTTGCATAGACACTTGTAATTCAAATTGTAGAATGCCTTAGAAAGGGATTTCAAAAGGTGGACAATGTTGGTTTCCGGGTGGTCAAGATAATTGTTGTTGTTTTATTTAAAAATATATGTTGTATCACTCCAATTAGTAAAAAATAAAAGAAATACCTAAATTTTTGTTTGAAATTTAGTAGGTGTAAGAAATTTTTGTAATAACAGAAATATTTAACCTCAATTATCAATGAATTTACTTCAAAATAAAAATAAATTCTCGCCAACAGTCTATATTACAAATTTGTGCCATATTTCCTCGATGATATAAATTCTATGAACTTTCATAGATGGAAAAACATTGATAAGGATTTCTAGTATTTTCACTTGTCCTGATAGTTGATTACTAAATATTAAAAGGCATACCATATCTATGTAATCGCAACTTTCATTCCCAGTAAATAATTGTCGTTGAAAAAATGATAATGCAATATCAACAGAGGAATCTTATTTTTGGTATAAATGGAGTATTTTCTATGAGTTTCTGTGTAGACGAGGCATTCAAAATAAGATCAAACTTAGACCTTAACCTTTACTTGGGTGAAGGTTAGTTAGAGATTCAGTTGTTTATAGGACTAAATTTACTAACACTTGCTTACATACTATTAGTACTGTTCTCCATTCATGATATAACACTGGAATTAATGTTCCATATTTTAAAAAATAAATAAACGAAAATGTTATTTTTTGGTGGAAGATTCGAATGTGACGTTAAGTTTTGTACATATGTCACTTTACAAATGGAACAAAAAGGCAACAACCCAATTATAACGACACCTAAGTTTTGTCCTTGTTTATATACTAAACCAACTATTATTAGTATCTCATCCCATGTTATTGTGTTATTTTATGGTGATCGATTTATTGGTCTAGACTCGCAGCTTTTAACTTCACACCTAGGACTTGATGGAGCATTTATCTGCTGTATTGAAGATAGTTTTCGAACATTTATGTATTAGTTGTTATAATTCTAATTATTTTTTAAAATTGTAATCTGGTCCACTTCCAAATATTTAAATTGATGTATCCAGTACAATTATTAGTATCAGGGATTATTATTCCAAAAATGTAACTAGTAGGTATCTACATAATATAAATCTAAGGTTGTTATGATAGCAATCTTAGACAAAACCCAGCTCTATGCTGGCGTTTAAATTTGACAGTAACTAGAGAGACAACCCTAATTCAATGTTATTCTGTTTTTTTTTTGTACATTTACTTTACAAATTTCTAAACTTAAATATAATAATGTAATTTTCAAAAATACATTTTCATTAACTTTTGTTATTTTACATAATAAAAATTAATGAAGTATCTTTATAAAACCTGAACTAGAAACAGGGATCATCTAAAAAATTATTTCTTTATTTAAATATAAAAAGGAAACAAGTGTCCAAATAAAATTTTAGATAACAATCATTCCCATAAAATAATTTTATTTTTTTATATTTAAAAATGAAAAAAATAACATTACAACGCCTTAATTATAATAAATATTTCTAAAGTCTTTTTATAAAAAGCATGTTGTTTATTTATATATAAAAACGATTTTTTTTTTTACTTATAAGAACTATAAAAAAAAAGTGTTTCTCTAGAAAAATAACTTTCTATATTACAATAGAAATGCTATGTTGATCACTTACAACAATAACTTTTGTATAAATACTATTTTGATGCCTTCTAATAAGTTAAATCGTCGAACTTAAAAACTACTAATTTTTAATTTTATAAAATAAAATAATATTAATGTTTATTTCTATTTAATCAAATTTTTAGCCTATATAATGCATATGATTTTAGTGTTGTAACACACAAGAAAATCTAAAGTAAAAGTTAAAAAAATGACTTCCCAAAGCTATCAATCTTCTTATCTTTTTGGTGTCTTATGCATTATTTTGATTTTGATTTCAGGTAAAGGGAAGAGTTAGTGGTAAGTCTCTTTTAGTACATTTTTGTTTTTATGATACAATTTATATACGTTTAAATTCATGAATTTTATTATTTGTAACCTTGGACTTTAGGTTCATAAGGAGAACAATAGTAGCGTGAGTTGTTAGATCTACTTGATTAAACTACTTTTAATGATCTCAAAATAATATTGGGTGAAATTTTGAAAAATATAAAGAAACAACTTTTGTGCATAATAATTTAGATTTTTTTTGTTTCAGGATCTGTTGCCAGTTTGGACACTCCAGCTACACTAGATTGCCATTATGGAAGAAATGGGCCACCAGCAGCATGCTGCATAGACACTTGTAATTCAAATTGTGGCACAGAATGCCTTAGAAAGGGATTTCAAAAAGGTGGACAATGTTGGTTTCCGGGTGGTCAAGATAATTGTTGTTGTTTTATTTAAAAATATATGTTGTATCACTCCAATTAGTAAAAAATAAAAGAAATACCTAAATTTTTGTTTGAAATTTAGTAGGTGTAAGAAATTTTTGTAATAACAGAAATATTTAACCTCAATTATCAATGAATTTACTTCAAAATAAAAATAAATTCTCGCCAACAGTCTATATTACAAATTTGTGCCATATTTCTTCGATGATATAAATTCTATGAACTTTCATAGATTGAAAAACATTGATAAGGATTTCTAGTATTTTCACTTGTCCTAATAGTTGATTACTAAATATTAAAAGGCATACCATATCTATGTAATCGCAACTTTCATTCCCAGTAAATAATTGTCGTTGAAAAAATGATAATGCAATATCAACAAAGGAATCTTATTTTTGGTATAAATGGAGTATTTTCTATGAGTTTCGGTGTAGACGAGGCATTCGAAATAAGATCAAACTTAGACCTTAACCTTTACCTGGGTGAAGGTTAGTTAGAGATTCAGTTGTTTATAGGAGTAAATTTACTAACACTTGCTTACATACTACTAGTAGTGTTCTCCATTCATGATATAACACTGGAATTAATGTTCCATTTTTAAAAAATAAATAAAAAAAAGGTTATTTTTTGGTGGAAGATTCGAATGTGACGTTAAGTTTTGTACATATGTCACTTTACAAATGGAACAAAAAAGCAACAACACAATTGTAACGACACCTAAGTTTTATCCTTGTTTATATCCTAAACCAACTATTATTAGTATCTCATCCCATCTTATTGTGTTATTTAATGGTGATCGATTTATTGGTCTAGACTCGAAGCTTTTAACTTGACACCTAGGACTTGATGGAGCATTTATCTGCTGTATTGAAGATAGTTTTCGAACAATTATGTATTAGTTGTTATAATTCTATTTATTTTTTAAAATTGTAATCTGGTCCACTTCCAAATATTTAAATTGATGTATCCAGTACAATTATTAGTATCAGGGATTATTATTCCAAAAATGTAACTAGTAGGTATCTACATAATATAAATCTAAGGTTGTTATGATAGCAATCTTAGACAAAACCAACTCTATCTTTGGCGTTTAAATTGTGATAACTAGAGACACAACCCTAATTCAATGTTATTCTGTTCTTTTTTTGTACATTTACTTTACAAATTTCTAAACTTAAATATAATAATGTAATTTTCAAAAATACATTTTCATTAACTTTTGTTATTTTACATAATAAAAATTAATGAAGTATCTTTATAAAACCTGAACTAGAAACAGGGATCATCTAAAAAATTATTTCTTTATTTAAATATAAAAAGGAAACAAGTGTCCATATAAAATTTTAGATAACAATCATTCCCATAAAATAATTTTATTTTTTTATATTTAAAAATGAAAAAAATAACATTACAACGCCTTAATTATAATAAGTATTTCTAAAGTCTTTTTATAAAAAGCATGTTGTTTATGTATATATAAAAATGAATTTTTTTTTTACTTATAAGAACTATAAAAAAAAAAGTGTTTCTCTAGAAAAATAACTTTCTATATTACAATAGAAATGCTATGTTGATCACTTACAACAATAACTTTTGTATAAATACTATTTTAATGCCTTCTAATAAGTTAAATCGTCGAACTTAAAAACTACTAATTTTTAATTTTATAAAATAAAATAATATTAATGTTTATTTCTATTTAATCAAATTTTTAGCCTATATAATGCATATGATTTTAGTGTTGTAACACACAAGAAAATCTAAAGTAAAAGTTAAAAAAATGACTTCCCAAAGCTATCAATCTTCTTATCTTTTTGGTGTCTTATGCATTATTTTGATTTTGATTTCAGGTAAAGGGAAGAGTTAGTGGTAAGTCTCTTTTAGTACATTTTTGTTTTTATGATACAATTTATATACGTTTAAATTCATGAATTTTATTATTTGTAACCTTGGACTTTAGGTTCATAAGGAGAACAATAGTAGCGTGAGTTGTTAGATCTACTTGATTAAACTACTTTTAATGATCTCAAAATAATATTAGGTGAAATTTTGAAAAATATAAAGAAACAACTTTTGTGCATAATAATTTAGATTTTTTTTGTTTCAGGATCTGTTGCCAGTTTGGACACTCCAGCTACACTAGATTGCCCTTATGGAAGAAATGGGCCACCAGCAGCATGCTGCATAGACACTTGTAATTCAAATTGTGGCACAGAATGCCTTAGAAAGGGATTTCAAAAAGGTGGACAATGTTGGTTTCCGGGTGGTCAAGATAATTGTTGTTGTTTTATTTAAAAATATATGTTGTATCACTCCAATTAGTAAAAAATAAAAGAAATACCTAAATTTTTGTTTGAAATTTAGTAGGTGTAAGGAATTTTTGTAATAACAGAAATATTTAACCTCAATTATCAATGAATTTACTTCAAAATAAAAATAAATTCTCGCCAACAATCTATATTACAAATTTGTGCCATATTTCTTCGATGATATAAATTCTATGAACTTTCATAGATTGAAAAACATTGATAAGGATTTCTAGTATTTTCACTTGTCCTAATAGTTGATTACTAAATATTAAAAGGTATACCATATCTATGTAATCGCAACTTTCATTCCCAGTAAATAATTGTCGTTGAAAAAATGATAATGCAATATCAACAGAGGAATCTTATTTTTGGTATAAATGGAGTATTTTCTATGAGTTTCGGTGTAGACGAGGCATTCGAAATAAGATCAAACTTAGACCTTAACCTTTACCTGGGTGAAGGTTAGTTAGAGATCGATTGTTTATAGGAGTAAATTTACTAACACTTGCTTACATACTACTAGTAGTGTTCTCCATTCATGATATAACACTGGAATTAATGTTCCATTTTTAAAAAATAAATAAAAAAAAAGGTTATTTTTTGGTGGAAGATTCGAATGTGACGTTAAGTTTTGTACATATGTCACTTTACAAATGGAACAAAAAAGCAACAACACAATTGTAACGACACCTAAGTTTTATCCTTGTTTATATCCTAAACCAACTATTATTAGTATCTCATCCCATCTTATTGTGTTATTTAATGGTGATCGATTTATTGGTCTAGACTCGAAGCTTTTAACTTGACACCTAGGACTTGATGGAGCATTTATCTGTATTGAAGATAGTTTTGAACATTTATGTATTAGTTGTTATAATTCTATTTATTTTTAAAATTGTAATCTGGTCCACATCCAAATATTTAAATTGATGTATCCAGTACCATTATTAGTAGCAGGGATTATTATTCCAAAAATGTAACTAGTAGGTATGTACATAATATAAATCTAAGGTTGTTATGATAACAATCTTAGACAAAACCCAGCTCTATGTTGGCGTATCAATTTGACAGTAACTATAGACACAACCCTAATTCAATGTTATTCTGTTTTTTTTTTTTTGTACATTTACTTTACAAATTTCTAAACTTAAATATAATAATGTAATTTTCAAAAAGACATTTTCATTAACTTTTGTTATTTTACATAATAAAAATTAATGAAGTATCTTTATAAAACCTTAACTAGAAAAAGGGATCATCTAAAAAATTATTTCTTTATTTAAATATAAAAAGGAAACAAGTGTCCATATAAAATTTTAGATAACAATTTCATCAGATTATCTTAAGATTTATGGTTAATTTAATTTTCACCAGATTTTTTGAAGAATTATATTCACTTCAATTTTCATCCGATTTTCTGAAGACTTATATTCACTTTAAATTTTTCAGATTTTTTTAAGATTTATATTTACTTCTAGTTGCATTAGAGTTTCTTAATATTTATATTCATTTCAAGTTTCATCATGATTATATTAAGTTTTATGTTCACTTCGATTTTCACCAGATTTTCTGAAGACTTATGTTCACTTCAACTTTCACCAGATTTTCTAAAGACTTATATTCACTTAATATTTCACCAGATTTTTTAAAGATTTACTTCAAATTTCATCAGATTTTCATAAGATTTATATTCATTTGAAATTTCATCAGATTATCTTAAGGTTTTTGTTCACTTCAATTTTCACTAGAATTTCTGTAGACTTATGTTCACTTCAACTTTCACCAGATTTTCTAAAGACTTATATTCACATAATATTTTACCAGATTTTTTAAAGATTTATATTTACTTCAAATTTCATCAGATTTTCGTAAGATTTATATTCACTCCAAATTTTATCAGATTATCTTAAGATTTATGGTCAATTTAATTTTCATCAGATTTTCTGAAGAGGTATATTCACTTTAAATTTTTCAGATTTTTTAAAGATTTATATTTATTTCAAATTGCATTAGAGTTTCTTAAGATGTATATTCACTTCAAATTTCATCAAATTATCTTAAGATTTTAGTTCACTTCAATTCTCACCAGATTTTCTGAAGACTTATATTCAGTTCAATTTTCAACTGATTTTCTGAAGACTTAAATTCACTTAAAATTTCATCTAATTTTCTTAAGATTTGTATTTACTTCAAATTGCATTAGATTAACTTAAGGTTTATATTCACTTCAAATTTCATAAGATTATCTAAAGATTTATGTTTACTTCAATTTTCACCAGATTTTCTAAGTATTTATATTCACTTCAATTTTCATCAGATTTCTGAAGACGTATATTCACTTTAAATTTCATCAGATTTTTTTATGATTTATATTTACTTCAAATTTCATCAAATTTTCATAAGTTTTATATTCATTTCAAATTTTATCAGATTATCTTAAGGTTTTTGTTCACTTCAATTTTCACCAGATTTTCTGAAGACTTATGTTCACTTCAACTTTCACCAGACTTTCTAAAGACTTATATTCACTTAAAATTTCACCAAATTTTCTAATGATTTATATTTACTTCAAATTTCATCAGATTTTCATAAGATTTATATTCATTTCAAATTTCATAAGATTATCTTAAGGTTTTTCTTCACTTCAATTTTCACCAGATTTTCTGAACACTTATGTTCACTTCAACTTTCACCAGATTTGCTAAAGATTTATATTCACATAGGGGAAGGAAATAGTTATTAGAAGTTAATTAGGATTTCATTATTGTTTTTGTTTTCAATTCATTAGAACAATTTTAGTTTTTAGTATTTAATTAATGTCATTTTATTAGCACTTTACTTTATCATTTTGAATTTTTCAGTTACACATGTTTTGGTTTTAATGTTGTTCCAGTTATGCATTTTATGATCTGTGTTATTCAGTACTATTAGCTGTTTTTGAATTTGCCAAATACTGCTATTAAATTTACTATATGTAGACTGATAAGGTTCTGATTTGCTTCTACATTTATTTATTTCTTCATATGAGTATGATTTAATTGCACAATGCTACTGATGTATACTACTGAATCCCCTAATAGCAGTAACCTATACTGATATAAATGATATAACCTATACTGATATAAATGTTACTATTTTAAGGCATGCTTTGATCAAAACTGATAAATAAAAAATAGACAAAATTAATACTCTGCATTATTCTTATTCAATGCATGCATAGGTCATGGCCTACATATTTAACGCATGCATAAGCAGCGGGACCCCCGCCCTGCATTTTGATTCCCTAAGGCATGCATAATCCTTGTTCTTTGGTTTGACTCTAAACTTAGCAAACCTTGGGACAGTCGTCCTTATTCCGTGGCCCCGCCCCCTGTTTTCAGTCTGACCAACAATTAAAACCAACAAGCTTCCTCCTCACGCATGCTTCTTCCATCATTTCACTCATTTCCTTCTCTTTCCTCCACTCGTCAAATTTACTCCTCATTAAATTTACTTCAACTCCCAAATTAATACAAACTCATTTCATTTTCTACTCTTAACTTCCAATTTTCAAACTTCCCATCTTCACACCATTCATGCATTCCTTCTCCATTAATTTAATAACATCACCCTTCCAACTCCACTCCCATAACAATCCTTATAAATCCCCATAACCACTCGTTCAATATTATACACCATCTCATTTCATCTTTTTCTCAAATTTCTTCCTCACAACAATTTACAATGGCCCGACGTGCTCAAAACCAAAGAACAGTTAAACCGGTCAGGCCACCACCAGATCTCTCACGTGTTATTTTTCGCACTCAAAATGGTGGGAAGCAAATGGAGAAATATTTGAAATTCTATCAATGATCAGTGGTACCCACGAAGTATGTAGATGGATATTGTTTAGATCGATTGGGGTTGAGTGGAAGTGGGATGTTCATGCTAGACAATACAGTCTTACGCCACATCTGCACTAGAGATTGTCCCACTTTTAAGCCATTGCTATTGGAATTTTTAAGCTCTATTTCTTACGAGACTCCATTAGATGCTCCTCTCCTCACGGGAACTGCAAAATTTCGGATGTTTAATCTAGAATATATGCTAGACCAAGATAGAGTAGCCGAAATGCTACATTTTCCACGAGGGGAAAAAGTCCTCTATAGACCCGAATCGGTCAACCTTGCTGATTTGGCAAGCCACGTAGTACCTTGGGAGCACGCGGGATTCACTCTCTGGCAAAATTTGACCGGCGAAATAACAGAAGATTGGAAAGATCTATATGACTCGCATATTCACAATCTGGTAATTCGCTACTTCCACAAGATCTTGTCAAACACTATTTTTGGACGGACCAACAACCATAAAGTGAACCAAAAAGAGATATTCCTCATACATTGTGCACTCTTCGGGAGGCGGGTTAATGCAGCTCCTTCCTTTCTAGAGCATATTCGGGCGACAATTCGTGCAAGCGGAACAAACCCGTTCTATTTTGGAGGTATCATCACTTCGATAGCCCTCTCTCTTGGACTGGCCACCGAATTAGCAACTATTGGTCTCACTCAAATGCCGGTGCAACTTCTTGATATAACTTATTATCGCGACTCGCATTTAATTACTCTGAGACCAAATGGAAGATTTAACTTGGTGATTAATAACAGTATGGTCGAAGGTGTGATTTTGCCTAGTCCAAACCAAACCGATGTGCGGCAAGCAAAAAATTGGCAATATAATATGGATGAACCCGCTCCCGAGGGAAATGAATAGGAAAACCAAGGTGATGCTAACAACGCTGCTGCCGATGAAATGGAGCAAGAATTAGAGCGAGAAATTCCCCAACCTGCTGCACAAGAACCTCTGGAAAATGCCTATCCAGCGGCTACACTCGAAGTCATTCATGTCGTGGTGCTACGACAAGACCAACGTTTCCAAACATTAGAAACGCACCACAATGGCATGATGCAGCTAGTCCAAGAAATTCAGCAGGATCAGCATGACTACGTCTACTGGAACAATTGCAACAATGAGGAAATGTCTCAACAAATGTCAAATTTTAGCTCCGAAATGCAAGCTATGAATCTCCGTGTAGACGACATTCACGACATTTTTCAAAACAACATGGAAAGGCGTAGAGGATCGCGAACCAAATGAGGAAGAGCACGCGGTAGAGGAAATGAGGAGTGATCTTTTTCTTCCTTCCTATTTTGTAGCATTGAGGACAATGCAAGTTTTATGTGTAGGGGAGGAAGCTTTACAATCTTTAGTTTATTTCCAATTTTCTTAAGTAGATTTCCCTTCAATAAAAAACCTTATTTATGCTATATTAAGTTTTAAATGCAAAAATTCACGTGTTTAGTCGATCTCCTCCATTTTCTTGAGCCATAACAAAATTTACATTGGTTAGACGCGTGACTCGACACACACAAACGTTTTGAATTGCTCAAAGGGACTTATCTTTTGCGCCTAACCTAGAGGAATGTTTCTAGAAGGAAAATGTAACACCCTGACTTCCCCATAGAATATTTATATAATTGTTAGAGTAATTTACAATTTTTAAACAACATAAATCAAGACGTCACATGCTTCAAAACCTCAAGCTCAACCAATGTGATACATAACACATAGTTGGAATAAACATAAAATAGTTTGAATCAAAAAATTTATTGAAATAGTGGAAATATTTCAAATCCAACAAAACAACTGCATATAATTATTCTAGAGTTTAAAATCTCCTATCGAAATCAACAATAGAAAACCAAAACAATTTAAAACAATTCAAACGTTTATCCCCAACCCGAGTGTTACGTATCAGAGCATAACATCGACTCGAACTAAAAAGAAGAGCAACCTCTTCGACTCCTACTACTCGAACTACTCCTGAGTATCTGCACGCTACCCATATAAAGGCAACATAACAACAAAAGGGGTGAGATATCACAATAATATTAAGAACAATATAATTAGAGATATGCATAATTATCATGCATAATCATCAGTGTTCAGGTATCTCATCCTCTACACATAATTATTATTTATTAAATAATTAGAATTCTACAATCAACTACTATATCACAAATCAACAACGACATATGTAATGCAACTGGACATCGATACTATGCATGTGGTACCGAGATTACCACCGAATCCACTCCATCTAGGATAGGGATCACCTTTTTTGTGAACAATTGGTCCACCTAACTACTAATCCACTCCATCTAGGATTAGAGCCATCAACATAGGGAATAATTGTATTCGCCTCGCTCGTATCCACTTCATCTAGGATTTGAGCCAACAACAACAACAACATATGCAACATGAGTGCATGAGACCAAATCATACAACCAACAAAAGAAATATTTATTTTAACATAACCAATACCTTACCATTTCCATCCACCTGGTGCAAACCAACAACAATAATACAACCCAGTATAACATTGATTTCTACAACGTCACAACATACAACATATGGCACCAAAATAAATACAAATCCAAAAATTATTGAGTTACTGGTTTTGAAAGTATTATTATAGTAAAGGTCTTGTTTTTAGCTTTCCAACAGTCTAAACGGCACCAAAAACGGGCTTACGGTTTGAAAGTTGCGAATTTTTGAAAATTATAATTTTTTCTGGATTTTGCTCAGGAAATCGATTACCCTATATAGTTAATCGATTTCCATAGCGTAACAGGTCATTTTTTCAAAATTTTACTCAGGAAATCGATTACCCTATATAGTTAATCGATTACCAACAGTCCAGTAGCCAAAATTGTGTATTTTTAGTTCAGGAAATCGATTACCTTATATAGTTAATCGATTACCATGCCTTGACAACAGAAAATTCTGCAATAATGAAAGTTGCGATTTTTCCAATTCCAACCCTCAAAAACCAAATTTTCCAAGAATTAAATAATAGAAATTTATCACTAAATATACCAAATTCATAACCATCGTTTGGGGTTTAATCTAAATCACTAGAAAACACAAACTTTCACATAACAGCATCATCAATAACAACACACATGCAATTTTTCATACATCAACAATTTCACACAAACAAGAATACATCAAACCCCACATACCTAGGATTATACTACCCTTTAGAAATTTGGAACCCCACCCTTACCTTAGGATTAATGATTACTCTAGGTTCCCAATAACGGTGTTCTTCCTCGTCTTGCCCTAATGTCTTTTCTCCTTCTCTTCTCTTTCTGTTTTTCTTTTTCCTTGTTTTTACGATCATAACTAATGAGGATTATAATTCTTATTCCACCTTATAGTCATAACTAACCTTAGGACCTCTAATATTGGTTTCCCTTTTCTATCTTCTCTTACTCCACCAAAATTACTACCTTGTCCTTATCATATCTCTACTAACTATTTCATGTTAATTATTTGAATAATAATCAAATGATTAGTAACAACCTCTAATTTCTATTATTTCTATTAATTCTAATAATTAATTCAAAATTTAATAATTCACAAACAAATTAATAAATCTAAAATGCTCTTAACAATATTTAATCTGACAACGACTCCACACCAAGCAATGTCAAAACACACCATTTGACACACCAATATATCAGATAATTTCTAACTACACAATTAAATTATTATTTAATTAACTGGGGCGTTACAACTCTCCCCCACTTAGAATATTTTCGTCCTCAAAAATTACCTATTATAAATATCTCCGGATACGAATCTCGCATCTTGCTCTCCAATTCCCAGGTCGCGTTTTCACCGGTAACTCCTTTCCAAACCACTTTCACCAAAGAGATCTCTTTACCCCTCAACTTCTTGATTTTGCGAATTTCGATCCTCATAGGTGCAATTTCCACAGTAAGATCATCTCGCACTTGTACATCGTCCATCAGAATCTCATGAGACTGATCTAGATTATACTTTCGAAGTTGCGACACGTGAAATGTAACACCCTTTTAAAATACCCCGCGAATATAATAATTAAATCAAAGATAACATGTAAAACAAGGGCATTACAATTCATACAAACAGAAAATATCATAACAGTTGTCATGCTTCACTGAAGAACTTTATTAAAATAACCAAAACCGATAACATGTTCTACACAGCGGAAAATACCAACAAACCGGAATAAAATTCAATTCATAATTATTTCAAAAAAATAATCAAATAACAATAGAGTATAAAATAAAACTCTCAACCAAATATTCCCCAGTGTCACAACTATCAGAGCATGACAGTGACACGCGGATAAATAAATGCATAGCTCAAAAGTCATCCTCACCAGCTCCTAAGCGGCTAAGACTTCAATCTGAAATCATTAAAGTAGGGGTGAGATTTCATCAACAATTAAAATGCACTATACATTTCTAAAACAATAAAATAGTTCAGTATATCATTTCACCCTCATTAGCATAATCAGATTCAGTCTACCAATACAATACATACAATTCAATATGCACATAACAACAACAATAAGATTATAACACTGGAAACCATCCTATCATGTTATAATCCATATGCAATGCAAGACTCTATGCATGTGGTACCAATCGTGAACTAAATTCACACACTGTTCCGTTTCCACCTCGGACACAATATTAATCATCGATTCTCCCATACACCATTGGGACAAGAATCCAGCCTCACCACCACTAAATCACTGGGTACGGGTATTGGCTCTGCAAGTCCAATTTCACACAATGGGAATTAACTCCACCAGAATGCATATGCATGCACATCAAAAGCATGCAACATTCAACAACGGAATACGATATCAACAACAGTATTCCATGCATAACAACACCAACAATCATCACATGATAACCACACAATCATGAATAACAATAGGAACAACACATAAGCATGTAATCCCCATTCCACCCAGTCAGAACAATCTTAAACAGTTCATCTCCATTTCTAGAATTACCTTAGTTTACAAAATCAGAAAATCGGCTCTTTTTAAAATAAAATCCATTAATTAATATTTTCTCTATTTTATAAAATAGTTTTTTTAATTTAAGGAATACTTCCCAAAACGGCACTCGAATCGGAGTTACGGTTTAGAAAATACAAGTTTTTAAAGTTTTAAGTATTTTTGAAAATAACACAGTGGTAACCGGTTCCTCCCAGGGAGAACCCGGTTCCCACAAGTTTGAAATTCACGCTCTCTGTATTTTACTATGGGGAACTCAGTTCCTCCAAACTGGGAACCGGTTCCCACTAAAAATCTCCATTTCCTTTGTAATTTTTCAACTGGGAACCCGGTTCCTCCCCAGGAGTAACCAGTTCCCACTAACCCAGAATTACTTCCTCTCTGGTTTTTACACCAGGAACCCGGTTCCTCCCACATGGGAACCGGTTCCTGCGACATGCAGTGACCAAAATCGAATTTTGACAGCAATATATTTCCAACCTTTTCCTTTTCATTCCCATACGAATCATAGCATCAAAAACACCAAACTTCAACCAATGAACACCAATACAATAACACATAGCATAATTCCATTATTCTCAATAATCTCATAACATACTAACGGTTCAATTTCACACAATTCGACAACATTGGGGATAATCCTACAAACCTAGAAAATTCTAATTCGAGTTTCCTAACATAATCAACTACTCTATTGATTCCCAAAACCCATAATACATCATAACTACGAGAAATCACCCCTTACCTCGTGAGAATTTTTCGGACTCTGACGCTTTTGGCTTTTCCTCTTTCCTCTTCCTCTTCTCAATTGCACGTATAATGAAAGTTCCAATTCTTCTCTTTTTTTCCCGTTTTCCCTTCTTTTATTCCTTTTACTATTCTAAAATAATAATAATAAAATAATTAGTATGGGTAGAGGCTTTTACTCATCACACCCCCACTTTACACTTCACACCACCAACACTTCCAATTTTATTTTATTTAATCAATTCCAATAATTCAAAAATGCTAATAATTAAACTTCTAATTAAATTAATAATTAAAAATTCTAATTATTCAATAATCGAATTATCGGGGTGTCACATGAAACACATTGTGCAAATTGGATAGATTATGTGGCAAGGCCATTCTATATGCAACAGTCTCTACTTTCTTAGAAATCTGATACGGACCAATGAATCGAGGAGTCAACTTCCTAGATTTCAACGCATGACCAACACCAGTTATTGGAGATACTCTCAGGAACAAATGATCTCCTTCTTCAAACTCAAGTTCCTTTCTCCTCTTGTCATGGTAGCTCTTTTGCCTACTTTGAGAAGTATTCATCCTTTCTCGAATCAATTTCACCTTCTCGGTAGTTTCTCGCACCATTTCCGGTCCAAGCACTACACTTATCTTTCTGGCGGTGCATCAGGAATATCATCTGGAAAAACTTCAGGAAATTCACATACTACTTGCAACTCATCAATCGCCGCTTAATTCTCAATAGACAAAGATGCTAGTAACAATAATACTAGGGATTCATCATCAATCAACTTCTTCAGTTGTTTAGGAGATAAGACTTTTGCCTCCTCTTTAAGAAAGCTTCATCTTGCCGTTAGGCTTAAATCTTGAATATGTACTTTCTTCTAAATTCGGGAAACAACACAGCTTCGCCAACATTTTTACTCCTTCAGTTCACGACACACTGAATCAACTGTTCACACTTGAGCCATCTTAGAGAAGGATGAGCTTCTCCCCCCACTTGTTTCAATCTCACTCCTGCAAACAAATGATTAGAACAACAAGAAAGTACCAACAGTGTTTCACACACATGTTGCGTACTAAGGAACAAAACAATGACAGTATTTCACTGTCACACAAGACTCAACAACCTGGCCGGACGGACCGACCTGCTCTGATACCAATTGTGACACCCTGACTTCCTCATAACATATTTATATAATTATTAGAGTAATTTACAATTTTCAAACAACATAAATCAGGATGCCACATGCTTCAAAACCTCAAGCTCAATCAATATGATACATAACACATAGTTTGAATAAACATAACATAGTCTGAATCAAAAACTTTATTGAAATAGCGGAAATATTTCAAATCCAACAAAACAACTGCAAATAATTATTCCGGAGTTTAAAATCTCCTATCGAAATGAACAACAGAAAACCAAAACAATTTAAAATAATTCAAACGTTTATCCCTAACCCGGGTGTTACGTATCAGAGCATAACGTCGACTCGAACTAAAAAGAAGAGCAACCTCTTCGACTCCTACTACTCAAACTACTCTTGAGTATCTGCACGTTACCCATGTAAAGGAAACATAACAACAGAAGGGGTGAGATATCACAACAATATAAAGAACAGTATAATCAAAGATATACAGAATTATCATGCATAATTATCAGTGTTCAGGTATCTCATCCTCTACACCATAATTATTCTTTATTAAATAATTAGGATTCTACAATCAACTACTACATCACAGATCAACAACGAAATATGCAATGCAACTCAACATCGACACTATGCATGTGGTACCGAGATTACCACCGAATCCACTCCATGTAGGATCGGGGCCACCATTTTCGTGAGCAATTGGTCCACCTAACTACTAATTCACTCCATCTAGGGTTTGAGCCATCAACATAGGGAATAATTGTATTCGCCTCGCTCGTATCCACTCCATCTAGGATTTGAGCCAACAACAACAACATATGCAACATGAATTCATGAGACCAAATCATGCAACCATCAAAAGAAATATTGATTTCAACATAACCAATACCTTACTGTTTCCAGCCACCTTCTGCAAAACAACAACAACAATACAACGCAGTACAACATTGATTTCTACAACGTCACAACATACAACATATGGCACCAAAATAAATAAAAATCCCAAAATTATTGAGTTGCTGGTTTTGAAAGTATTAGTTTAGTAAAGATCATGTTTTTAGCTTTCCAACGATCCAAACGGCACCAAAAACGAACTTACGGTTTGAAAGTTACAAATTTTTGAAAATTATAATTTTTTCTGGATTTTCCTCAGGAAATCGATTACCCTATATGCCTCACATTATTTTCCCTAAGCAGAAGGGTTTCATTCAGGGAAAATCTATTGCAAAGGCTTTTGATACGCTTCACTGGAAATTTATTCTCTAGATTCTTAACCGTTTCGGGTTCTGTAATACATTTTGCTCATGGATCCGTACTAGTCTTAAGTCTGCCTATCTTTATATCTCTATCAATGGGAAGATGAACGGTTTTTTCTAGTGTCAACAGGAAGTGCGGCAAGGTGATCCGTTATCACCTCTTCTCTTTTTTTTGGCGTATAATATCCTGAGTCGTGGTCTAACCAATCTGGTGCAAGAGGCTTGAGTGTTGCCTATGAACGGGACGCGAAACACCAAAGTTCCTTCTCACACTTTTAAGTTGACGATATTATGCTATTTTGCAGGGGTGACACTAGATCCATTAAGGTCATTCACACCTTGTTGGATAGATATGCGGAGTGCTCTAGGCAACAGTGTAATGCTCTTAAATCTACTGTGTTCGCTGGAGCAATGTCTAAAGCGCAAAAATATGAAGTTGCTAACATTCTTGGTTTATCTATTGGTTTGGTTCCTTTTTTATATTTGGGATCACCTATTTTCATAGGTAAACCAAAGTCCAAACACTTTCAATATATTGCCGACAAGGTAAATAACAAACTGTGTGCTTGGGAAGCGTCTCTTTTATCTTTGGTTGGCCGTGTTGAATTGGTCAACTTGGTTATTCACAACATGTTAATGTATTGGATTCAAGTTTATGATTGGCCATCTAGTATCATCAAAATGTTGGAGGCTTGGATGGGCAACTTCATATGGAGTGGGGATCTTTAGAAAAGAAAGTTAATTATTGTTGCTTGGATCAAGTGTTCCAGGTCGATCGAGGTGGGCGGTCTCGGAATTCGATCTCTGTCCACAATCAACAAAGTTGCCAACTTGAAGCTTTGTTGGGATACTCTTCAATCATCATAAAGTTGGGCCCTTTTACTCAAAGATAGAGTCTTGAGAAATAGGAACATCATTAAATATCACATATACTCTTCTATATGGAGCTCTGTGAAGAGTTGTTTTTCTACAGTTATGGAGAATTATTGAAGATGGAAGATCTCATAGAAAGTGTTGAAGAATGAAACAGAAAGCATTCAAGATGAAGAAGAAATTGGAAATCTGTTATCATTTCTCAACTATACAAAGGAGGGATTACTGCTATTTATACAATAAAACTAATCCAATGAAGGAATGCCACCTAAGCTAGCTAGATATAATCTTATCTATTTACATGTAATAAAGAAAAGTAAAAATATACAAGTATACTTCTATATACTCCAATATCCCCCTCAAGTTGGACTATGCAAACTGGAAAGTCCCAACTTGGTGAAAATAGATGAAAATGATGGAGAATGTAGAGGTTTTGTGAAGGCATCACTATTGGGCCTTGGTGAAACTGAAGCGATGAATAAGTTTAGAAACAATTTTCTCACGAACCACGTGACAATCCATTCAATATGTTTGCTTCTTTCGTGGCGATTATGGGCAAGATAGATCGCTGACTTGCTATCACAGTATACTGCTGCTGGCTGATCAAAACTAATATGAAAATCATTAAAGAGGTATTGTAACCATTGCAGCTCACAGGTGAGAGATGCTAAAGCTCGATATTCGGCGTCAGTGGAAGATCGAGAAACCGTGTTTTGTTTCTTTGATTTCCCTAATGAGGATGCACCAAGAACAAAACAAAAACCTGTGATGGATTTCCTTGTGGTAGGACATCGTGCCCAATCAGTGTCAGCGAAAGCATAAAGTTTCAAGTTACTTGAAGCTGAAAAGAGGATACCTTTGGCTGGAGAAGATTTTAGGTACCTGAGGACCTTCGAAACGATAATGTGGTGCAAGGGGATTAGAGACATATTGACTTAAGTGCTGCACAGCAAAGGAGATGTCAGGTCTTGTGTTTGTCAGATAGATCAGTATGCCTATTAATCTTCTGTACGAAGTAGGATCAGCTAATGGTTCACCATCAGTGGAAGATAACTTGAGATTTGGATCAAAGGGAACGGAAGAAGGTTTTGCTGCAAGGAGACCTGTGTCTTCCAGCAATTCAAGAGCATACTTCCTTTGATTCATAAAAATTCCTTCAGTAGATCTGGCAATTTCAAACCCCAAAAAGAACCTGAGTTGGCCAAGGTCTTTAATCTTGAACTTCTCATCGAGAATATTTTTAACCAATTGAATTTCCTGAACAGAATTACCAGCTATAATCAAGTCATCTACATAGACAAGGATGGCAGTGAACATGTCTTTGTTAGTTTTGACATATAAGGAATGATCAGCTTGAGATTGAGAGTAACCCAAGGAAATCAAAAAAGTAGAGAGTTTAGAATACCACTGCCTGCTTGCCTACTTTAGACCATACAAAGATTTCTGAAGTTTGCAAACCTGAGAGGGATTGGATATGGTGAGACCAGGAGGCATTGTCATATAAACTTCTTCATGTAAATCACCATGAAGGAAAGCATTGTTAACATCCAATTGTGCTAGATGCCAGCCTTTTATAGCAGCAATGGATAATAGAACCCTCACTGTTGTTATTTTTGCCACAGGAGAAAAGGTATCAAAGTAATCAATCCCCTCCATTTGAGTGTATCCCTTAGCTACCAGCCTAGCTTTATATCTCTCAATAGAACCATCTGACTTGTATTTAATCTTGTACACCCACCTGCAGCCAATGGGAACCTTTCCTGGTGGAAGGTCAACAACATCCCATGTTTGATTTTCTGCAAGAGCTAGTAGCTCAGCATCCATAGCTTGTTTCCAACAATCATTTTTAATGGCTTGTGTGAAAGTTTTTGGCTCAGAATTAGAAGAAACAGACAGGCAAAAAAGTCTATATAAGGAACAACAATTATCATATGTAAGGACAGAAGATAGTGGATATTTGACTTGGTGAGAAGAATGAGAAGTAGAAGAGTAACAATGGTAGTCTTTTAAGTATTGAGGGGGGTGAGAGGTGCGAGATGACTGTCTTGAAGGTAAAGTTATAGTTTCTGCAGAAGTCTGGGGAAGACTATTATTATCTGCAGATGACTGAAGTGTAGGGACTGGTTCATCGGGTAAAGGAGTGGTATGGTTTGGCATAGGTTCGAATCATCCTAAATAGAGTCATGGGTCTATCATGCTCGAAGCAGAGATAACATCAGGATTATGGGAAGGAGCAGTAGTGGTGGGATGATGTGAACTATGCACTGTCAAGTCAGGTGAGCTGGGAGGAGTGGGGCCAGGATTGAGAAAGTTAATATTAAAAGGATAACTAGCAGTGTCATTTGTTGATGTAGACACATCAGGAGATAAAGACAAGTCAGTAGTGCTAGGTTGGTCTATCTGTATAACAGGTGGAGGATCACCAAGATTTTGTACATGTGGGATGCTAGAGAGAACAGGTTGGGAAGGGACAGATTCAGGAAGAACGACTTGATGTTTAAAGGGAAAGTGATTTTCATAGAACACCACATTTCTTGAGACAAAAAAAGAATGGTTGTGGATATCATACAGAATATATCCCTTGGTTCCTTCTCTGTAACCTACAAATATTGCCTTTCTTGCTCTAGAATCAAATTTTGTTCTATGAGCTTGCAATGAAGTAGCAAAACACAAGCAGCCAAAGACTTTTAAATGAACTAGGGAAGGGGGTTGGTTGAATAAAAGTTCATAGGGACTCTTAGATTTGAGTAATGGTGTAGGTAATCTATTGATAATGTGGACAGCATGTTGTATGCAAAAGTTCCACATATTAAGGGGAACCTTGGAATGGAAAAATAAGGACCTAGCCACATTAAGAATGTGCTGGTGTTTCCTTTCAACCACCCCATTTTGTTGAGGAGTTTCAACACAAGTCTTTTGGTGAATTATACCCTTTGATAAGAGATAATTTGACAAGGTATTGAATTCAGTCCCATTGTCGGATCTTAGACATTTGAGTGTGGTATTGAACTGGTTTTCTATGTAAGCAATAAATTGGATAAGACTAGTTTTAGTTTGATCCTTAGTTTTAAGGAAGATAACCCAAGTGTGCCTACTGAAATCATCCACAAGGGTTAAGAAATATCTATGTCCTAAGGTGGAAATAGTAGAATATGGTCCCCACAAGTCAGCATGAAGAATATTAAAAGGAACACAAGAATTGGTAATACTATCAGGAAAAGGCAACTTTCTTTGTTTAGCATAGTGACAAGAATCACAAGGAACAATCTCTTTATTACAAGACATGAAAGGAAAAACTTTTGCTATAGATTGTAATCCTATATTGGATATATGACCTAGGCGTAAATGCCATAAGTTGCAGGAAGTGTAAGCAACAGAAGAGTTTGAAGACTTGTGAGTTATGGAATCAAGAACATATAGTCCTCTGTCCAAGTTAGCTATACCAATCATTTCCTTGGAATGATTCTGCATGATATGACAAGTATTAGCATTAAATTGTACAAAAAAATTATTGCTATCAACTAATTTGGCAATAGAGATGAGGTTGACATGAAAGCTAGGGATATAGAGAACATTTTGCAAGGTTAAGGAAGGGGAAATGGCAACTGTACCAGAAATGGAGGCTACAACTTGTGAGCCATCAGGTAAGCTAACAGGAATAGGCACTATATGTTTATATTCAACAAAAGATGCAAGATTAAAAGAAAATGATCGTGGCACGATATCTAGAATCCGAGATAAGGATTCTTACCATTGACATTTGAGGCATGAGAATTCATAACAAAGGGTGAGGTGGGCCGAGTTAAGCGTGGTATTGGGCTTGTTGGAGCAAAGCCAAGATGATGTTGTACTGGGCCTGAGTAAAACCAAAAACAGAAGAAGTTGAATCCTTAGGAGAGGCTTCTGAAGTATTGTTAACCGATCACTACCGAACCTTGCCTTTGCCTTTAAAACACGGTGGAAATCCATGCTTCAAAAAGCAAGTTTCGATTGTATGATTTGTCCTGTTGCAGTGAGTACAGACCCTGCCGTGACCCCGTGAATTGTTGTATCCCTGATTCTTATTTCTGGAGTGATTGAAACTTTGCCTTACATTAGCATGACCCTCATGAGTTTGCACAGAGCATTTGTTTCCTCATTGGTCTTGCAGATGTAATCTCCATAGAGATGGAAGTGTTCATCTCTCTTTCTTGTTGAATAACAAGAGAAAACGCATGGTTGATATCAGGGAGAGGATTCATCATCATGATTTGTGACTTTGAATGAGCAAATTCTTCATTCAATCCCTTTAGGAATCATATAACGTAATCTTGTTCTTTGTATCTCTTAATCGATGCAACGGCACCACATGAACACGAAATAGCACAAGAACAGTACGGAATAGGACGATAATTTTCTAACTCATCCCACATAACCTTCAATTGAGTGAAATAGTTAGAAACATCGAGAGTACCTTGACGAAATTTGTAGAGATCTTCTTGAATATCGGAAATGTGGAAAATGTCGCCATGTGAAAACCTGATCTGCAAGTTCTTCCAAACGCCTGCTGCATTATCGATCCACAAGACGGACTTGGCAATGGATTCGGATATAGATCGTTGAATCCACGCAAGAACCATGGTATTGCATCGAATCCATGGCGCGTAAAGAGGATCTGACACTGGAGGCTTGGGCAGAGTTCCATCAATGAATTTCTCCTTGTTCTTGGAGATAAGAACGATTTGCATCGACCGCGCCCAAACATGATAATTCTTATCGTTAAGCGGAGCAACAAGAACAAGTCTTTGGATTTTCGTTTGGATGAAGGTAATAAGGGTTTGCAGAATTGGTTGTGAAATCGGCATAGCTCTGGTGTGCCATTGGAGAAATCAAGAAGAAAGAATTCGCGTTCGGAAAGGGAAAAAGACACACAGATAATCGCGAAGAAAAAAAAAAGGAGAATAGAAGAAGGTGGAAGACAATGGCTACCAGCGCTGGTTAAGCTCTGATACCATATTGAAGATGGAAGATCTCATAGAAAGTGTTGAAGAATGAAACAGAAAACATTCAAGATGAAGAAGAAATTGGAAATCTGTTATCATTTCTCAACTATACAAAGGAGCAGGATTACTGCTATTTATACAATAAAACTAATCCAATGAAGGAATGCCACCTAAGCTAGCTAGATATAATCTTATCTATTTACATGTAATAAATAAAAGTAAAAATATACAAGTATACTTCTATATACTCCAATAAGAATTCCACTTGGTGTCTTGGAACTGGAAAGTCCTTAAACTTTTGGCTTGACTCGTAGTGCGGTCCTCCGTTGGTTGAGTCTCTTCACATTCCGGTTCTTGATTCAGCCTACCTTCTTTCAAAGGTTGCTGATTTCCACGCTAATAATTCTTGGCAGATTCCTCCCAACATCAGTTTGGATTTTCCTACGTTGCTCTCCACCATTTCCTCCTGTTACTTCCCCGTTGACGACTGTGAAGACTCCAGAATTTGGAAGCAATTGTAGGCGTGATTCGCTTAGATTGTTCCAGGGTTCCCAAGTGTTACCAATCTGCACTCCATCTGGTTTATTCTGTTTCGTGATTGGTCTAAGTGTTGCAGAGTCATTATCGGAGCGGTCGTAATTCAGATTATCAATAGCATTTGGTTTGCTCAGAACCATGCAAGATTTCAAGACAAAATCCTCTGTGTCGTTACGTGCCTGTTGGATGGATTGCATCAATATCACGCATTCATGAATTTCTTTGTGTCTCACATATACCGAGAGGAAAATGCTTGTGCTGACAAGCTTGCTTTAGTCGAATTCATACGTAAAATTTATATTTGGTTTGATTATATTCATGATTCTATTAAGATGATTTTTTGAGGAATTTTGGTGGAATTCCTTACTGTAGATACAAATCTTAGGGGTTTTGGTTTTGGTCCCCCACCCACCCCACCCATTCTTGTGTAGCTTCTTTTCATCTTTTAATATATCCTTTTGCCTTTAAAAAAAAATATTTTTGATTTTCAAACAGAAATAATATAATATATTAATAAAATTGTGATGTATTTAAATGAATATATAAAAAATATTTTTTATTTTTAAATAGAAATATATAATATTAATAAAAATGCCATATTTTATATAAATATAAAAAAATAATGCCACATAAATGTATTTCAAAAATTCTAGATAACAATGTGACAAAGGGTTTTTAGTGATGGAAACTAGATTTGTAAGGGGAACTCACAAAAAAAATTTACGGGGGCAAAACCAAATCTCTTTAATTTGGTAGGATTTATTATATATTTAATCCTACATTAAACATTATCATTTGATCTATTTTATTTTAATTAAATTAAATTAAATTTTAGAATTAAATATATTTTTGATCTCTATAAATATATCAATTTTAATTTTTAGTCTCTATTAAAAAAATTAAATTTTAATTTCTATAAAATTATTTTTGTATGTATTTTTAACTAAAACTTACGTCTAAAAGTAATTTTTTAGAGACTAAAACTTAATTTTTTATAAAGACTAAAAATTATTTTTAATAATTTTATATAAACTAAAAATATATTTAACTCTAAAATTTATTTTATAAAATAAGTATTTTAATAAATATTTTTTAATTATAATATTCAATGCATTCTCAATGAATATTTGTAGGTAGGGAGAAATATTGTTATCCAGGTTTTAATTTTGGATTTTACAGAAAATATTCTCACAGTCAAACCTGGCAGTTTTAAAATCAAGGACGGTTCTTATTTCAATTAAATAATATATTTCTACCATTATATTATTTATTAATTATACTTGAATCATTGACATAATTTAAATAAATAAAAAAATTGATATACAAATATGTATACAAATATTTGTGACATGCATATCTTTAAAAAAGTCTTATAATGTGATAAATCGTCAAATATAGGACTACTAATTTATAATGAAATATAATAAAATAAAAAATATTAATTTTTATTTCCATTCAAACAAAATTTTTAGTCTATATAATACATATGATTTTAGTCTTGTAACACTCAAGAAAATATAAAGTGAAATCTAATAAAATGACTTCTCAAACCTATCGATCTTCTTATCTTTTTGGTGTTTCATGCATTATTTTAATTTTAATTTCAGGTGAAAGGAAGAGTCAGTGCTATATTTTTTTTAGAATATTTTTTGTTTTTATTAAACAATTTACGGTGAATTTAAGAATTTTATTATTTGCAAGCATAGACTTTATGTTCATAAGAAGATAAATAATAGCTTGAGTTGTTAGATCTACATGATTCAGCAACTTTTTGTGATGTCAAAATAATATTGAGTGAAACTTATGAAAAATATGAAGAAACAACTTAGTGTGCATGATTTATATATTTTTTTTTTTCAGGATCTGTTACTAGTTTGGATACTCCAACTAAACTAGATTGTCCTTATGGAAGAAATGGACCACCAGCAGCATGTTGCATAGATACTTGTAATTCAAATTGTGGTACAGAATGTCTTAGAAAGGAATTTCAAAAAGGTGGACAATGTTGGTTTCCAGGTCGTAAAGATAATTGTTGTTGTTTTATTTAAGAAGCTATGTTGTATCATTTCAGTCAATGAGAAATAAAAGAAGCATATCAATTTGTGTTTGAAATTTAGAATGTATAAGAATTTTTTGTAATAAAGGGAATCTTTTACTTCAACTATCGATATTTACTTTAAAATAAAAATACATTCATACCAATAATCTATTTTACAAATTAGTGTCATATTTCTTCAGATATATAAAACTTATGAATTCGTCATAGAATGAAAAACATTGAAAAGGATTGCTACTCTTTTTAATTGTCCTAATAGTTGATACTAAATATTAATAAGGATTTCATACTTATCAAGTCACAACTTTTATACCCAATAAAAATGTCGATGAAAAAAGATAATCCAATATTAATAGAGACATCTTATGTTTGGTTTAAATAAAGTATTTTCTAAATGATTCGGTGCAGACAAGTCCTTCGAGATAGGATCGAACTTAGATTTGGCTAAGAGATTATGAATATCGCCTTAGTAGATTGACTATTGTATTGGTTAGTACCACAAGATAGTAACTTAATCATTAGGATTATGGTTACGTGATAATATGATTTTTGTAGGGAAACCCTATAATAATTATTTCTAGAGTAGAAAGATCCTGGACACTCAACAATGTTTTGGATGGCTATATTCATCTTCATTACTGACAACTGGAAGGCTCATAAAGTCCATTCAGTTGATTGACTAGAATACACATAGGGGTTGACATGTCTCACTATATACATTAGGTGCATAACCCTAGAATACACATAGGGGTTGACATGTCTCACTATATACATTAGGTGCATAACCCTGAGTATAGATGGAGTCTCGCAGAGTTGTTGTAGGATGTATTTGATATTATAAAGTAGACTCTAACCTGGGGACCATTGCGGTTAGGGTCTGTAGGATTATATAACTGGGATGGGATATCATAACATTCTTTATAGTGTGTGTTTTATGTGATAACCCCGATTATAGTGTATAGTTCTTTCTCTATATTAAGATTCAAGGTAGAGAAAAACACAAGAAATGGGGTTTGAATTGTGCTTTCAGAAATATTTTGATTTTATTTCTTTTGTAACTAACTTTGAAATCCTTTGAGCGAGTAAAGAAAGCTAAAAAGTAAGGAACACATTCATTTTATACGAGTTCACCTTCTCAATAAGGCTACATATTTTCCACCATCCTCATATGATTTTTCCTTAGAAAATGACTTAATCCACTAATCTTGAAAGATAACAACAACCTCTAAGAGTCTAAAAAGACACTTTAGCCCTCTCAAGTATACAGACTAGAAAGTCACTTGAGGAAATACCAATTCTAATTAGAATCGTTTTTCAAGAGATTACATGAGTGCTCTTTATAAAGCAGATTTCTCCTATTTTAAGTACATATTGTTTTGACACACATATGAGCAACAATTCTTGTGTCTAAAACAATTTACATGAAGATTTCTAAGAGATAACACAATCTGAGCAACTAGTCTTGTGTTTTATATGTTTCTACAACGCTGAATGTTATGTTTATAACAAAACAACATCTTGTAGTCTTCTTGTCTTCATCTTCTACGTTGAGCAAGCAATGAGAAACAACCTCTTGCTTCTTCGTGATTCTGCCAAGATGTATATGGTTGCTATTTTGGAATTTCATCTTGTGGAATTTTTTCATATTCACTCATCAATGAGCCAGATACCAGCAACAACAATTTCCAGACTTAGTTATGATAAACATTGTCATGCAATTACTTTATTTTATTTTGAACTTTATTTCATGTTGCTTTTATTTTTCTTTTCATAATGGTTTATTGCTACACGAAAATGAAGTTGTAGTCTTCTTATATATGTTTTTGGAAAGATCCGTTAAAGAGAAAATGTTTTTGATGAGTTATACCAGTTCTTCACTTTTCTCCATTTTCCAAGGACTACAGTTGAGATAGGTTATGATTGCTTTTCATTGTAGCACGTATCCTAGGTAATGATTATCTTTTCTTGGATAACGTACCCTCAGTCTATTTTATGACTTGGTCGTTTCTCTATAGAGCCTTTGATTTTCTTATGATGATGTGCTTCTGTTTCTGAGGTATTAAGCTTGAGATTAATCACTTGTCTTTGTTCTTCCGATGGTTAGCTAATGAGTAGTTCAGAAAGTACTTATTTTGTTGTAGCTCAAAAATACCAGATTATTTAAAAACAAGTCTTATCTTCAAAACTATGGGCATCAGCCTATCTGAAACATAAAGCTTTACTCCTTAAAGGCATATTTCAATTCTGATCACTAAGACGAAGATGTTGAGAGAATGTATTCTTCAAGATCCTTTATGATTATCAATTGGTTGATATGTTTAGTTTAGATTCTTTTATCTTCTCTCTATGATGGGAGTGATAATGATCCAGAAAACCTTTCTTTGTCAAAGAGTTAGAGTCCTTCTGATGGTGGATCATGTCTTTAGATATATAAGCAACAACTTACCTGAGAAACAACTTTGTTGTATAAGAGTTTCTGATTCTGATATCTTCTTTTCTATTTGCTTTTGACATCTTTCTGATTTAGATATCTTCATTTCTGATGGAGAATCATTTCTGATGTTTCAGTGCGAGCTCTTTTATAGAAACTCATTGAGATTATTTTCTTTGTTATCCATTTAGCATTCTGTAGTTTATCAAGAATTCTGACATAATATCTGCATACTCAATAAAATCATTAGTACTAAAATTGTTATTCACAAAATATATGTTTGTTATCATCAAAACACAGAGATTGGACACATATCCAAATCTTGTTCTAACAAAGATATCCCGAGTAAGAGATCTCATTGAGATAGATTAGAATGGTTTAAGATCCATACGCAACTCTTGATCAAGGGCGGACCTATAGCCAATCTAGGGGATGCAACTCCACCCCCTCATTTTTTCAACATTGCACCCCATGATCTAGGATGTTGGCTCCGCCACTGCTCTTGATATTTGACACTATATTTGCAGTACATGGTCAACAAGTATAGGGTATGGTTGCACTCCCCATTCTATACTTGATGTATAAAATTTTACATGGTTCGGATCTCGTTGGTGGAAGAAAGATAGACCGAATCTAGATGTTATGCTTATAGGAGGGCTCGGGTTGTCATGAGTCATGTGAGTCATATATGGAATTATACGGTCGCTGATACTTGTTTTTATTTGATAGAAATTTTAATGGTCATAAAACATAAACGCCCAAGTCGAGTTTAAGTAAAACCAAAGCATCTATATCGGCTAGGATAAGGGATTATCAAATTATTGGTATATAAATCAAGCATATGTTATCAAATGTTTGGAGCCAGTGAAATGATCGTCAGGTGTCTAGTCTGTACTCATTCATGTGGGATGGGTGTGAAATATCCTTGTGGAATTTTCAAGTATACTATGTGTAACACCTTGAATTAATTTATTTGTTTAACTGAATTTAGTTGCATTTTATTTATTTATTAAGTGAACTATAAGAATTTAATTGATTTTGGTGAATATGTGTGTAGCATGTGTTGTGTGGTTGGGCTAGGGAGAATGGTAGAATTAATTGGAATTTTAATTAATTTTATAATTATTAGAATAATTAAATTGTTAGAAGTATTAGAAAAACAAGGAAATTAGAAGTAATAATTTATTAATATTATATTGGTGAAAATCATATTCAATTATAAAATAAATAGTAAATAAAGGTAGTTAGGGTAAGGTGGGAATTATGGAGATGAGTGTGTAATGGGAATATCATAATTATGGAATTAGGTTTTTGATTTAAAATGGGGAGTGAGGGAGTTAAGTTTTACGGTACGTGAAAGTTGAAGTTTTGGGAGAAACGAGGCAAAGGCCTAAGAGAGGTTAGGGTTTTGAGGAAGAAGAAGGAAACCATCGTTGTTGAGAAGCTTTTGCTTGAATTTAGGCAAGGGGAAACTACTTTTGATATGGGTGTAAATTATAAAGGGTAAAAAGGGATCCTCATCCTCCTCTCGGTTTTCTCTATTGTTGTGTTTTGAAAATCTTGATACATTGACTTGTGAAAGTTTATGATGATGATGATGATGATGATAATCCTTGATGTATTATTATATATTGTTGATGTGATGAAGGAATTAGTGTGTGAATTATGGATTTTTGCATTGGTGTTGTTGATGTGATGTGTTAATGGTGAATCGAAGATGATGAACATGAAGGTTCTCATGATGCAATGTTGGTACTATCTAAATTTTTGAAATTACATTTTTATTGATATGTGTAGGATTTAATAACGATGAGTAATTGACCTATAATGTTAGATTTTCGAAATGATTTATTTTAGCATGTTAAATGCGTGTTTGGATAGTGGTTAAAATTGATTAAAAATACTATAACGTGAATGAAACTTGAGGTTTTGGAAAAGTTACAAGTGTCAATCGATTGACACCTTTGACCAATCGATTGGTCCCTTTTGAAAAGCATTAAAATAGGAAATAGAGATGAGGGAGCAACTGATTTGCCCCCTCGTGTAATCGATTGGTCCCTTGATTTAAAATTGGGATTTTGGGCAGAAAGTATAGAACAATTGATTAGCCCATGTTAATTAATTGGATAATGTTTATACATGAAAAATTAGTGAATAGAGAGTTGAGAACAATTGGTTGGTCCACCGGCAATAATTCATTGGTTCACTTATTGTTTTGACCATAACTTGAGCTATATGACTCCAATTGAGGCACATTTTGAAGCTTTGAAAAGCTAACGGGTATTACTATCACATTATGATGTCTTAAGTGGTTAATTATGTATGTATAATTAACGGATATGAAATCATATGAACACGTGTGATATGTGATCGCGACTTTATCGTCTATAATAATCGGGAGACTGCAAGTATACAGCCCTATCGCGTAGTTTTAAAAGATATCGAACCTAAGGGACTATTAATTGAACTATCGTAATCCAAACTTACTATGTAAAGCTATAGCTATCGAATAAATAAATGGGGAATTTTTGGGCAATAAAACTTAATTTTAATTAAAATAATAATAATGCGAATATCGGTATGTATTCATTAATTCTAAAGAATTCGGCTTTCCACTGGCTTATTTTCTAAAAATGATAATAATTTCTTTTTCAGCAAAAAGTATTTATTTAAAAATCTATTCTCAAACTTTCGCTCTATTGAAATAAATTATAATTTTAAACTCTAATGTATGCTTTCGCTATCCCATTGATTTTAAAATTACTTTTTGAAAATAAATAAAGTTTAATTGGTTTTAAAAGCATGTGATCTTTAAAAACAATACCTAGTATCTACTATCTGATTTTAAACCTCAAACTGTCGCCCTATTGGTTTCTAATCTTAGTCAGTTTATTAACCTCAAACTTTCGCTCTGTTGGTTTCTAAACCTTTTTTAACAAAATAAATTAGATAACTAAATCAGAAAAAGTATTTATTTTATAAAATATAATCAAACCAGTTTATTAGGATACTTTCAAATTAACTCATTACATACCGATATTTAAATAATTTAGCCAGACATATTCATAAAAACAAACATGAATAAATTAAAGGTTTTAACATTCATTAGTAAATTCATGGCAAACAAATATATCTCATGCAACAATTAATTAAATAAATAAAGCAATGTAAATAGAAACCTGAATTAAATAAATGCTGGAAAGAATCCTTGAAGCTGGAAATAACTCGTAACGTCTCGGTTCTTCAACAGAATTTAAATAACAATGCTTGAAAAGAAACTAGCTCTAAGAACAATGGAAAATAACTCGAAATAAAAATCTAAAAACCTGGGAAAAGAAAGCTGAGAATCGGTGTGTGAAAATATGATTTGGAGAGGTCCTTTTATAGTGGTAGGAAGTAACCACTTGTTGAGAGATTTTCGTAGCTTTCTCCTAAAGAATCTCACTCCCAAATGCCTTGGTCGTCCGGATTTTCTCCACTTTTCCTCCACGTTGAGGCAGGCGTCCCACGCAACTCCTAGGGCTACGTGGGTGGAGACAGACGCCTCCTTTGTAGGAGGGAGTCCGTGGCGCCTCACTTGTAGGAGAGAGTTGAGACGTGGGTCTTACTCTTGTACGTGGCATTTAGGGTTTGCTTGCATTTGGGCTTGGCTTTGTTTGGGCCTTTGCTTGCGTGGGCTCTAATAAATCTTTGATCCATCACTTTGCTTTTCACACCTCTTTTTCTTCATTTAATTAAATAATCCTCCTAATTTCTTCACTTTGCTCAATTTGTTTATTTAAAGTAAAATACCTGAAACAATGAAAATACCAGCGTAATATGGAAATAAAATGAAATAATTAAATAAAAATACTAACATTATTTATGAAAATTAAATCAAATATACTATATAAAATCGTGTTATCAAACTCCCCTATACTTGAACCGTTGCTTGTCCTCAAGCAAAAAGTAAAAATAAATCAACGAAACACTAAGCAGATATAAGATCATACATCAATTCGTATCAGGTTGCAGGTTGATTTTGTTAGAAAATCTAAGTCGAACTTAAACACTAAAGTTATCGTAGGAACACTAGACAACCCCACTTAAGCAGACCAATTTAAGTCATGTAATTATAGCTCAACCTATTACCATGTTCTAATTCACCCGTTTTCATTCTAGTGCAATCACATTAAGCCATTTACCTTACACGCACATAGTGGAGTAAGGTTAGTGAATTTGATCTTAGTAAGCCGACTAGGAGTTACGTAATTAAACATTTGGTACTCCTTTTCCGATTAAAATTGCGGGGATCGAACCGTAATTCGCCCTACCAAGTTCAGCACCAGGGACCACTGAACCAATTTATAATGGATTGTTTTGCATTAATTTTATAGTTTCCGCAACTGTTGGATTAAATGATCTGGTAAGGACCATCTAACTTAGTAAGTGCATCATCAGATAAAAGCAATTTCTTAAAAATATTTGATCAATCACTTATATTCATCGGTTCTCCACGTAGTTTGTGTTTATGGCGGTGCCGACTGCTTAATAAACTACTCGGGGCTAATCTAGAACTAAGTTTTAAAGGTTTTGGTATAATGGGTACTTAAATCGATCCAACACATCGGGGGTTTTAAAGTGTTAAGACGATAGCAATTTTGCTAAGTTGCTCAAATTCTTAATTTATAATAAGCAACCTTAATACTAGTTGAATAATGTTTATAAATGCGTTTTAAAATTGTTTTATATTATTCGCTATGGCTCAAGAAATAGGGGGAATTCAAGTAAGCACAAATTTTTGCATAATATAAAAGATTAAAATTTGCATAAATATGTATTTTATTGAATTGAAATTTGCATTACAAGAAAAGAAATAAAAGGAAAAGTACTACAAAGAGAGCAAAGGACATAGAAATGAACAAGGAAATGATCCGACTCCCCTATACTTAAAAGGAGCAATGTCCTCAGTGCGATAATAACGAAGGAGAGTCGAAAAGAAAGATGGGCGGTTAAATGCGTAGCAACAATAATAAAGCAACTTAAGAAAAATAATGCAACAGTAATAATAATATAATATAATGTAAAGAAAATAGATAAAGAAAAGAAATATTTTTTTGTTTTTGTTTTAAAATAGAATAAAGATGAAATGAAATAAAATAAGAAGAAAGAAAAATAAAAACGGTGGGTTGTCTCCCACAAAGCGCTTTGTTTTATGTCGTAAGCTCGACAAATAAAACTAACGATTAGTCTTCTAATCGAGCTTGTGGCTCGTCTAGATTTATCGTTTGAGAATTTCCCTCGACTTCGGTAATATGGTAATGTTTTAGACGCTGCCCGTTTACTATAAACGGTTCAATCGAAGGTCCCTTAATCTCTATTGCACCACTTGGATAAACTCGAGTAATTTCAAAAGGTCCAGACCACCTAGATCGTAATTTCCCAGGAAATAATTTTAATCGTGAGTTAAAAAGTAATACGCAATCACCTATATTAAAATTCTTCCTAGATATACGCTTATCGTGCCATTTCTTTGTGCGCTCTTTGTAAATCCTAGCGTTTTAAATCGCATCATCTAAGTTCTTCCAATTCATTAATATCCGGGATACGCTTCTCTCCGGTGTATAACAAGTTCGATTCTTAATGGCCCAATAAGCCTTGTGTTCTAACTCTGGGAGATGGCATGACTTTCCATAAATAAGCTTGAAAGGAGTAATACCGATGGGAGTTTTATAAGCGTTCTATATGCCCATAAAGCTTCATGAAGTTTAAAGGACCAATCCTTTCGGGCGTAGCGACAGTTTTTCAAGGATTTGTTTTATCTCGCGATTTGAAACTTCAACTTGTCCGCTAGTTTGAGGGTGGTAAGGTGTAGCTATGCGATGTCGAACTCCATATTTTCCCAATAATTTTCAAAGATTTTGGAAATGAAATGAGATCCACGTCGCTTATAACGAGTGGTACACCGAACCTAGGGAAAATTATGTTCTTGAATAGCTTAAGTACCACTCGGTGTCGTCGTTTGTTGGAGAAGCTATAGCTTGATCCACTTTGAAACATAATCCACACCAGTATATACTTGTTACGGATGAAGATGGAAAGGGTCCCATGAAGTCTATCCCCACACATCAAAGATTTCGACTTCTAAAATGCCTTTTGTGGCATTTCGTCACGTCTAGATATATTACGGTGCGTTGACACCATCGCATTTAAGATGGTGGCATGTCGTCCTTCCATAAATTAGGCCAATAGAGACCGGATTGTAAGATCTTTGCACATGTTTTGGATGTACTAGCATGTCCTCCGTAAGGTGCGAGAATAACGATGTGTTATAATGTTTTCAATCTCTTCTTGGCACACATCGGCGGAAAATTCCATCGGGACCTCTCTTGAAAAGTAAAGGTTCATCCAGTAATATTATTTAAGATCATGGAAGAATTTCTTACATTGGTAGGTAAGTTCGGTGGTAGAACTCCTGCAAGGTAATTTACAAAATCGATACCAAGGCACGGAGGAAATAGCTAAGGTGGTTTCCATGAGTTTATCCGGTTCTGTGTCTTCAAGTGGGCAATCGGTTTATCATCTGGAATTCATCATCAATCGGCACTTGTTCATGTTTAAGATTTTCTAGTCTAGAGATGATCCGCTACTACATTTTCGGTTCCTTTCTTATCTTTGATTTCTAAATCAAATTCTTGCAGTGATAATATCCATCTCGGAGTCTAGGTTTAGCGTCCTTTTTGGTTAGGAGATATCTAATAGCGGCATGATCGGTGTATATGATAATTTTGGATCCTACTAAGTAGGAGCGGAACTTGTCTAATGCGAAGATCACGCTAAAATTCTTTCTGTTGTAGCATAATTCATCTGCGTCCGAGTTACGCTTGCATAATATATGACGTGGAGTCTTTTATCCTTTCGCTGTCCTAAAACAGCTCCTACGGCATAGTCACTTGCGTCACACATTATTTCAAAGGTTCATTCGATGGAGTTTGCATGATAGGCGCAATTAATGCTTTCTTAAGTGTAACGCTTCTAAACATTTTTCGTCGAAGATGAACTCGCGTCTTTCATTAATAGCTCGATTAGGGGTTTAGTTATCTTAGAAATCTTTAATGAAGCGTCGATAAAACCGGCGTGTCCCAAAAGCTTGGTTCTCTAACGGTTTTGGAGGTTGAAGGTTCTCAATAACGATTTTAGAATCGACTTCAATTCCTCTTTTGGATATAATGTGTCCTAAAACAATTCCTTCTTGTACCATAAAATGGCATTTCTCCCAATTAAGCACTAGATTAACCTTCACACAACGTTCTAATACCCTTTCTAAATTTTCTAAACATTCTTCAAAGCTTTGTCCACAACGGAAAAATCGTCCATAAAGACTTCCATAATATTGTCCGAAAATCAGCAAATATTGTCATCATACATCTCGAAAAGTTGCGGGCATTGCATAAACCAAATGGCATTCTTCTATAAGCAAAGGTTCCAAATGGGCATGTGAAAGTTGTTTTCTCTTGATCATCAGGATGAATAGGTATCTGAAAGAAACCTGAATAACCGTCTAAGAAACAGAAATGAGAATGTCTAGCTAAACGCTCCAACATCTGATCGATAAATGGTAAAGGGAAATGATCTTTTCTGGTGGCCTTGTTAAGTTTTCGATAATCGATGCACATTCTCCATCCAGATTCAACTCTTTTAGTTATTATTTCTCCCTTCTCATTTTCGACTACTGTGACACCTCCTTTCTTAGGTACAACATGCACAGGGCTAACCCATTTTCTATCAGATATAGGATATATGATTCACCTTCTAACTTCATTACTTCCTTTTCACAACCTCGCTCATAATCGGGTTTAGTCTCCTCTGGTGTTCTCTTGAAGTTTTACAATCTTCTTCTAGCATAATGCGATGCATACGGATAGAGGACTTATTCCTTTAAGATCGGTGATATTATATCCTAAAATTGGATATTTTCTCGAATTTGTAAAAGTTTTTCGATTCGGTTTCGCCAAGATCTGCGTTGACTATCGGTCGTTCGAGTTCGGGATCGAGAATTCATACCTTAGATTTTTAGGAAGTGTTTTGAGTTCTAAAGATGGTTTTCTTAAATTTTGTGTAGGATCAGGTGCTATAGCTAAGCATTCACTTAGATTACTACTCAGATTTTCATCGAGGTTGTCTTTATTTTCAAGCTCAGCTTCTTTTCTACATTCATCAATGATATCCATGAAGTAACAAGTATCTTCAATTGCGGTGCTTTCGAGAATTGAGAGAGGATGAATTCGATTTTCTCTTCGCCTACTTCAAAAGTAAGTTTTCCTCTTTTTCTATAATTACCTTGTGGCTAGGAAAGGCCTTCCAAGAATGATTGGAGTAACCGTCCTCCCTTATGTCCATAATAATGAAATCGGTAGGTATATAGAATTGGCCAATGCATGGGAACATTCTCAAGAACTCTGCGGGATATTTAATTGACCTATCTGCTAGTTGAGCGGACATTTTGGTTGGCTGAGTTCTCCCATGTCAAGTTTCTTGCATATAGATAACGGCATCACACTTATACTGGCTCCAAGATCACATAAGGCTTTATCTATGACAAATTTGCCAATTACACATGGAATAGAGAAGCTTCCAGGATCTTTGAGTTTAGGAGGCATTGTGTCTTGAATAATTGCACTATATTGATAAGCATAGCGGTTTCATTATCCTCTAGCTTTTTCTTATTGGAAAGAATCTCTTTAAGGAATTTAGCATAAGAGGGCATTTGAGTTATAGCTTCGGTAAAAGGAATTGTAACATTAAGTTGCTTCAGAAGATCCACGAATTTCTTGAATTATCCCACATCCTTAGTTTTAACTAACCTTTGAGGGTATGGAATACGAGGTTTGTAAGGTGGTGGGGTACATAAGGTTTCCTTTTGTGTGGTATCTTCACTATTATCTTCGATTTTCCTTTTCGGTTTATCTTGGGTTTGATTGTTTAAATTTTGTTGCATAGCTTATTGTTTCTAGGATCTAGGTCCATCATACTCATCCCTTCTTAAGATAATAGCATTTGCATGTCCTTTGGGATTAGGTTGAGGTTGTCCGGAAAAGAACCGGAGGGGCGTGCTTGTTGTTGAGCTACTTGAGAAATTTGTGTTTCTAACATTTTATTGTGTGTAGCTAAAGCGTCAAGCTTGTTAGATAATTGCTTAATCTGCTCATTAATGTGTATATTCGATTTTGGACATCCTTATTAGTGCGGGTGCGAGTATTATTGGTTTGGTTACGAGTAGCTATGAAATGCTCTATCATGACTTCCAAATTAGACTTCTAGGAGCATTAGGCGTGTTAGGACCATTATTAGGATGATTTGGAATAGCCTTAGGATAACCGGTGGTGTAGCGGGAGCTTGTCGGTGCATATAACGCGTTGTTATTCTTGTATGAAAAGTTAGGATGATTCTTCGGCCGGGTTATATGTGTTCTTTGTAAGGATTATTACATACGTAATTGCTTGTTCAACTGGAACTCTGTTAGAAGTGGGCATTCGGAGCAAGATGTGATTGAATACCACATAAGTCGCAAGTTTGAGCAATTGCGACAGCGATGAGTTGCGGGAGCGATGGTAAGTTTCTCGAGCTTTTGGTGAGAGCTTCCACTTTAGCGTTGACTTGATCCAGACTATTCACTTCAACCATGGCACCTTTCGTTTGAGATTTCTCTACGCTAACTCTCTCCGTACCCCATTGGTAATGGTTCTGAGCCATGCTTTCGATAAGTTGTTTTGCTTGACATATGGTTTATTCATCGATCGCCACATGCGGCGTCTATAGTCAATCTCGTATTGTACAAGATACCATTGTAAAACGTGTGAATGATTAACCATTCTTCTAAACCATGATGAGGGCAAAGTTTAAGCATGTCTTTATATCGTTCCCAAGCTTCAAAGAGTGATTCATTGTCTTTTTGTCTGAAACCATTGATATTAGCTCTGAGCATAGCAGTTTTGCTTGGAGGAAAATATCTAGCCAAGAAGACTTTCTTCAACTCATCCCATGTGGTGATTGAGTTGGAAGGAAGAGATTGAGCCATCGCGAGCTCTGTCTCGAGAGAAAAAGGAAATAAGCGCAATCGTATCGCCTCGGGGTTTACACCATTCGCTTTCGATGTCTGCGTCTTGCCAAACACGGAGATGAAGATTCGGTCGTCGGTGGGAGCTCGAGCGGTTCTGAGCGGCGGAAGAAGCGAAGGTTTTAGCTCGAAATCGTTTGAGCAATAGCGAGCAATACTATTATGAGGCTCCGCGAGAAGGAACAACGTAATCCTTAAGAGGACGAGGAGCGGAGGTTACGGATCAGCCATCTTCTTAAGTTCTTCAACGTCAGGAAGTTTGGTCGAAGGAAGATTGTTGCGTTCTAAATACTCTTGAATTCGTCTTCTTAATCTAAGGTAACACTCGATATCGTATATAGGTATATGCAAAGGCGCGCCTTGAGAGCGAGTATTTGGCATACACAGAGGGAAAAGAAATAGTTGCTATAGTCTATACTTGTAATAAAATTACGATATCAACTTGAATAGTCGGCGCCAAAAACTTGATCGCGACTTTATCGTCTATAATAATCGGGAGACTGCAAGTATACAACCCTATCGCGTAGTTTTAAAAGATATCGAACCTAAGGGACTATTAATTGAACTATCGTAATCCAAACTTACTATGTAAAGCTATAGCTATCGAATAAATAAATGGGGAATTTTTGGGCAATAAAACTTAATTTTAATTAAAATAATAATAATGCGAATATCGGTATGTATTCATTAATTCTAAAGAATTCGGCTTTCCACTGGCTTATTTTCTAAAATGATAATAATTTCTTTTAAATAAAAAGTATTTATTTAAAATCTATTCTCAAACTTTCGCTCTATTGAAATAAATTATAATTTTAAACTCTAATGTATGCTTTCGCTATCCCATTGATTTTAAAATTACTTTTGAAAATAAATAAAGTTTAATTGGTTTTAAAAGCCATGATCTTTAAAAACAATACCTAGTATCTACTATCGATTTTAAACCTCAACATACTATTGGTTTCTAATCTTAGTCGGTTTATTAACCTCAAACTTTCGCTCTGTTGGTTTCTAAACCTTTTTTAACAAAATAAATTAGATAACTAAATCAGAAAAAGTATTTATTTTATAAAATATAATCAAACCAGTTTATTCCGGATACTTTCAAATTAACTCATTACATACCGATATTTAAATAATTTAGCCAGACATATTCATAAAAACAAACATGAATAAATTAAAGGTTTTAACATTCATTAGTAAATTCATGGCAAACAAATATATCTCATGCAACAATTAATTAAATAAATAAAGCAATGTAAATAGAAACCTGAATTAAATAAATGCTGGAAAGAATCCTTGAAGTTGGAAATAACTCGTACAACGTCTCGGTTCTTCAACAGGAATTTAAATAACAATGCTTGAAAAGAAACTAGCTCTAAGAACAATGGAAAATAACTCTGGAAATAAAAATCTAAAAACTGGGAAAAGAAAGCTGAGAATCGGTGTGTGAAAATATGATTTGGAGAGGTCCTTTTATAGTGGTAGGAAGTAACCACTTGTTGAGAGATTTTCGTAGCTTTCTCTAAAGAATCTCACTCCAATGCCTTGGTCGTCCGGATTTTCTCCACTTTTTCCTCCACGTTGAGGCAGGCGTCCCAACTAACTCCTAGGGCTACGTGGGAGGCAGACGCCTCCTTTGTAGGAGGGAGTCCGCGGCGCCTCACTTGTAGGAGAGAGTTGAGGCGTGGGTCTTACTCTTGTACGTGGCATTTAGGGTTTGCTTGCATTTGGGCTTGGCTTTGTTTGGGCCTTTGCTTGCTTGGGCTCTAATAAATCTTTGATCCATCACTTTGCTTTTCACACCTCTTTTTCTTCATTTAATTAAATAATCCTCCTAATTTCTTCACTTTGCTCAATTTGTTTATTTAAAGTAAAATACCTGAAACAATGAAAATACCAGCGTAATATGGAAATAAAATGAAATAATTAAATAAAAATACTAACATTATTTATGAAAATTAAATCAAATATACTATATAAAATCGTGTTATCAATATGTTGCTATGTTATTATAAAGGTGAAATAATAATGAATCAATTGTGATATTTTGTAATGTTGTGATTTGGTGAATAATTATGTGACGTGTTCATAATTGTGATTGTTATGCTATGATCGTTGGTGTGATTAAATAATTGTAGTGTTGTGGTGGGATTAAATGTTGTTTTTGTGTATTTAATCTACCCTCGCATTACTTACGCCATTAATATATCAAAGTTTTTCTCCTCCCTTTCTTGTTTGTTTTTGTGTTAATTGTACTTGTTGTATAGATACTTTTGAGGAGTTATCTTAGTTTATGTGAGTCGGAATATGGCATGGATGTTTATCTTCATTTATTTATTGTTTATCAATAATTTAGTTAATTTTTAATTCTCTAATCTGTAACATCATGAATGAGGCATTTGTGTTGTTTCTTGAATTAATTTATTAATTCAGTTTTCTTTGAAGTAATTGTTTGAACATAATGTTGTTATTTAATTTCGCTACGAGTGTTAAATTTTAAATGATGAAAGTATGCATTTTATTGAGTGACAACCTAAACTATTATTTCGTTATTTAAAAATTAAGTTTTGGGGTTCAGGGTGTTACATAGTGGTATCATAACCGGTCGGTTCATCTGGCCAGGTTGTATAATTTTGTTTGTTCCCTGGTATGTGACATGAGTGCAAAAAATTGTCAGTGCTCATTTGTTTTTCTAACTGCTAGCGATCATGAGCAAGATTTAAACAAGTGGTGAATAAGCTTATGCTTCTCTAAGTTATTGCACGTGTGGAGAGTTGGGTGATCATATCGTTGTTTTTAATAGTGCTTGTGTTTTAAAGACTATGTTGTTTCTTCAACATGAAGATAATGTGGATTTGAGATTATTGTCCTCCTGTCAATTCGATACATCTTTAATGGATAATATCAGGTATTTGTGAAATTTTCTTATCTAATAGTGGATAATGATGTGGCGGCTATAGAGATGCCAACGGTGTGTGAATTTCCTGGTGTTTTTTTTTTTGAAGATATTGGTGACTTTCCTCATGAGCGTGAAGTTGAATTAACCATAGATTTAGTACCAGGTACTAGACCTTTGTCGATGGCTCCATATCATATGCCAGCATCAGAGTTGGGAGAGTTGAAAAATCAATTATAATATTTGCTTGATAAGAAGTTTGTTTGCCAAAGTTTCTTGGCATGAGGAACGTTGGTGTTACTAATTAGGAAGAACGATGGTAGCATGAGTTTTTGTGTGTATTATTGATAGTTGAATAAGGTTACTATTAAGGGCAAGTATCCTCTTCCAAGAATTGATGATTTGATGGATCATTTGGTTGGTACTTACTTGTTCAGTAAGATTGATTTGTGGTCGAGTTATCATCAGATTCAAGTGGAGCCATAAGATATTCTGAAGACTACTTTTAGAACGTGATATGATCATTTTGAGTATACAGTGATGTCATTTGGATTGTTTTATGGGCCTTCTAGGATTTGATAACTATGAAATCTTTATAAAATATATATTATATTGATAGTGACCCGTGAGTTGAAATATTTTATTATTAAAAAATTGATATCAATATATAATACTCAAAATTTTCTAGTTGATTTCAATGAATAGTAATTAAAATATGTTTCGAGATAGAAAGTAAAAGATTTCCACTTCATTGGCTTCGACAACCATGTGATCATTTTCCCTACAAGACTCATCGTATCATGTAACTATAATCCTAACGATTAAGTTACTATCTTGTGGTACTAACCAATACAGTAGTCCATCTAGTAGGGCAATATTTATAATCTCTTAGATAAATCTAAGTTTGATCCCATGTCGAACGATTGGTCTTACAATGTGAGCCACATCAAATATTTTCAATTCATTGTCTTCAACAACCATGTGTTCTGCTTCCGCCTCTAATGTCGCTTTTAACTTGTTTTCGACTACGTAAGCCGAAATTCAATGTAGAGCGTCGAACTCAGACATCACTACCAAATCCACTACCCATACCGGTTGGTCAGATTTCACCCTCATATTTAACATCTCCCATTGTCTCCCTGTCCCAAATGAAACCATGGCTAGGGTAGAGAGTGAGAGAGAAAATGTTTTCCTCTAGAGGCTTATAAGCAAAGCCTGCAGGTGGGAATGGCATTATGTTCGCCAAGTTCTTATCAAAATTCCTTTGATCTACATGATTAATATCGTCCATGAAGTAGCCTTGGTCTGCTTCAATGTTTTCGAATATCTCATCTTCCCTCAATATTGTGACTCGTTGGTGGAGTGACGAAAGCATTTCCCCTACCCCTTGAATCCACTCCCTTCCAAGAAGCAGATTATAGCTAGCTTTCAAAGAAATAACGATGAAAATTATTGATCTGAATATTGAATCATTTGTGATGTCTATTTGAATCACTCCTAAAGTGTGACATGTTTTTCCTTCACAACTCTACAGGACCATGTTATGGGGTTAGAGATCAGTGTCGAATTTACCAATCTTTTTCAATAAAAAGTGAGGCATCAAATTTATAGTTGCCCCTCCATCAATCAGAACCTTATTAAATCCCGCATTTTCTTATTTTTCCCTAATAAAAAAGGCCTTTAGACGATTCTTCATGCTAGCATCTGTCCTTTCGAAAAATGAATTTTGTTCCTCAATGCATCCATTACTCATAACGAAATAGCACATGGGTTGGTTAACCATCTTCTCTTCATCGTAATCAACTTGCTATGAGACTTCAGTAATGCAATCATATTTAATAGGAAACACCGAAACCACATTAGAAATGACATTGACGTCATCTTGTGACCCCAAGTCGAAGTCATCAGTCATCATCTCCCTTTCTTTCAAAGGTGGATCTATCTTTATTTTCCCTCTTAATTCGACTTGAATTGGAGAAAACAGTTGTCTTCTTGTTGGCTTCTTGTCCTGCTCATTTTCTTGCATTTGATAAGGCTTATTCTTACTTGACTATGTCATTTCCCTTTCAACCTTCTTCTTCCTTTGGAACCTTCTCCAACTGGGTCCTCGACATATATTTTTTCCTTTGTAGTTGTTAGAAATATAGGAACATTTCTAAGAAAACTAGAATTTTTCACTATATGACAATGATGAACCCCTTCCCATTTCAAAACTCATCCATTTTTTATTGTTCGAGCCTTCCTTTCTAGTGCGTCGAACCCACTTTCCTTGTGGAGCATTCAATGGGGGTGCGTAGCTATTGGGTATGTTTCTGGGAAAAACTAGGACTTGTTTTTTCTGAGGAACACTCATCTTGTAGAAGTAGAATTTAAGCCTATTATTCTTCTGGCTCTCCATCTATTTCTCCTGTCAAGATTTCACAACTTCTTTTGCAGTTTTTTTGTCAAACACGCAGTTGCAACAGGGGCACAACATCACCTTAGAGTCTTTGGCTTTGCAACGAAACAGGAAGTCAACCAGACCATCATCTGAACTTGGATAAACAACATTCATGTTATTGCCACAACTCTCTCCAGTCTCTTCCTCCATATAGTCAATCATTTCGACCTCACTCTCTTCAACATAAGCCCCTGGTCATTGTTATTTATGTCCACATAAGTCACTCTTTCCATTTTGCTCATGTTTACTCTAAATTTTTCAGCCTTAATTCACTCAACCTAGAAAACTATATCTAATAATCAGGCCATATCCTTTAGATATTGGGTATCTAACTTCTTCTTAATGTAAAAATCTAGGACACCAGCAGTCATTTCGACTAGTTCATGTTCAGAAACTTGGGTAAAGCACCTTGTCTTCAAAAGTCAAAACCTATTTAAGAAATCATCAATTGACTCTGTAAACTTCTGGTTTACACTTGACAAATCTTTCATGCTAATCTTATATTGCCCCATTTAGAAATTTTCATGAAAAGTTTCTCTAAATGAGTTCATTCATGAATGGAATAGGCTAATCTTAGATTTCCCCATATAGAAATATTCATGAAAACTTTCTCTAAATGAGTTCATTCGTGAATGGAATAGACAGGAAGTATGGTGAACCAAGTGAAAGCACTTTTGGTCAGAGAACTGGAGAAACATTTCATCCTTATATTCTCATTGTTACTAATATCTCACACTTCAATCAAATATCGAGCAATGTGTTCGGATGTAGATTCATCAGCGTCACCGACAAACTTGGTGAACTTGGGGACTTTCTAGCCCCTTGGGAATTCTGTTTGTAATATATACTTTGATAATGGAGATGAATAATTAGGCCTTTGAAGGCCAGTATTCATGCCATTTTGTTGTTCTCCTACAAAGGCATCTTGTTGAACATGATGGACCACTTGGTCTGCATCTTGGTTTCAATTAAACACCACGATATGAGGATGTTCGACTACCCTGGGTATGGGTTATTCAATAACTTGGGCCGCATACTACTATCCATGTTTGATAGTTTCCTCCAGAACAACTCTCTCATTTCGAACAGACCTATTTGGTTGAGGTTGTACTACTAGTCAAATTGGTTCCCTAGAGGAAACAAGGAAGTCACTACTTCGCATTATTTGACTCGCCAATTGTTGGTAACTAAGATTGAAATTCTAAATTAAATGGTTAAGTATAGTACCCATTTGTGAGGTAAGCAAATGAACCATATCATGGGTGTTTTCGTCCATCTGTTGCCTCATTACTGCTACAGAATTATTGGTGAATGTCGGCATCGCCTGGGAAGAGAATCATGCCCCCCACAGGTTGAGCATTTCGACCAAAGTTATTTCCAAATGGTCGTGATCCATGGAATAGAAAAAATGTAGATGTTGTGTTTTCAGTAAATGTTGATGCATTATTATACAAACCTACCATCATTGAAGTTCGCATGTCATAAGGTTGTTCACGATTATTCATGGGCATTGTAAAACTTGGCATATAAGGCATACACGCACTAGTTCTGATTGGTCTATGAGTCACAGGGTGACTCAGTGGCATAGATGGTGAATTTTTTGGCCCACTTTGTGCATTCGACGACATTGCAATAGTGCTTGTCGTAGATGCAGTCTCTTTAGTCGAATTCGCAGTGAATGTCTTTCCCCATTTGAGTTAGAGGGTTGTTCTCCATTTGGATTATTATTCCTAGGTTTAACCATTTTTCTAACATTTCTCTTAACTGGTATTCTAACATCGTCTTTGGTTATCCTACTGCTCCTTAATCTCATGCTCACTCAAAAATTTGAGAAGTTTTATGGATGAAGAACATGCAAATTTCTATAGAAAATGTGAACTTTTAGCATTGGTCCCATTGGGCGTGCCAACTTGTTTAGCGTGAAATTTGGTAAAGAAGAGCTAGTCTTCTAAAATGCTACTTGCAAGATCGACTAGATTGATCCTAAGACACATGTATAAAAAGTTTCTTGAATTGTTATGTGATTTTCTATGTAAAAGAGTAATTTCGACTTTGGTCTAAATCTTTAAAGTAAATGCAAGTATGAAATTAAATACTGGAAAAAGTAAAGGTTTTCGACAAGAAATGCACGCTAAACATAAATTTAATGAAAAAGACTTCGCATAAATAAAATGTAGTGTTTGAATACGTATATAGGACTCGGTCACTCATTTTTCACTTCACTCAGATACTTTGAGTATTTTGAGTATTTTTGTCGTAATGTCAACACACTAAAATCTAATCTTAAGACTCTTATTTATACTGAAATCAAAATAACAGTAATAAACAGTCTTTTCCCTAGAAAACGACACGTACTCGCCAGCGCGCACTTTGCCCTCTGTAAGCTTCCACGCGTCTTTCGAGAAATTATAAGGCCAAAAGATAGTTACTTTACCTCATTTCAAAATTCAACCTTTCAGTCGAAATAGTAATCAAACTTTTCCAAAATATACTAAGTCCCAAAATTGTGGCACATTAAAGAGACAAAACAAACTTCTTCAGCCAACACCTATCGAAATATTTCCAAAGCTTGCTAGTCAAAAATACCATGGACTCGGATCAACTTCTCCAAGTATTCCTTCAATCTTTTCTTGATATATTAAATTCTTATGTGCGTCAAAATTTCAGCTAACACCCGCACACACTGATACTTTCGATTCTTGTAGTTAGATGCCTTTAATACCCTCGAACAAAAAATAAAATGTCTATAGTAGGTGTTATCTCCAACCCTTAACATATAATTTCAAACCCATATGATGAAAGCCCAACTATTTGGATGGAGTTGGGATATCACTACCCAAAAAATGAGAATTTCTTATGACAAAAAAAAACTATGTAAAACCAAAAATGCCCCCCATAAATAAATTTCTGGGGTGCACCTTTTTTAAATAAAAAAAATTGAAACCGGAAATGTAACTACGGTTTGGTACCGTAGTTGCATTTCTGGTTCATGTACATTATTATGCAGGTTTAGGGGCATTTACAAAACACGTAGCAAAATACGATTTCGGTTAAATACGAAGTAATCAAAAAATACGTACTAATGCTCATAAATATTATGTTCCAAAATATGATACATAAAATATTCCTCAAAGTGTTATCTAAATAATTCAAAATAACAAAATGCATCTAAAACTATCAGACTACTGAGTATGACAGATAATGAGTCGGCTCGTGATGATGGTATCTAGAATGTAACACCCTTTTTCTAACCCCAAATAACTATGGCATGTATAAGAGTAGAATAGCGTGCATACATACAAAGGGTGTCACATGTCGTTTTCCATACAATAGAAAACCAACAAAATAAAATACTAACAATAACATGCACCTGGTCATAATCATAACACATATTTAAATCTCATGTTTCATCAATTATGCATATCACAGCGGGATAGTTCTTCAATTTCATTTTTTTCAAAATATAAATATGATTATATCTCATACTATAATCATAAACCAATATCATATGAATTCATAACATATCAATTCAAATTAATCCAAACATTGGCACCAATGTCACACCAAATATTATTTCGACATACGAGTTAAACAAAATGAGAATACATCATAATATCTCATAATCAAAACATGAGTTCAAATAACCCTCGTGTTACATGACCATAGCAATGACTCACTACCTAGGAATAATGGATAGACTAACTAATCTCCTCAACTAGTCTCGCGCGAAGCACCATTATCCTCAGAACCTGCACGATGTCGCATAGAACATCACATACAACAGAAGGGTGAGAATTAAATTCATTATGAATATATATAATATAAATAATTTATATAACACACCTATATACAAGAATCCATCACACTTCATATAATTGTCTATACAACATGGCATTAATACATCAAGTACCATCACAATTATATTCAAGCATATTATCACATACACATACACATTCCAAGCAAAACATCACATAAGAACAAATGTGACTCCAATGCAATTCAGTGTGACTCATGCATGTGGTACCATTGTGAACATCAAGTTCACATCGCTCTCAATCCTTTTATCTTAGAATTAGAGCCACACTCCAGATCCGGACAAGACCAGAGCCACCATATGTGAACCCATAGTTTCACCGCCTATGTTTCCACTCAAGGATCAAAGCCAACTCCCGGAGTACAATCTCCCCATGTATGCATGTGAAAATAATCACAACATATGCAATTAAGATTTTCCACCAACATTAACTATCAATCATATCACAATAATCCAAAACCTTGAATTATCCACCTTTCCACAACAAACATACATCATGGTAACACCAACAACAAAACGATACACATAGTATTCACCAACACCAAACACACCACAAATAACATATAGTATCTCCATCATCACACAATCACAATTAGCATATAGCAACTATACTAACTCGTATTATCCATATTTTATCATTTTCATGACATACATAAACATATACACATGTCATTCTACACAAATTACAAATGATCCAATCATCCAATGCCAACAAACCTAGCTCTATCATGTAAGTTATTTTATTAGTTTTCCAACGGTCCAAACGAGTCAAACAGACACCCCCGAGTAAAACGTTATGAGTTTTCAAAGTTTTCTAGATTCTGTCAATTTCAGCAGGGAACCCGGTTACCCAAATTTGGAAACCGGTTACCCAATGCCAAAATGGCCAGAAACGCTATTTTATGAGTGGTAACTAGGTTCCCATATATGGTAACTGGTTCCCACTGTTCCAGAATCAAATAATGCAGATTTTTATGCTACGAAATTCGTCCTTTTCCATCCCAAAACCCCAATTTTTCTACACTAAAATACATAATCTAATTTATCTCATTGTCATATTTCATCTACTACATTCTAACTCAATTCACATCATCAATTTCATCTAATTTCATGGATTTCTACACAAACCCTAACATATGAAATTCTTAGATCTAGAAATTAAAATCAACCACAAAACCTATCATGTTACTATCCATTGCATACCATACATACTCATAATAACAAGGATTCTCCCCCTTGCCTCTTGAAGATAAATCTCTATGTTCTTTCTTCTTTCTTCTCTTTTCTTCCTTTTTCTCCTCTTCTCTTTTTTTCTCCTCTTTTCTCTTCTTTTCTCTTATGACAACAATAACTCTAATTCCTCTTCTTACTACTCTATTTTCTTAATGGACTTAACTCACGTATCCACACTAATTCTAATAATTAAGCCCATTACTGGATAATTATTATTTTTACCCATAAATTCCAATTATCTAAATATCACATATATTCAAATAATCTAAATATTCACTAAATCACACAATTTAATTATTACCATATAGTATAATAATTAATAAATAGTTAATAAATAAATACTAAATTTGGGATATTATATATAACACCTCTAATATTAGAGCCATCAGAAATGAAACCTCTATCAATACCCGCATACACAATCTCCATGATATGATGACACCTAGGCAACACATCATGAGCATGACCGGCCATAGCCTGCTCCTCCTCTAGAATCTTCGCATGTGCTGGTCTAGGTGGGTTACCTGGAGCCTCCTGTTTGATTCCGATAATGCTTGATGATTTCCTTATCTGTTGTTATAAATTGGTGGATTTTGAAACAATGATTTTTCTGGAACAATGGGTTTTTGGAGGTTTTGTTGTGTTGTTTTTGAGTTTGCAGCAAATGAGGAAGGGGAAGAGGTAGCGCGTGTATATGTCAAAATACAAACCAGAAATATACTTACGGTTTGAGAATCGGTGTTGCATTTCTGGTTCGTGTCAACGTGGTAGGGTGTGGCTTCTCACATTCTATTCAGTTCATTTAAAGTGTAACTAGAAATACAACATCGGTTTGAGAATCGTAATGTATTTCCGGTTTGTATGTTTTTCCATATAAAATGGTGCGCATCAGATATACATTTCTGGTTCCTAGGGACATATTTGGAATTTCACGTTGGTGCCTAAGAAACACGTAGACTATGTACAATGGTTTACATATTCAACACCCTTTTTTTTCTTTTTATACTTCATATCATCTTTTCTTTCTTTCATCTAATAATTCAACACACATTCAACTTTTACTCCCTACAATAGTTTTATTTAATAAAATTCAAACACCCTACCCCACCACTTATATTTCATATTTTTATTTTCTTTTATGTTTTCTTTAATAAACCCGTTTTTTTTTTTTTGTGTCCAAATCAAATAAACCAGATCTCTATTTATAGACAAAAAAATGATAAATTTTGGTGAAAATAAAAATAAATAAATAAATAATTTAATATAAAATAATTGAACTCAAATAATTAATATGAAATAAATATCTAAACATTCACAACAATCAATAAGATTTTGCGAAGTATTTTATGGGACCTGACTCCCTCCTCATTCAATATGTTGAATATTTTCAACACTAATTAATTCACCTCACTTTCAACACTTCATTCAACGTTCTATTTTAAACATTCAACTATTGGGAAAAAAATTCTAACACCCCATTCTAAAAAAAATCAAACATTGGCAACATGAACCACACTGAAGACATAAAGCATCCTGATGCAATATCTTTCAAGCTATGAAAATCCATTCCCACCAAATATTATATCATATGGTCACAATTTACTGTTATTTCAGGAGCCTTGCAAATGTTTGAGAAGGAAATAGTCAATGCAAGCTCTCAGTAATATCAACAACAACAAAAAAAACTCAAAGTTAGGTTTACTGTTGGATATTAAGGACTTGACTGAAAGATCTTGCATAAGATCATCAGCAATGTCAAGATCCTTACATCTCCGACGAGGATCTTAAAGTCGGGTTTACCCTTAGAGATGGAGGACTTTTGGGAAGAGTTTGAATCATGCAGTGGCTGCAAAAGAGAAGCCATTGATCACGGAGAAGATTAAGATTTGATGGAGTGTGTGTTCAAAGAAGATATAGGGAAAGTGAGGGGGAGAAGAGAGAGTAAAGACAGATAGGAAGAAAATAAATGGAAAAGGAATGAGAATGGATTATTTACCTTAAAAAACTGTGATGTGTCAATTTTTCAAAGATGTGCATTTTGAATGTTTAGCTAGTTGTTTGTTTTCAAAGATTGATAGAAGATTTTTCCAAAATCATTATGTGAGCTGCCAGATCCTATATTCAGTAGCTTAGATGAACTTATTGTAGTGACAGTAAGGAACTTAGATTGCAAGGAATCGAGGCCCGTGGCCTGTATACAACAAAGTTCTTCCATGTTGAACTAATAAATTAGAAAGCTTTTAGCAATTGCATGATATTAGATGAACTTTTCAGCTTTCGTAATCTATAGTACATAAGAGATCATTTTGTACCGCCTGTTTAGTAATTTTGGAAACAATTTTGAAAACTAAGGGTCTGTTAGAAAGACTTTTAAAAAACACTTAGTTTTTGAAAATTTAAAAATTAAAAACTTGTTTGAATACAATATTTGGCAAATGTGTTTTTAAAAACTTTTCTTTATTTTTCAGTTTTTAAAAGCAAAACACTGAAATAGCTAAATTGTGTTTTGATTTTTACTTTTCAGTTTTTAAAACTAAAAACAAAAACTATTTCAAACAGGCCCTAAAATAGCTAAATTGTGTTTTGATTTTTAATTTTCAGTTTTTAAAAACTAAAAACAAAAACTGTTTCGAACAGGCCCTAAGTTTTTGAGTACTTGCATGAATGCATGCATGACATTGAATAAAGCTTTGGCATTCATTATCCATAGTAAATAAAAGGAGCAAAGATGAGCAGAAACATTTCATTGAATAGGGTAAGATATGTTTAATACAACAAATTTGTACAAACTAAGTTTCTATTGTAAATCTTACCCTGTAATGTTTCTTTCTGTTTTCCTGTGTCAAGGAATTGGATTTTTTCAGACATGATTTCAGTGGTGGTCCAATTGGTTTGTTTGATGATGGCTGCATGGGATATGAACTCTTGAGATCTTTTCGTTTGTGCTCAAAAGGATCAAGCCAAAACCGGATATTTGGCTCACCAAACCAAATCTTCCTTTTGGCAACTTGATATGCAGCAACTGCGTCACTTTCTTTGAAAAAAGTCACCTGAGCTGAGCCACAGTACCAAGAGACTCTTGAGCTTGAAGAATCTACGGAGCCAAATACACTAAACTTCTTTATTAGCTGTTCTTTTGATGGTAGGTTGAAATTCTTGGGGAACTTCATGTGCAAGGATTTGGAACATAAGGGAGCAATGGGATATGAACACTCGAGTTCTCTTCGTTCGTGCTCAGAAAGATCAAGCCAAAACTGGATATTAGGTTCACCAAACCAGACCTTCCTTTTGGCATAGCGATATGCAGCAACTGTGTCACTTTCTTTGAAAAAAACCACCTGAGCTGAGCCATAGTGCCAAGAGACTCTTGTGCTTGAAGAATCTATGGAGCCAAATACACTAAATTTCTTTATTAGCTGTTCTTTCGATGGTATCTTGAAATTCTTGGGGAACTTCATGTGCAAGGATTTAGAACATACGGGAACATGAGGTTTTGATTGCTGTCCAGCTTTCAATGTTGAACAAGAAGCAATATAGTGATAAGAATCTTTACTCTCCACCAAACAATCCTCAGAAGATGATTTTGTTCTCACTGACCCTTTTGACCTACAAGGTGCTGTATCACCATTGCGAACTCTTTGCAGCCTCTCCTGGTAAGCAAAAGAGTTAGATCCCAACACAAAGTTAACTTTCGCTGCACTAGCATCAACGTCACAGTTATCAGATTGGAAGTCAGACACCAAGTTGGGTGATGATTCACGGGTAAAAGACTGTTGTAAGGTCAAATTTTGACTCCTTTTCATATCATGTTGCTGATCCTTATCAGTGAAATTTATGTTAGTTTCGCCAAAGTGTATGCAGGCCTGATCGTCTGTTTGGATACTTTCTTCTGGTTCAAGCATTTTGATGTGTGAGATCCTGGGTCTAGTATTTTTTGAGATGTAGGCATTCCCTTCACTTTCTTCAACTCTGCCAGTTTGCGGAAAAACATGACCCAAATCATGTTTATCACCTCGCTTTCTTTTCCTGTTGAGGCATATAGTGATTTCTGTTTCTTGCAATCTAGAGCAATGCCTTGGTACATCATCTTTTCTTTTACTGATATAACTGATCAAGTGAGTCTTTAAGTTTGAAGAAATAGAAAAGTGAGCTTCCCTCATTCTAGAATAGTTTCCAAAGCACATATCGACTAGGCCATGGGGTAATATACTTTTAAATCTCAAAAGGTTCTGCCTTTCCAGCTTTAGATTCTTTCCCCAAATGTGCAACGGGATTAAGGCAGTAGAATGCATAAAGAGTTCAGTCTTACCACTATATCCTTCCAAATCAGGAACTGTCGGGTTCAATCTTATTATAGCACCAATGGTCGAGTTATCCTCCCCTTGCTTTGATACGACCTGAGACTTTTCTTTGGGTTCTAAAGCCGTAGATTTCTGAGTAACTAAGTGTACCTTCTGACTCAAAGAGGAACATCGATGCAGCTTCACATTATCACCTAATGATAAAAAATAGTTAACAGGTAAAATCAATATATACCTTTTGTAGTTCAATAAATCGGATACTCAATAACAATATACAACAATAAAAGCCTGTTTCGACAAGAACAAGACAGCATAGTTATTTTATCAGAAATTTCTAACATCAAGATACTATTCAACATATGAAAGAGACTAGAAGCTAAGTCATGTCAAGAAAATGGTAAATATTGACTAATCGAAATCATGTAGTATAATCATTTTCCATTTCAAGTTATGGATGATCATCACAAGCAGGGCTATAAAACACCCAAGTTGACAAGCAAACTTTTTCGTGTTATGTTTCTAGCTAGGAAAGTCTAGTTGAATCGCATAAAACTCGATTTACTATTCAACTCACTTTTTCAAGAATTTATCCGAACATAAATCACTTTACCTTCGACTATGCTTTTGTCAAAATCAATTCACTAAAAATCAATTTTTTCACATTAAACCAAACACACACTATATAATTTGATTCAATTTGGTACCGTTGTCGCATTTTATTCACTACGGCATAGAAATTCATCAAAAATTATAAATTTTTCAACAATCAAATTAAGAAAAAAAATTTAAAAAAAATACCTAATTTTCGATTTTCTTGGTAGACTTTCTTTTGCTGAAAGGAAGAATACCTACGAAAAGCATGAACATTGGCAACCAATTTAACGGCATCAACGATCCGCGAACCTTCAACCCAAGGAAAAACAGCAGCGTCCAAAACAAACCGTAAAACCCTAACCGGTTCAAACCGGTTTAAACCCTTTTTCTCTACGTGATGACCTGTTACACAGCGACAGGCTAAACTGGAAATGATTCTGAGACCGAATAGCCTAAGCGCGGAGTGAAACGCGTCGTTTTGGGGAGGGGTCGTGAAGGGGAAGGGTTGGTCGAAGGGGAGAAGTTCGGATTCGAGGAAGAATGTGCGTGTGGGGAGGTTGGTGAAGAAGGAGAGGGAGATGGTGAGGTCGGTGGAGGATGTGACGAGGGCTGGAGACCAGATGGTGGTGGTGGTGTTGGGAGGGGAGGGGATGGTCGGCCTTGCCCATACTATGTCGCCGGTTCTGAACTTTCTGGTGGACATGGTTTCTTTGTTTTTGGTTCAACTTCACGATTAGGGAAATGTTGTGTATCAAAAAATGTCTTGTTTTCCCGCGCAACTCAAACTAATACTAACAATTAAATTAATTAAGTTTTTTTTTCTCTTACCTTTTTTTTCTTTCAAAATAAGAGCATTCATCTTTTATCAAGCATTTAGCTCCGATGGTAAAATAGCTCTTGGTATTGACGTATTAGTAATTTGAAGGATATTGAATTAGTGTATGTATTTTTCGGCACAAGTTCTGAATTAATAGGATTTCTTTCTCTTAGAAACTAAAGTGCGAAAGAAAAAATTGTAAATGATGATAACTTGAGAACAAACACTTCAAGACATTGAGAATTGATGAGACATGCTCTTATGACTAAAGCTTCAAATTAGGTCAACCACTTGAATCAACTTGGCATCCTTGGGATTCCTTTTGAAAAATAGAACATGATGAGCTTCATTATATATTGTCATTGATGATAACTTGAGATACACCACATGATAGAGCTTGATAACTCCTTGAGAATTGGGGAGAGAAGGCATGGAAATAAACACATGAACCTATAGAATTCTTGAAGAAGAACTTTTGCATCATCCTCCTACCACACAACATCTAAAGAGCAAATGATATACATATCTTATGGTTAGCCAAGTATCAATCATCATATGCAAAATATACACAAACAAAGTGTTTGGTGATCCCCTCAAGAGAAAACTCAGGGATAAGAGAGAGAGAGAGAGAGAGAGAGAGAGAGAGAGAGAGAGAGACCTAGTTTGTGATCTTTGTGCAATGACATAGGATGAGATGATAGAGAATCTTAGGGGGGGCAATTGGGGTCCAACAATCATGTGGAGTGAAAATTCTATAGAGCCAGTGGCAAGTTTTATAGGCGAAGGTTTCGTGGACATTACAGCAATCTGGAAAAAAAATGGTATGTTATTTTCTAAAAATTGATTCTCAATGTAGTTTAGTTGGTAAGAGAAAATTATGGGCTAAAATACTACAACTGAAAAAGAATTTTGAGATGGGGTTTTAGTGCATGGGGGGATTTTAACTCCATTAGAAATCATAGTGAAATAAATGGAAGTAGGATTCATGTGAGAGCTCATGAAATAGATGATTTCAATATGTTTTTAGAGGAATTAGGTCTGATAGATATCTGGTAACAAGTTTATTGATCTAACTCGAAGGGGAGTGCTTGGAGTAGTTTAAATAGGTCCTTAGTGTCAGATTACTTGGTGGAAGAATGAAATTTGTTGTGGCATGAAATACGCATGAGAGATATTTTGGATCATAATCATGTATGGTTGAGAAGTATAGTAATGAACTAGGGGCCTAAACCTTTTAGAGTCATAAGGGTTTGGTTTGAGTATGAATGACTCAATTAGTTTGTTGAGTAAGAGCGGAAAAGATTGGATATTAAGGGAAATAGTGGTTTATATATTAAAAAAAAGCTTAAGAGACTTAAAGGGAGACTTAGGTGGTGAAATATAGAAATTTATGGATGGATAGATTTTAAAATTGAGGGGTATGTAACAGAACTTAATGACCCAGTTCTTAAGTTGAGGGGTGCAAGGATTGGGTATTCTTTAGAACTAGTAAAAAAATAAAACAAGTGACCTCCTCAATGTGACACAATATGACTATAAGAGAAAGTTTACTTAGACATAAGTTTAGACATAAATGGGTGAAAGAAGAAGACTTGAACACTAGGTATTTCTAAAAAAAATTGAAGAGTGTGAGGATGAGACAAGGGACTAATTTCATAGAGAGGTAAAGGAGAATACTGGAGGAGGAGGTTGAGATAAAATAAGAAATTATATCACACTTTCTTAACAGATTCAAAGAAATAATACCTAGCAGGCCAACATTGGAAGGACTAAATTTTAAGTCTTTATCTAATGGGGATTGTAGTAGTTTGGAAATGGAGTTTTCTTACAATAAAATTAGAGAAAATGTTTGAAGTTGTGATGGGGAAAAGAGCTTGGGCCCATATGATTTCAGCTTGGAGTTCATTAAGAAAAATTGGAAGGTTCTGAAGAAATATACAGTGAGATTTATCATGGAGTTTCATCACAAAGGACGATTACCAAAAGCCATGACAACATCTTTTTTTACATTGGTCCCAAAAATAGAGATCCCTCAAGGACTCGAAGATTATAGACCAATATGTTTGATCTCTAGTATGTATTAGATAATATCTAAAATTTGGCTTCCATATTGAATAAGGTTTTAGGAAAAGTAGTTTCGGATAATCAAACAACTTTTACCTAATAGGCACATAATGGATGATATTGTGGTGGTAAATGAAATTATAGATATGGAAAATAGAGAAAAGAAGAAATGTTTAATGTTAAAAATACATTATAAAAATGCTTACAGTTGTGTCTCATGGGACTACTTGAGGTATATGATGAAAAGGCTTGGTTTTGGAAGTAAGTGGTTACTATGGATGGAAAGCTGCATTTTTTTAAAACATCTTTTTCAGTGTTGATCAATGGGAGTCTGAATAGGGACTTTTATGGCGAAAGGGGGCTAAGACAAGTAGATCTACTTTCCTCCTTTTGTTTATCATTGCATCAGAAGATTTGACTAGTCTGGTTAATAAAGCAGTTGAGATTGGCATACTTAAAGGATCTATAGTGAATGACAATTTATAGTATAAAGTACTTCAATTTGCAGATGACACCATTATAGTGGGAGAGAGCTCATGGAAAAATCTATAAAGTTAGAAAGTTATTATGAGAATCTTTAAATTTGTATTGGGGTTAAACACACAAGAATCCTTCCTACAAGTTGCTTCTCACTTTCTTTCATGTGAGTTAGGAACAATACCTTTTAGTTTTTTAGGCATCCCAAGTAGGGTCAAACCCTAAAAGAATTTCAACATGGAATCCTATTATTGAGAGATTGAAAAGGAAATTAAATGGATGGAAAGGAATATTTTCATCTGCATGTGGCTAATTCACTTTACTTAATGCAACACTTCAATAACATTCTTATATATTTCTTATCTTTCTTAAAGGACCAAAAAAAAGAAAAACCAAATTCCATAGTGATAAAAGAGGGATCTAATGGGTGAATTAGACAAATGTTTTCAAAAATAAGTCAGACAGTGGCTAGGGTGTGCGAAACTTGGAAGCTTTTAACTTATCCCTGCTTAGTAAATGAAAATTGAGGGTAGAAGAGGAGGTTGTTTGGAGAGGAATTTTAACCCTCTCTCTCTCTCTCTCTCTATATATATATATATATATATATATATATATATATATATATATATATATATATATATATATATATATATATATATATGGTGATTTAAAGTGTAATATCTTACAGAATGTAGCGAGTAAAAGGACCAATAAACATTCAATATGGTTGAAAGATTTGTGCTTATTGGGAGAAAATGTGACAGGTAACCAAAGTTGGTTCATGGACAACAGTAGTAGTAAATTAGGGGACGGTAAAGACATTTTCTTTTGGTGGAGCAGGTAGAGCTGTAAAAATGGGTTACTCGATCCATTTAAGGTCGGCCCTCATGGGTCTGGGCTATTTAAGGTGGGCCAAAAAAACCTATTGTAATATGACTTCAAAATTACTACCTGGGTCTGGTCTTAGATGGGCTTCGGGCTACTCGGCCCTAAATGGGCTTTTTTAAATAAAAAAATTAAAGTAAAAAATCCATAATATTGACTATAAACAAAATAAAAAATTATATAGTTCTAAATATAATACATTTTTAAGTACTATATTATCTTTTATAAATATTATAATGTGTTTTTAAATACAGTAGAGAAAAAAATTGATTATATTAATGTATAATTTTTAAAAGAGAAAGATTGAATAGAATAAAGATAAAATTTAGAGAAAAATTAATGTGTTATTCTGGAGTAACATATATAAGAATTAATATAATATTTTTAAATTTATATAAATACGGGCCTAATGGGCTACCCACAGACCACAGTCCATATGGGTTGGCCCTAATGGGTAGCGGGTTTTTCAGGGCTGGACTAAAAAGACCCTTAAAAATATGGACTCTAATTTGAAGGACCGGGCCCCATGATTTTTTGGATCCGGCAGACCGGACCATATGGACTAGCCCATTTTGACAGTCCTAAGCAGGTGCATATATAGGACCTGATTGTATTGCCAATTGCCAACATGTTTCCAGAAATATTCAAGTTGATAATGAAGCTGAATATGAAGGTAGATGAAATGGGGCATTGGTCTAAAGGAAATTGGTTATGGATGCTAGATGTTCAAGTAGATGGAAAAACTATATTCTTTGTTAATGGAACTAAAACCAACAATAACAATAGACAAAGATAGATGGATTGTAGGCGAAGGTTGAGAATTAGTGTCAATTCGTGCTATAATTTTGCCATGAGTAAGATGGTCAAACCAAATCTCAATGAAGAAGTTTTGGTTTTAATGTAGAAAATGTGGAAGACCAAAATACCATCAAATGTGCAAATGTTTGGTTGGAGAGTATTCAAAAATAAGTTGTCTTCGAAGAAAGAATTGTTTAGAAGAGGTGTGAAGTTTAATGAACATGAGGTAGTTTGTCCTTTGTGTTTCAAGGTACCGGAAGATTTAAAACATTTGTTTTTCTCATGTGATGTGTCATTGTCTATATGGAATAGGATTTTAGTTTGATTGTCACTCCCATCTATTGTAGTGGAAGATCTATTGGATCATTGTAGAAAATTTATATATCTATTGAAAAACAAAGTTAGTCCTGATAAGATGTTGCTGATGTGGTTTACAATAATGTGGTGTATAGGGTCTAATAGGTTTTTTTAAGGTGATATTTATGTTTTAGAGGAATTAATTAAAGAAGTTAAGATTGTTTCATGGGATTGGTTTGTGATAGGAATAAAAGACAAATCTTATAGTTTTTTTATGAATGGTAGAAAAATCCTTTAGTTTTATTGAATGTAGACTAACTGTGGTAAAAGGGCATTGAGTACCTCATTCTATAATATATAACATTGCTTATTAAAAGAAAATTGTGATTACTTCTTCTTCTTTTTTTTGTCAGTTTACAAGTCGATGTATTGTCTGAACGTTACCGTGAATAACTTTTGTTTTTAACTAATACATTAAAACAATATTTGCTAGAAGCCTAGAATTAATTAATTGCTGTCATTTGTCATGTATACAGAATTAAATTAAATTAAATATAAAATTTAGATAGCACTTAACAACAAATCAGAGTGGCGCAGCGGAAGCGTGGTGGGCCCATAACCCACAGGTCCCTGGATCGAAACCAGGCTCTGATATATGCTTATTATTTTTTCCGATTTTTGTTCTTTGAACGACATGAATTTTCCATATTTTGGATATCGTACGACGCGTCGTTTAATATACTATAACCAATTCGCATATATGTACATAATAGTATTAAACTGTAGGAGTACACTCTAATTCTTGATAAAAGATTTAATGAAATTTTTTTACACAATAGTTACTAATTCAATATACGCATGGATTTTTTTATTTTCTTTTAATTAATGGACACATAAGTTAAAATCATGGAATTCCAATTACATTATTTAATAAATATATATATGTTATCATTTTCATAAGTATTAGGGATGTTAACATCGCTAACTAATTTTAAAAAATTAAATATTATTGAATATATTTTAATGCAATTTTAAGAAACTAGTTTGATTTTTTTTTTTAACTTTTAAACTTATTTTTAAAAATTAAAATGAGTCAATATATATTTTAATATTGACGGTGTAAAGCAGTTTTATACTGTCAATAAATTATAATTTAATTTTTTTTTGTCGGTCTCTTAAAAAAATCAATGTTCTCTTCTATTCCAAACTCGCACACACCGATACTTTCAGTTCTTGTAATTGGATGTTGTTGATACCCTCAAACAGAAAAGAAAATGTTTACGGTAGGTGATATCACTACAAAAACACACATTTGTCATGATGTAATCGTAAATATCACATCACAAAAGACAAATCAGCGGGCAAACACGTCACATGAGCACTAGTTGCCATATGAAAAATACGTTGTAAATTTATCACATGATATTTATGTCACTAATTTTTAAATAGACTCCACTAATATTTACATACACCGCATAGACAAAATATATACGTAGAAGTAGGGCCAATGTTAAAAAAAACACTCATTAGCCACATATTTTCGTCTTCATCTTCATTCTCCACCAATTTATGTATGTGAAAACATAAATTGTCGTACCTACTCCTCCATCTCATTGTTTCTTCTTCATTTCTTCCATTCCGGCCTTTAAAGTTGCCACACGTTTTGTAGTAGAGTTTGTGCACATGTGAGTAATTATGCTACTAGCAATTGCAAAAACAATTATAGCTCTCAAATATTCTTGAGATAGATGATAAATCTTTATCCATGTTTGAGCTCATGTTTGCTTAACAAAATTAGAATTAAAATCTTTACTCCAAAATTATTTTGTTAAGGAAACCACATTTTAGGTTTCAAGAGCTTATAGACCCGACCCTTCTAACATTCTAAAGATGAAAACGATATTTCAAAATATCTTTTTTCAAGAGAATTAATGTCCAACATTCATATTAAATTTTCACAAAGTTGATAGCTTGTTTCTCAAGTTAACCATAGTTAGGGGGAGTTGTGCCTTTCAACCATATTATTATACCATAAAGGTTGTGTTTATGGTATTCCTTCTCAGGGATTATAATAACAAGTCTATTCCCCTTAACAACGAATTGCTTTTTTAGTGTGGGTGAGTTATTCTGTATGTTTGTAGTTGGTGGATTTGTGTCTTGATCGTGTCATCTAAGAAATCCCAAAAATAGCTATTAGAATACACAATTAAGTTTTGCAGGAAAGGGTGAATAATTAGGTTTCCACATTTTGAACAATCAAATTTTCATCATACATCTTTGAGAATTAATGTTTTGTTCATAAAAGTTTGAGAAAGTTTTGATTAAGATGTGCATACCTAACACAAATGATAACGGGTGGATAAGTGACGGTTTTTATCTCTCTCAAACTCATATCCAAATAATTTATGTTCTACGTCTCAAATTTAAATAGAGATGGAGAATTAAAACTCAAACTCGTCCCTAAAGATGTTCGAATTGAGTCGGATATCCCAATGTCGTCGTCATCTGTTTAGGAAAATTAGTTTTTTAAATAGAAAAATTTGTTTTTTTTTCTAAAATCAAATTATATTATAAATAATAAAATAAAACAATCTCAAAAAAAAAATTATATACATATTTTAAATATTTTAACTAATAAATATAAATTAAAACATCCAAACATTAGTCACATATTTTATATTTTAAATCATCAACATAAATAATAATGTATGTAATGAAGTAAACGGGAGAGATTTGGAGTGGATACTAGTATCCTCATTATCCGATCTGTCCATATATTTTGTAATCAAGAAAAACCCAAATTTAAACTCAAACTCAGTCAAAGTAGGTTATTCCTGTCAACTTAATTTGAACCCAACTCAGTCAAAGTAGATTATTTCTGTCAACTTCGAGACAAATTCAGATGTGTACTAACAGATACCGATTTGTTGCCAATGACCCTTCTGGAGGAAAAATATGAAGATATATTGGCATATTAAGGATTCCTAAAAACACAAGGGAAAAATCAAGACATTATAACATCAAAATCAGTCCAATATATGTAGATATAATATAAATTTGTATAACAAGAGCTTTTAAAAATATACACAAGAGTTGAAAACAAAAATCATTTTGATAACTTCAAAATCTGAACTTTTGTCAAGAATGAAACAAAGCTCGAGTCTTGACAAACTAAACTAGGTGAACTAATTTAAACTAGATCATAATATAAACCAGTTATAAAAACAATTCATATTAAGAGAGAGATTTTTAAAATCATTTTTTCAAAATATAATTAAAAAATAAATTGTTTTTAAAACCCATGAGATATTGGATCGAACTCTATTGGGTCGAAGGTAGTATATTGGTTCGACGGTTCGACAGAGTTTAGCATGCAGTCGAAGGTTGCTCAAATTGGTGCGGTGAGCGTGGAAAAGATGCCTTCGACAAAGTGTGAGATTGAAAAGTTCACCGGAGTGAACGATTTCGGTTTGTGGCGCTTGAAGATGAAAGCCCTACTGGTTCAACAGAGTTGTTTGGAAGCATTGAAGGGAGAGTCAGCCATGAACGAAGCCTTAACGACAGCCGAGAAGAAGGAAAATGATAGAGAAGGCCCACAGCGCAATTTTGTTGAGCCTTGGTGATAAGGTTCTTTGACAGGTATCAAAGGAGACGACGGCGGCAGGGTTATGGGTGAAACTTGAAAGTTTGTACATGACCAAATCGTTGGTGAATCGACTTTACCTAAAGCAAGCTTTGTATTCATTCAAGATGATTAAAGACAAAGTGTTGGCTGAGCAGTTGGATATGTTCAACAAGTTGATTCTTGATCTTGAAAATATTGATGTAAAGATCGATGATGAAGATCAAGTCATGCGCGTTGCCCGATCACATGCCCACTTCAAAGAAACTCTCTTGTGTGGAAGGGAGTCCCTGACCTTTGAAAAGGTTCAATCAGCCTTGTATTCGAAGGACTTGAATGAACAAAAGGAGCATAAACCTTCGACGGTTGGTGAAGGTTTGGCCGTTAAAGGAAAATTCTTGCGAAAGGATAATAAGTTCGACAAAAAGAAAGATAAAAGTCAGCAGAAGTTTTACAATGGTGAAACATCTGGTATTCGATGCTATCATTGTAAGAAGGAGGGTCACACAAGAAAAGTGTGCCCTGAACGCCTGAAAGATCATGGAGGAAAGGATAATGGCAATGCATCTATTGTTCAAGATGATTTCGACTCATCTGATGTTCTTGTGGTTTCGAGCAACAACTCGTCGAAGAAATGAATTATGGATTATGAGTGCACTTGGCACATGACTCCAAACAAAGACTTGTTCGAGGAATTATGTGATCAAGATGGTGGATCTGTATTGCTGGGAAACAACAAAGCTTGCAAGATTGCAGGTGTTGGATCTGTGAGATTCAAACTCCATGATGAGTCAATAGGGTTATTGACTGAAGTCGTATGTACCCGATTTGAAGAGAAATTTGATTTCTCTTGGTGAATTCGACAAGAAAGGATATGTTTTTCAAGGAGAGAAAAATATTCTAAGAGTCATGAAGGGATCTAAGGAAGTCTTGAGAGGCGTGAAGAAACAAGGCTTGTATACCCTTGTGACTGAAGTTGTAAGTGGTTCGACAAATATTGCATCCACGAAACCTTTGTCAAAGACAGAAATTTGGCACATGAGATTAGGTATGTCAGTGAAAGCGGTCTGGTCGAATTAGGGAAACAAAATTTGCTTGGTGGAGACAAAGTCGAAAAACTAAAGTTTTGTGAACCCTGTGTACTTGGAAAATCTTGCAGAGTGAAGTTCAACAAAGGCAAACAAAGAACACATGGATCCCTTGATTACATCCATGCTAATCTTTGGGGGCCTGCAAGGTGTCCATCACATTCAGGAGCAAGGTATTTTCTATCCATAGTAGATGACTATTCCATAAAGTTATGGGTATTCATTCAGAAGACTAAGGATGAAACTTTTGAGAATTTCAAAGATTGGAAGACTCTGGTCGAAAATCAAACTGGCAGAAAGGTCAAGAGGTTGAGAACAGACAATGGTTTTAAACTTTGCAATGAGGTATTCGACAGCTTTTGTGCTGCCTCTAGTATTGCAAGGCACATAACTACTGCAGGCACTCCACAACAAAATGGTTTGGCTGAAAGGTTTAATCGAACCATCTTGGAGATATTTAGATGCATGTTAACTAGTGCTGGATTAAAGAAGGTGTTTTGGGCTGAGGCTGTTTCGACAGCAACATATCTGATAAACAGATGTCCTTCGACTGCGTTAGATATGAAGACATCTTAAGAAGTTTGGTCGGGACATCCACCAAATCTCGACAAACTGAGAGTATTTGGCTGCATAGTCTATGCTCACATTAGGCAAGACAAGGTCGAACCTAGAGCTCTTAAATTCATGTTCATGGGATATCCTGAAGGGGTCAAAGCTTATAGGCTATGGTGCCTAGAGTCAGGTCACAGAAGAATTATCACCAGTCGAGATGTTGTTTTCAATGAAGCTGAAATGGATTTCAAGAAAACATATGATGTTGGTCGAATTGCAGAAGTATCTGACGAAGAGTTGGAACAGGTAGAGATTCATGTTGAGGTGGAGCATGTTGATGTTGAGTTGCATATCCCAGATAAAGTCGAAGAAGTAGATGATGCTGATGAAGTTGAGGAAACTATTGATGACTATCTATTGGCAAGAGATAAGACACGAAGAGTCATCAAACCACCTCAAAGATTTGGGTATGCAGATCTTATAGCTTATGCCTTAATCTCTGCAAGTGAGGTTCTAGACGAAGAACCAAGAGACCATAAGAAAGTTATGAGGAGTCGAAATAAGACTGAATGGATGAAGGCCATGGATGATGAGATGAAGTCTCTTCATGATAACAACACTTAGGAATTGATCAAGAAACCTGCTGGAGCCAGGTTAGTCAGCTATAAATGGATTTTCAAAGTTAAGGAAGGAATCGAAGGAGTGACGTCGAAAAGATACAAGGCAAGGTTAGTTGCAAGAGATTTCACTCAGAAAGAAGGGGTAAATTTCAATGATGTGTTTTCTCCTGTTGTGAAGCATATGTCCATTCGAATGTTGCTTGCCATGGTGGCACAGTTCGATCTTGAACTGGAACAGATGGATGTGAAGACTGCATTCTTGTATGGTGATCTAGGTGAAACAATCCTGATGAGGCAACCTGAAGGGTATATCGAAAAGGGAAAGGAAGATTATGTGTGCAAATTGAATAGATCCTTATATGGGCTGAAACAATCTCCTCGACAGTGGAATAGGAGATTCAACAAATTCATGACACACATAAGTTTCGTTAGAAGTCAGTTCGACCACTGTATTTACTTCAGATTTCATCCTGGTAATTCATTTGTTATTTTGTTACTTTATGTTGATGATATTCTCATAGCAAGTAACAATGTCGAAGAAGTATTGAGGGTGAAGGCTAAACTCAATAAGGAGTTCGAAATGAAGGATCTAGGAGAAGCTTCCAGGATTCTTGGGATTGACATTCGAAGAGATAGAAATCAATCGAAATTATATTTATCTCAAGAGGCATATTTACGGAAGATTCTTGAAAAGTTTGGTATGTCGAATTCGAAGCCTGCTGTGACTCCAACAAACCCTCAATTCAAGTTGAGTATTGATCAATGTCCCAGTATTGAGGTCGAAAGAACTTCTATGAATAGCATCCCATATGCTAACGTAGTAGGTTCTTTGATGTATGCTATGGTTTGTACTAGATCCGACATAGCATATGCAGTAAGTCTTGTAAGCAGGTACATGACGAATCCTGGAAAGGCTCACTGGCAAGCATTGAAGTGGATTCTAAGGTACATTAATGAGTCTCTGAACAGAGTCTTAATTTATGGTGGAGCCTTTGGTGAAGATAGTAAAGCAGTAATCAAAAGATATGTCGACTCTGATTATGCAAGTTGTATGGATTCCAGAAAATCTATTTCTGAATATATTTTCACTTTGTTTGGTACAACAATTAGTTGGAAAGCAACACTTCAGAAGGTTGTTGCATTATCAACCACTGAACCGGAATATATTGCTTTAACTGAAGCTGTGAAAGAAACATTGTGGCTTGAAGGTTTTGCTAAGGAGCTGAAAATTCAAGGTGAAGTTATCCTGTTAAATGTGATAGTCAAAGTGCAATACACCTGTCGAAGAATTCAGCCTATCATGAGCGAACAAAGCACATTGATGTGAGACTGCATTTCATTAGAGGGGTAATCGAGCGTGGAGAAGTCCAAGTGCTGAAGGTTTCGACAGATCATAATGCTGCTGATATGATCACCAAGACATTGCCCAGTTGCAAGTTTTTCCACTGTATGCAGTTGATAAAGCTGCATGAAGAAAACTAATTCATTAGTTAATAATAGAGTTTGTTCCAAGGTGGAGATTTGTGAGATATTAGATCGAACTCTATTGGGTCGAAGGTAGTATATTGGTTCGACGGTTCGACAGAGTTTAGCATGCAGTCGAAGGTTGCTCACATGTTGTTGTCGAAGTGTTATAAGCTGTAGTCGAAGTGTGTTCTAACTTGTAGTGTCGAAGGATGCTCGGACTGTTTGCATCGAGTTGGGCCTGTTTGTTATGTCCAATTGGTTAAGTTAGCTTGTACACTAAGTTAGCTTGTAATAAGTATTTGTGATAAAAGCCCATTAGTTTAGTATGTTGAACTTATTATAAATAACATACTAGTTTCTCATCATTGCATACTGCAAATTCTAATTTAGGGTGAGAGGGTTATTTGTTATTCTTGTATACTTGTAATTTTGTTTTGAAGATAAAGGAAAGAATAGCAGTTAATAATCAATTATTGTGTTCACCGTGTTCTTCATTACTTTAATCATTAAACAACAAGTTTATACTTTGTTTCCACGGCATCCGATTCACAACAAAACCAATTCACAATATAAACAAATTCTTAAAGGAGTTTATATTATAAAAGATGCTTATCCAAATAGTTTTAAACCAGTTTTTAACTGAACTAGAATAAGTTTACTAGTTAACAGAATTTTAATAACTATAATGCCTGCATCAAAACATGGATGGCATATCCAAATAACAAGTCCAAGATAGCTTTTGATACATGTCGACAAATTCAAAGAGTTTATAAAAAGAACCTAGTTCCATGTTCATAAATAGTTTTCAATAAGAAAAAAACATGTAGTTAATATAAAAATATCTAATAAATATTTACGTTATTAAATTGTTTATCCAAATGACACCACCGTTTTAAACTTTCGATAACTCAACTCTACAAAACCGACTAGAACGGAGATTTTATACCTATCTCGCCAAAACACAATAATCAAATAAAAGGAGAAGGCCCTTAGCAGCAAAAATCATATAAGTACAAGAAAATTCCAGGTACCAATGAGTTGATAAATCACTACACATACTACAAAAACTTCTCACTAATAAACAACATAAACTACAACAGAGTTCATGCAGCTCAATCACGCGCGAGCAATGATTGCTGCTGAAACCAAAAACCAAAGCAAGATCAAAGTCGAAAAGAAGTTTAGACGAATACAATTCGCGAGAGAACGAAGTCAAAGATAAACATCATATCACTAGTTATGTACTTTCCAGTGAGTGTATCATGGCCATTACCAGCTCATAATTTACATAAATTATACAGCTTCACTGAATACTTATGAAAAAGTTGGACTTGGATAAAAGGGCCAGGTCACATATGATTTATTTATGGTTCAAACAAACTCACCTACCAACCCTTGACAGGGATCTTTGGAAGCTTGCGTCAGCGTCAGCTAAAAAAAGTTCTAAACTTGTTCTGAATCTTCTTACAGAATGCTATCATCCATCTGTTAAATCAAAATACGATATATATGGAAGATACATGATTAGCAAAAAAAATAGATGAAGTGATTTTTATGTGACCTCGTTCTAAAGAGGGTTTAACATGTGATTTTGAATATATCAAAAAGAGGGGTGAGATCTCGAAACCTTTTTAGCCAAGATTGCATTGATCAGCATCATGTAAGTCTGAAACGTGCGACAAAATGTCAAGTAAAAGAACCGCGGCATTTCACTGATCCACATAAGCATCTTTTTCTACCTTTGCGTGCACTGCTACCCTCGGCGTTATCAGATTGATCAATTCCGTAGTCATATGTTAACTCTTGCATTGGAGGAATATGTCTCAATGCAAAAAACGCAACATGGAGAAAGGACTGGTTGTTCTCTTCATATAAGACAGGCTGCCAGAAAACATTTGGTGAGCAACTATGATTCATGAATCTAGCCACGTTTCCAACGTTCTTAGCATTTATAATAAGAGGATGTGGCATAGCATAATCCTCACTAGACCCGTTTGTTCTTCTCACTTCTCCGAGTAACTTAGGCTCATAATTCCACTTGAAAGATTCATAAACACGGGTTGTATCGAAAACATACTCTTCAGTATCTCCTTCGTTTATAAGCTGACTTAACCTAGCTTTATCAATTACTTCTCCTGCATACTCGCAGATAAAAGCACCAGCACGAATAGGATCCCATGATCGAAGACCCCAGCCTTTATCGTTCGTTTTGAACACTTCCATTTGGTGCTTTAAACCGGATTGAGATACTCGGTTTTTGCAGTTAAGAGAACATTTACATGTAGGGCCACATTCATGAATCAATGGCTTCCGGTTCACCAGAACACCGTGGATAATATACGGAAAATCACCTTCGTTTCTCTGAATGCAAGAGCAGTCCAAATCATCTGGGTCACATGCCTTTTTAGCACTACAGCTGCAACCATGTGAAGGCTGCGTTAAACTGAATGACTTTGGATGTCTAAGCGACTGGAAATACGTGAAAAAGGCAGGTGACTTCACGTTATCGACTTCATTGACAAGTGAAACAGGAATATTCTCAGCTCCTGATGATAGGTCCGGGAGAATAAGTCCAGACCTCGCAAGAAAGCCAGATTTCCATTTCTGAATCAATTTCCAAACAGAAAAGGCACTTTGTTGTCCAGGCACTTTTATCAACTTATACTTAAACAAGTTGCCGCCGCCTTCTTTATCTTTTTCAGCCCATGAATCTTGAATTTTATACAGACCATCATAGATATAGATTTTTGAGCCCAAACTCATAGTATCTTTGACTCCCCGGATGACTCTTACTTCATTATGTTGTCTTGAACTTCTATCCAAAGCAAGATTACCCCTATGAAGCTTCTGATCAGACACGTGCTTCTCTTTCTTGTTAAAATTCCCACCCTGACCGGTGTAAATTAAAACATCACCATCCTCATCTTCATCGTCGTATTCTCCCGACGAAACAATGCTAACAGCCAAAGTCTCATCCTCATGGTCACCCTTGATGGCATCAATTCCCCCCATCGATTGGGAATGCAAGCCAACAACACACATTTCCATTCGGAAAAAGAAAATGTCCCCAATCTCAACTCCAGGTACCGATCCAATTCTCTTTGTCGCATTTGTTCGAATTCCTTTGGACATACAAAGATTCCCAGCTTTCAAATCGGTACGCTTGAACATACCCATGTTCAATTCCTTGGCATCAACAAGTTGACATAGCCTTCTTCTTAGTGCATCAAATGACATGAGCACAATATTAACAACTTCTTGGTTCCCATCGTATTTTTGTGCCGGGTCTAAACCAACTAATCCACTCAAATCAACATTGAAATTAGGATTTAGTTTGATCTTCTGTAACTTGACCCGGCTCGAATTCGACGGTGCATTTCTTTTGTGACTATAACCATCATTGTCATCAAGATCCTCATCCTCTCCTACAGGGCTCCTAAATGACCGAATCGGAGTCGGCATTGCTCTACCTCTAGGTTTCACCCCGGTGGTTGAACTCTCATGAGGTCCACCGAATGGGAAAAACGGAGAAAACCCAGACGGATACTGTCCCGAAGACGGAGCTTGAGGATCCTTCGAAAAAACAGGTATCAAACATCTTATAGGCTTAATATCTAGAATCTGAGACTTGTCAATTGAACCTGGAGGAGGAACTGAGTTTTGACCTAACCCTTTTTCCATTACAAAATTCACACAAAAATCAACCTTCAAAAGCTGAAAATCCCTCTCTATCAGAACCTTTAATCCCTCTTTTCCTACTTCATTTCAAAACCTAAAATGAAAAGTTGACATTTCAGCAGAAAAAAAAACAAAAGGGTCATGCAATCTCAATGATACTCAGAAAAAAAAAAACATTTTTTTACAGATAAACCCAAATGAAAAAAATCAAGCAAAGATTTTTACATAAAATAGATAAAACCCAAAATGAAAATGAGATCAAGCAATGATTTTTACATAAAATAGATACACCCTAGAATTTATTAAGTTCTAACAAAGCATGATAGATCAATACAATACAAGTACATGATTCATAAAACATCACAGAGAGTTTGCATTCAAGAAAAGTTTGTTGTGTTACCTTGTGGGAATGGTTGATTGGTGAAGGTTGGAAGAGATGAAGGTGAAGGTTGGAAGAGGAAGAAAAATGGAGTGAGGTTTATTGGTAAGGAAATAGGAAGCAAATTGGAGTGAGGATTTGAGAACTGTGTGCTGACAAAAATGGTTAATAGTAACAATATATTATTATTATAAGACAGGTTATGAGAACTGTTTTACAAGTACATTGAATAATAATCTATGTTCTCTCTTATCCTCTCTACTCCCTCCAACTCAAATTAAATTAAAGAGAAAGAGAAGGTATTTTTTACATTTATTGAATAATGAGTAGATAGATATAGTAATTATTTTTTATGAATTTAATTTTTTTAAATATATTTTGAGATAAAAGGAGTTTTATATATAATACATTAAATAATAAATAAGCACTCTCTTAGCCTATATTATATATATAAAACAAATTATACTATTTAATTAATAAATAATATTGTATATATGTAAATATAAATTTTTAATCATTAAATAAATAATAAAATCAAACTATATCTATATAAATTAAATCAGATGTATTAATTATTTAATAAATTTATATATATATATATATATATATATATATATATATATATATATATATATATATATATATATATATATATATATATATATATATAATAAAAATGAAAAAAAAACTATTATATTAAAATTTTATATTTATAAGAATTATCTTCGATTGTCCCATGTAAAATTGCTCATAGAACAGTCTTTTCAAATGAGACTAATTATGGATAGAATTTGCAGGAAGAGTTGTGAACCAAATAAATATGTTCTTGGTTAGAAAATTAAGAAAATATTTTATCCTTAGGTATTCATTATTGGTTATATGTCCCCAACTTCAGTCAAATACGTGACTATGTGTTAGATGGTGGATTCGCTAGTATCACCAGAAAACTTCGTGAACATCGAGACTTTCCATAGCCTTGGTAATTCAGTCTGTAAAATATTTTTAGACAAAGAGGAAGTATAGTTTGGCCTTCGAAGGCATATATTTACCCCATTTCGAGCCATTATTCTTTCTACCATGGCTACCATATTATTTTCATTCTGAATATTCGTCCTATAGAACATGGTTAAGGACTTCATCAACGACCTGGTTTCGATTAACCAGTACAACTCTTGGGGCTTGAACTTCCCTTGGTATTTCTTGTGCGATCATGAGTTGTCTGATTATTTGTCCCTGATTGACTTCGCCAATATTTTTCACAATTGGTTGCATTTGATTGGTTCTTGGATCCTCTTCGGCTACCAACCTTTGGTTTTCTCTTATCCACTCTCAACGGGGTTGTCGAACTGGGACTTAAGGGGTGCCAAAGAAATATGCAATTCGCGTCATCTACGCTTCCAATTGGTGGTTTATTTTGCCATTCTGTTGGTTGGTTTGGGTAACACTTTGGATCAACGGGTTAAAAATCATTTCCATCTGTTGGACTAAGACACCAACAATTTAATGATTAATATCATCCATTTGTTGTCTATATGTCGCTGCAGAATTCATTGTAATAGTTGCGAATTAGACAGTGAATCATGGGGGTGGGATATTCCGACTTATATTATTGATACCTGATCCTGAACCTTGTAGTGGCAAAAACGTTGACAGTCGTGGGTCGGGGAAAGTTGAAGTGTTATTATTCAAACTCGCCATCATTGATGTTGGCGTGCCATAAATTTGTTCTTTTCCATCCATTGGCATTATAAATCCAGATGCAAAATGTCTAAAGTTATTCGTCCCTGGTGGTCTCGGGGTCACTGGCGGACCCTGTGTTCGCGTGGGAAAAGAACAAACCCACTATAAGAATTTGTTGGTATCATTGTCGTACTTACTGGAATTGGTATTGATTCAGTTACAAATGTTCCAACCGTGTTTCCCCCCGTCGAATGAGGGGGTTGTTCTCCATTATTTTTTGGTGGATTGACCGTTTTTCTAATGAACTTTCTTTTAGGTATTACTTCGCTAGTTTTGGTTGTTTTACCACTTCTTAATCTCATGCAATGATGTTAAAGAACAAAATTTTATTTAAAATAGTGAAATTTGTAATAAAACAGAAACAAGGTCCCATTGGGCGTGACAATTTGTCTATCGTAAAATTTGGTAAACAATAGTTAGTCTTACGAGTCCTAGAGATTCTGGTTACTTACAAGATCGACTTAGATTGATCCTAGGACAATAGTGTATGTTTTGTGTTCTCTAAGGTTTCTGGATACTAATCTCTATCTAAGAGATTGTCATTTTGAAAGTAGAAATATAAAGCTATAAAATAAAGACTGAAATGTAAAGCAACTACGATTTAAACTTAAATGGAATGTAAATGACTTCAATTAAAAATGAATGACATTGAATGTAAAATTGGTGCTTCATACATACATTATCAACAACTCGTTTCTCGAACACTTGGTACTTTGAGTTTATTTGAGTAATTTGTACAAAAGTGAACACATAGAATTCTAACACAAAAACTCCTATATAGAATAATTTGAAACTAACTACCACGAATGGTCTTCTTCTGAGAGGTTGATACATTCTCGTTTGCATGTCTCTAGCCTTTCGCAGGCTTCCACATATCTCCTTTTCAAAGATCAAATAAGCGCTAAAATCGTTCATAACCTCATTTGAATATTTGTCGAACCCGTTTCGAATCTCTTCAGAAAATATGCTAATTCATTTGCCTTACATTACTTCATCTACACCTATTCGGTCGAAATGTGCCTTCTATTGTTTCATATCGAAATTGACTTTTATCATCCAACACTTGTCTCTCGAATTTGTCCCAAACATGTTTTCATTTGGAAACATCGAAATCACAGCTAACACGGAGTACTTGATAAAAGAGTTTCGATAGACAAACTTTAAATCTTTAATATATCAGAATGGCAAAAGTGTTCCCGTAATTTTCAAATTATTCACTGGATAACTTAATTCAAGTCTTACGATGATTTTTTTCTTCAAAATTTTAGACTATAGGCAAAGTTTAAAATAGTGGCAAAAAGTGGTATGTAAACTTTATGTCATAGTTTTATTCTGTTGCCTAAATTCGTTTTGTTTTACGCTCAACCCGATCCAAATTTGTTACTTTAGACAATGTTTAAAATGTTGCTAAAAGTTGTGGGGTTAGCTTTAAGCAATTGATCACTTTAGACCACGGTTTTCTTGTATTATATAAACTCATTTTGCTTTAGTTCCCAACAACTTGCCTAAAGTTATCCGAAATATTTTTTTTCAAACATAAACTATTTATTTAAGGATATTTTAATCAAAATGAATGTCTTGTAGAGATAGAAGAAAATAATTGTTGGGATATGAACTAAAAAAATTCGTATTCTGTTTGTAGAAATCTACAACTTTGTGGTAATAGATGTGACACAAACAATTATTTTTTCCATTTCAGGTTGTCTTGTAATTTTCTTTATTAAAAAAATACAAAAAGTTCAAGTTTGTGGAATTTTTATTCAAAAAATTCCCTTTTTTCAAATAAGTACCTAAACTATTCTATTTTCTCATATATTTTACCACTACAAAATAAATTGTCTTTTGTCACGTGAAAGCCACGCCGCAACAAGCTCAACCATGTCACAAACAGTTTTTTGCCACGTGAGAGAATACGTCGCTGAAGAGAGCGTGGCAATGTTGTTGCGGCGTGGAAAACATGTCACAACATTGCCACGTAAAAATCACGCCGCAATATATGTTGCCACGTGATTATCACGTCGCAACTGGTTTTTTTTAGCCACATGATAATCACGTGGCAAAATCACGTGGCTGGATTCAGTTTTTCTTGTAGTGTACAAACTAATCCACTTTCAAATAAAAAAAATTCACAACACAAAGAAGACATCAATTTAATAGGCGATAATGTACAACACATAAGAGAAGATGTCAATTCAATCAGCGATCGCAATTAAATTGTACACTATTGGTAATTAGATTGATGTCTCCTTGATGTGAGAATTTTGTTTATTCGAAAGTGAATGAGTTTGAAAAATACTTTGGAAAAATAGGTTAGTTTGAGTATTTATTTCAAAAGGTGAGTTATGTAGCTAAAAAATTCCAAGTTTTGTTATTTTAAGTAAAATATTAAAATAAATATGTAATTTTAAGAAAAATAATAATAATTTTTATTGGAGTTAGTAATTAGAAAGATTCATTTGGAATTTGTTTTGGTAAATATATGTTAAAACTCTGTACTGCTTTGAAGTTGGGGAAAATGTTTTTGTTTATGCAGCTTAACATCAAATCCTTTTCATCTTTTAGTTATGGAATGGAATTGTGAAAATATGTTGGATTGTTACCATTTATTTTGAAGACTATTGGCCTCCTTTCTTCATAAGCTGCTAAAATTCCCTAAAGTTTATACTTTTTGTTGGTAAATCCTCTGATCGACAAAGTTTGCACTAATATATATTATATGCTTGTTTTCCACCACACGATCAAATTTATCGTCAAATAAGGTGTATTTTAAACCATCAAAATCTACTATTGTATATGTAGAAACTAGTATTACATACTCGAGCTGCCATCAATCAATCAAATAAAAGCTTACATGTTGTAGAGCTTATTGTAGTTGATGATAATTCCTTTAACATTTGGTGTTTTCTATCGATATCTGTAACGAAGGAACTCTGCGTTCTGCATAATATATCTGACAAATTGGAAATCACAATCCTTGCCTTTGTAGTCGCCATGGAAGAAAGTTTTGAGCTGCGACGAAAGACACCGTGGAACAGTTGGTGGTTCAACCTAACCAAACAATTCACTCAGATATCCATCCTCACAATCCTGTAAACAATTCACATAATTGTTTTTAGAATTTAAAAAAATCTTGGAATTCGACATTTAATACGAGAGAAGAAAAAATTCTAAACAACAAGTAAACCTGAAGTTTAAAATTTTGAAGTTTGGGGCAATGTTGGAGCAACTGTTGCAACAATACATAGCTAACGACGATGTCAATGTTGGTGAATTGATGAAACAATGTAATCTGCTTGTTAAGGATCCATCCTAAAATACTTCTTAAAAGTTTAAATTTGCTTGATGTTAGTGGTCTTACATGTGGTCGTCTTGCCTTGAAAATTATCAAAAGCTGCAGTTAGTTCATCTATCTTCCTATCGGAATCACCAACAAAAGAAAGTAATATAATATGACTGCCACCAAGTCTCAAATTCTTAGGTGCAGTAGAATGATAGCTGAAAAGTTGTGAAAGTTGAAGACTTGGAAAAACACTTAGAGGGGCTTGGAAAAACACTTAGAGGGGGTTGAATAATTTTTTCTTCTTTTTAATTCTTTTACCCAAACAACAATACTAAAATACTCAAGAATTTTTATCCTGGTTCGTTTGAAACTCAAACTACTCTAGTCCATCCGTCAAGGTGATTTTGCCTCTCTCAACGAAGACTTAACTATAATAAACCGATTGCACTGCACAACCAACTATTGTGACTAACTTCCTGTAAGACTCGCTAGTCCTAGACCTCTCGAGAATACTGACCCAACTGGTCTCTTAAGGAACAACTCTGCACAAGCCAACTGCGAGTGACTAACACCTCTAAGACTCAACTAGTCCTAACCCTCCTGAGAATACTGACCCAACTGGTCTCTCAAGGAACAACTATCAAATAAATGATATTTGACTGACTGTGTATGATATTGCTTCTAAAAAGCTTTTCTTCACAAAGTGAAGTTTACACAAAATATGAAGCTCAAAGTTTCAGTAAACTAATTACAAGAATGACTTTTTATTTTTGCAGCGTGAGTTTACTTGGAATGATTTGTTGTGAATTGTTAGAAGATGTTGTTGAAAGTTGTTATCTTCTCCTTTGAATTTGAATGCCTTAAATAGTGCTTCCAGAAAATTTCCGTTGCATGTAGCGTGTCTTGGTTACTGGAAAATGTAATTATGACTTTGCTTAGCTTCACGTGATTTGCTTGCTAAATAATTCTTGGAAGTTGAACAACTCAAGTATTTTGTTTTCTTCGCTCAGTAGGTTTACGTTACTATGGTTGGTTTTGTCTTTTAGAAGATAACATACATATTGATAATGATCTTTTGTAAACCTTGTTAGAATATCTTCTCATCAGAATATTATGTTGGTGCTTCTATCAGCAGTTTACTCTTGACTGCTTTTATCAGAAGTTACTTCTAGCTTGCGTGACCAAAAGTTTTATTCTCATTAGAACTTCTAATACTTCATGATCTTCTGTAAGCAAACATCTTCTAATCAGAACATTTTGTTGGTGCTTTCTATCAGAATTATGCTTGTCTGCTTCTATCAGAGGTTTGCACTTGCATGCTTCTATCAGAAGTTGCTTCTAGCGTGCGTGACCAGAAGTTCTAATCTCATCAGAACTTCTAATACTTCATCTTCTGCTCAACATGGTGTAACGTTCCATTTTAGCACTTGAGTCAGAACATCTTCTAAAACTAAACATAAGCATGTCAGAGTATCATATTCATCAGAGCATCATAACATTTATACAAAATTTATTATACTTGTTATCATCAAAACTTTAATATATTATTAGAAACAAACTTTGTTCTAACAAAAGTAAGTATAGGCCTTTGTGCCCAGATATTGTCGACGTCTTCTTTTATAGTTTCCCAGGGTTGGTCGGAGATGATGTCGACCAGTAACTCGTGGGAGTTAAACAGAGATTTGGGAACAAGTTGACAAAACCCAAATTGTCGAGCCACCAAGTTAGGCTGGTAAGCAACCAAACCTGGATTTAGGCCGACAATCACGGAAGATAAAAATTGGGGAGTTACAAAATGTCTCTAACAGATTAAGGATCTCTTCTTGTCTTCATCTTCCACCGGTGGAAATAATTTAGTAAGCCACTCTGGGCCACTTTTTCCATCACAAAATGAATCCATAGAAGGTGTAAATTCGACCCTCATCAACATAATGTTGAACAACAGTTTGAAGATCTCAAGATTATGAGAGGTTTTATCGATTGGGGTTAGTGGAAGAAGGCGCTGACAAACAACGTGCATCTGGTTTTGAGGACATGCTATTTTCCTACTTCTGAAAGGTTTAATGTCTTCAGAAAAAGTGGCATTCAGCCATAACTATAGGAGCCAGAAGGGATCATGCACCAAAATATTCTTTCTCTTTGGATTAGTGGGGTCGAAATTCTTGATTTGATTGGAAACCTCAGTCAAGCATGCATATAAAGAGGCCAAATTCAGTTGGCCCAAAGCAACGTTCTCACCATTGTGCAATTGTGTGGCAAGATAAGAAAATGGTTTGGCCACCTACTTCGACCTAGAGCAGAAAATAAAGCGTGAAAGTCAAAGAGTCACAAATGCTACATGTTCCTCGTCGGTTATGGGGCCAGATTCTTGTTGGTGTTGGTTGATAAAATTGTTGTATGTTGGGCTTCTACTTTCGCCAACGTCGAATCTTATTTCCAGAGGGTCAGCATCCACGTGGTTAAAAACGATGTCATTTGGTTTTAACGTAATGGCGGTAACGTCGAGCAAGGTAGGAGTAATCATACCACACTTAGTGTGAAATGTATTCGTCGACCCCTCCCAAAAATGTAAAGCACCCAATAGCATGTTACTAGAATAGGGCTAGCCACAACGAGAAAGTTCCAGTAACGTGTAAATGCCTATTTTCTCCCATTGCTCTATTTTTTCGGTTTCTAAACGTGTCATACAGGCACTAAACTTAGGGCAATTTAGCGGAGGCGCGGTTCTAAAGTTCCTGTCAATGTATTGCAAAGAAATAGGGTTTGCAGAAGAGATTATAGTTCTAGTTGTGGTGCTGGTGGGGAAAAAGCCCCTTTGTCATCTACATATATTTCAAAGGGCATGTCCGCAGGGAGAGGATCCAGAAAAGCTAAGGGTTCTCCTTCAAGAGTGAAAGGAATAAGTACTTGAGATTTCTAGATTTTTGTTTTCTCCTCAGCAAACGAATGTTCTGGTACGTAGGGTTTGCCATCGACAAGACGCAGCTGAAGCTCCATGGCTGGAGAAGTGGTTATGTTGTCAGTATTCGTCATTGAAAAAAGTTTGAAGAAGTTTGAAGAAGATGAACAAGGATGGGGAATTCAGATTTCTGGGTTTTTTCTCTGTAGCAAAAGGTTGAAGAAAGCAAAGAGAAAAGAAAGAAAATGAGAGAGTTGGGTATTTATAGCCTCGTTGAAGAAAGAAGAAAATAAGGAGAAAATATTTGTGATTTCCTAAGTCAGAACCATGTCAAGTCGAAGGACACGTGCTGCGAGATTAAAGCGGGAGTGGTGGGTCATGCCTGCCACTAAAAGCGTAATGATCATGGACAATAAATGATTGCACGCCTCGAAACTAAAAGCGTGATACGTTTCTATGATTACATGACGTCACGAAAAAAGCGGAATAGTAACGTCCACTTTTGGAGGTAGTGGGAACGATTCAGTCGAATGCTGAGATCGACACTTCAAAGATGCCATTATGTCATATATGTTGAAATTCGAAAAATGGCATCTCTGGGGGGATTTTGTTGCCTTGAAAAATCTCAAGGTATTCAAGCACGTGTATTAAATGTAGATGTCCTCACATGTTAAGGGTGACTTTCTGAAATAAAGACCCTTTAGGAATTAAGAACAAAGTGTTTGAAAGTTTGGTTTTGGCATAGTACAGAAACAATGATCAAAGAGAATATCAAGTTGCAATGGAGTCGACCACGGGAAGAATACGCTAAAATATGAGGAAATTGGTCGAGTCGACCAAAGCGTGCAAAGCGAAGGAAATGGTCGAATTTGGTCTTGTCGACCATAAGGGATTATGAACTTAGAAGAATTTTGTTGTTTTCTTTTGTCAAAGAGGGAGCGCGTCGAAGCATTCCGCAGCGGTTGGTGTTTAGTTAGAAGCGGGAAGATTCGAAATTTAAAATCCTTAAGCAGTTACCAACAGTTTATAACTCGTTTAAGTGCTAAACAGGTGGCAACATCTGATGAAGAGGTTACCTTAGGATTTAAATGTCATCCGTCGATTACTTCTAGGCAGTTACTTTGTAAATACTATAAATAAGTAGTTTCAATGTAATTTTCGGGGGTGTTCACTTGTATACTCAAACCACTTGCAAAAACTCTGTTCATTTCGAGCGTCAGGAAGCAAAGAGTTGAAGAGTGCTTGATGTACGTGAATCGCCACTTTTATTTCAATGCAAAACCTTAACATTTCAGTCATTTCTTCTGAAACCTTTACTTGCGTTTTATTTACTTTTCAACAATCTCTTTGCATTATCGTATATGTTGATTCTCTTTTCGTTACAAGTTTCGAGTTAACAAAAGAGTCAGTCGACACTTACTTCATTTAGAACAAATCTGGAGTTCATAGCCTTCTGTCGGTCACGAGTCACCACAGTTGGTAGAAATCACATTGTGAGTAATTAGATTGTTAATCGTTTCATTTTGGCTCTCTCTATCGGACACGAGTCACCAGTCAGTCAAGTCTAATCACAGTGTGGAAAGCCGTTATACTTGTTCCCTTAGTCTTAGAAAACCGACAGAACTAGTATAATTTCAAAAAACCTTAGCACATGTCTTAAGATCAACTAGTCGATCTTGCGAGTAACCCTTAGTTTTAGGATTTTGGGAAGGCCAGCAGTTGTTTATCATTTTCCACAGTAAACAGTTGTTCCAAATATTTGTCTGACATCTGTTATGTGTAGAGACCTCTCCTACATAACGGAAACAACAACAATAGTAGGCATATCAATTGAATCCATGGACTACTCCATTGTCTTGGCTTCTTAAAGTTGATTCTTTAAAAACAAGCAAACATACTCGGTCCTAAACCTCATCAAGCACACATAGCAAGTGTTCCACGGACTCTTACTGGTCAGCAAGCACCGTATTCCTATGCTCTGAATGATATCGAGGCAAATATGCATGCATTCGCGTATGATATATGGATAACTGAGCAATCTCTCATATGACGGAAAAATTAAGGTAATCTCATGTCTTATTTAAATATGAACAATAATATTAGTGTTGGCAATGGTCATCATAGTCTTTACCCAATTCCTTAACCTTAAATAATGTTTTACATGCACAAAAACTAATACATAATCTTGTCTATGTCAGAAAATTTATAATTGAGTTTAATCCTTTCAGGTTTTTTGTGAATGATTTTCATACATAAATGATTTTAATGAGATATAGCAGTTTGAGTGACCTGTATCCCATCCTCCAAAGACAAAACACTCCATCATTATCACCATCCATCTTTATCGCTTCATCCACCTAATTATGGCATAGTCGTTTAGGATATGCAGAAGCTCCCATTTTAATAGATAAGTGTGTCATGGAAAAGAGTAGGGAAATGCTATTTTTCATAAATTTTGTGAATTAAATGAAATGTATTTTAAATTTTTCTTGTTCTAACACAGTCCTTATAAGACAGCATCCAATTAAATGGTTTCAAGAAAGATTGGCATAGAAAAAGAGGAACAACATGTTTAAAAAAAGCTGAAGTATAGGACGGAAGGGAAAAAGGATCAGGTAAAGATTGGCCATATAATAAAAGACTGAGATGAAGCAATAACTCCATAAAGTAGGACTCAACAAAGTATTACTGCACGTTAAATAAGGTAATGTGAGAAACAAAAATATGTCAAGTTGACACGACTCTTGAATTTTCATTAAGAAATATGTCAATAGAAAGAATGAAAAATTAAAACAAACCAATTATAAATGTCTCCATCTAAGAGGTTTTTTTTTCCTGCCATCAACAAAGTCAACTTGAGCCGAGGGTGAATTTTGGAGCAAGAAGTCCACAATTCCATCAGGGACAAGCGGAGATGGTTCCAATCCTAAATCAAATGCTTTCTCTATCCTATCAGCTTCTTTCTTCGACTTGATGTTCTGCAACTTGTCATTGCATAACGCACGGCGGAGTCCATGCCGAATTTCGTCAATTTTCACTCTCAGTGACTTCAGCTTACCCAAGGAAGGAATCTTAAACTCCAAAAGTCCAGGAATTAAAGAGAGAGCCTACACAATGAGGGATGCAAGCATATTATTAGTCTAATGCAAGCAAAATAATTTTGTATGAAATTTAAAAGAAAGTATAAACACAGCCACAAAAGATGTTAAGTTAATGTACCTGAAGAGTAGAGGCAGTGACGGTCAATGATTTTATATTAGCAAACTCTAAGAGCCACTTGAACAGAAAGAAAGGAGGCCCACAACTACTTAGAAATACTTCAGCGTCAATATGTACATGTTGAAGAGAAGAAACACTGCTCCAAGAGATATCCTGATAAGGATATCCACGAAAAGCAAATGTACAAAGTCTCGGAGTGCAAAGAAGAATTTTATAATAGTCGTCTTCGTCTGACTCAATGTACATAGAAAAATTGAGGAGGGTCGTGCTTGATATGCAGAGGGTTCCTGCATCTTTCACATTGCATTCGGAAATGAGCAAACTTTCCAACCTACCAAAGGTGGAAAATGGTTCGGCGCAAGCATTGTGGTCAACATAAAATGTAAGATTCTCTAGTTCCATGGTAGATAATGATGGCAGAGTGAGAGATTTTGGAAACGGGGTTTCAAAAGCATGATGAATGGAAAGCTTAAGATATGTTAATGATGGCAAATTGAGAGAAATCTGGTGAAAGTCATGATTGGAGTTGGAAATAGCAAGGGTGAGGTGTTTTAAAGTCTTGGATGAAAATAATTGGAGAGGAATTTGTGCAATGCCACTAGCTGCACCAAGTCCGAACAGTTGAACATTGTGTGAAATAGCATAATTCACCACAAATGTGAGTATCTGAGGCTCGAGGCCACGAATTCTATTATCAAAGTGGAGAGTGTGCAGTGAGACAGAAGAATCGCGAAGAGATAAAACCTTAAACACAAATTGGTTGAATACATCAGCAGATCGAAAGTCTCGATAACCAAAAGCAAGAGCAGGGAGACGTTTCCAGAGATGCTTCCATCTTGAGGATAAAACGAATGTCCTAACGGCCTGTTTGGTAGTCAAAAAAGAGAGTATATGAAGGATAAGGCAATCGGGTAAGTCGCTGAGCATGTCTTTCCGCTCATTAGAGACTCTCAGTCTAATTTTCATCGTCACTGAATTACACATTCTGCCATCACTTAGTTTAACTTTCTTCATCATGCAATTAGAAACCTGATATAAGAAAGAAAAAAAACATAAATCAATACCTCTCCGTCATATTGAACAAACTCAGTTGAAAATGTAAAAACAAAAATCAATATCTCTCAAAGCCATATTGACAAACTGGTTGAAAATCAATAGGGTAAAAACAAAACATGAATCAATATGTCTAGCTAAACAGAGATATAGGAAATACCATGCGAGATTGTTGATTTGAATGGCAGAAGCTGATGAATGAAATTTGGAGGAATGTTGGATGAGTTCCAGAAATAAGAATCTAAAGGATCGGTGCCGTGATAAATAAAAGGGGTTTGTTTTTATAGCCCAACTAACCGACTCTCAGCGGGTATTTCTCCTTCCTTTAATGATATTACCATTCTACCCTCGTTTATATTCTTAAATCTTTTTTTAAAGATCCAAATCACTGTATTAGATAATTAAATACTATCATAAGTACAAATAGATATACTTATATAGCTTCCCTCATCCCTCTCCTAAATACATCTATCATATTCTAAGGTTATATTTAAATTTATATTTATGCACACTAATATTTATGCAATAAAATATCAATTTTTTGTGCCACTTTATTATAATATCAAAACTTCTTATAATATTAATGATTTTTAAAATGCATATATCAAAAATAATTTTTTCATCAATTTTCTTTAAATTATTCGCTCAGTTCTTATTTATAAGTAAATTTTTACATTTTAAGTTTTTTAGATAATTAATATATTTAAATATATTATTTATTTAATAAATTTAAAAACTCAAAATTTAGTTATAAATAAAATAGAGAGAATATATCTCTATAAATAAATCATTAAAAAATACTGACGAAACATACAATTCTTATATAGAATAAATATTTATTATTAAATAACTTTTTAAATATATTTTATTGTGATTTTCTAAAAATAAAAGTTACAATAATTATGATATTTCAATTTAATTCATATATAAACTTATAAATATTTAAAAAAAGAGTATGACTTGTCCCTTATAAATTGAAGTAAGTAAAAGTTATATATTTTTCACTAATATATAAAATTATAAACAAGTATTAAATACTAAAATCTAATCCACTACAAATTTGTAAAAAAATCAGTTTAAATATTCTAAACTAATCTATGATAATCCTAATTAATTATTTAAATTTAAATGCATCAATTAAACTTTATATATATAAGTTAAAAATAATTATAATAAATTAAATATATTTATAGATTATAAAAAATTATAATTAATTAAGTATATTTTATCTGTATACAATTTTTAGATACTTAGTGTATTTAAATTAAAGAAAATTATAATTGAGTTTAATCCTTTCAGATTTTTACCCAATTCCTTAACCTTAAATAATGTTTTACATGCAAATAAAAAAACTAATACATAATCTTGTCTACGTAAGAAAATTTATAATTGAGTTTAATCCTTTCAGGTTTTTTGTGAATGATTTTCATACATAAATGATTTTAATGAGATAAAACAGTTTGGGTGACCTGTATCTCATCCTCCGAAGACAAAACACTCCATCATTATCACCATCCATCTTTGTCGCTTCATCCACCTAATTATGGCATAGTCGTTTAGGATATGCTGCAGAAGCTCCCATTTTAATAGATAAGTGTGTCATGGAAAAGAGTAGGGAAATGCTATTTTTCATAAATTTTGTGAATTAAATTAAATGTATTTTAAATTTTTCTTGTCCTAACACAGTCCTTATAAGACAGCATCCAATTAAATGGTTTCAAGAAAGGTTGGCATAGAAAAAGAGGAACAACATGTTTAAAAAAAGCTGAAGCATAGGACGGAAGGGAAAAGGAATCAGGTAAAGATTGGCCATATAATAAAAGACTCAGATGAAGCAATGACTCCATAAAGTAGCACTCAACAAAGTGTTACTGCATGTTAAATAAGGTAATGTGAGAAACAAAAATATGTCAAGTTGACACGACTCTTGAATTTGCATTAAGAAATATATTAATAGAAAGAATGAAAAATTAAAACAAACCAATTATAAATGTCTCCATCTAAGAGGTTTTTTTTTCCTGCCATCAACAAAGTCAACTTGAGCCGAGGGTTTTGGAGCAAGAAGTCCACAATTCCATCAGGGACAAGCGGAGATAGTTCCAATCCTAAATCAAATGCTTTCTCTATCCTATCAGCTTCTTTTTTTGACTTGATGTTCTGCAACTTGTCATTGCATAACGCACGGCGGAGTCCACGCCGAATTTCGTCAAGTTTCACTTTCAGTGACTTCAGTTTACCCAAGGAAGGAATCTTAAACTCCAACAGTCCAGGAATTAAAGAGAGAGCCTACAGAACGAGGGATGCAAGCATATTATTAGTCTAATGCAAGCAAAATAATTTTGTATGAAATTTAGAAGAAAGTATAAACACGGCCGCAAAAGATGTTTAAGTTAATGTACCTGAAGAGTAGAGGCGGTGACGGTCAATGATTTTATATTAACAAACTCTAAGAGCCACTTGAACAGAAAGAAAGGAGACCCACGACTACTTAGAAATACTTCATCGTCAATATGTACATGTTCAAGAGAAGAAACACGGCTCCAAGAGATATCGTGATAAGGATATCCACGAAAAGAAAATGTAGAAAGTCTCGGAGTGCAAAGAAGAATTTTATAATAGTCGTCTGCGTCTGACTCAATGTACATAGAAAAATTGAGGAGGGTCGTGCTTGATATGCAGAGGGTTCCTGCATCTTTCACATTGCATTCGAAAATGAGCAAAGTTTCCAACCTATCAAAGGTGGAAAATGATTGGGCGCAAGCATTGTGGTGAACATAAAATGTGAGATTCTCTAGTTCCATGGTAGATAATGATGGCAAAGTGAGAGATTTTGGAAACGGGGTTTCAAAAGCATGATGAATGGAAAGCTTAAGACATGTTAATGATGGCAAATTGAGAGAACTCTGGTGAAAGTCGTAATTTGAATTGGAAATAGCAAGGGTGAAGTGTTTTAAAGTTTTGGATGAAAATAATTGGAGAGGAATTTGTGCAATGCCACTAGCCGCACCAAGTCGGAACAGTTGAACATTGTGTGAAATAGCATAATGCACCACAAATGTGAGTATCTGAGGCTCCAGGCGACAAATTCTATTATCACATAATATCTTATTTTAGGAGTTCTTCAATATGGACATACTTGTATTGTATCTGAACTTTGAAGGATTATAACAACCAGACAGGTTCCTGCAGGTCAAATAAGGTCATGTAAGAAGCAAAAATGTGTCTAATGAACCTAATAGACTTACATTATCTCAGTAACTCTTGCATTTTCATTAGCAAATGTAATAGAAGCTCCATTTTAAGTTTCACAAGTTCAAGTGCGAGTGCAGTCAACTTGAACAGTGATCAGTATTCCCAATGGCGGATGGCGGTCATTTTTTTATAAAGAAAACTACTGATTCAACCTCTTTAATCATGTATTTTAGATTAATAAAAAATAATAAGTTTTGAAAATTAAAATTAAATTATATTTTGAACATAAAATTAAATTATATTTTGAAAATAAAATTAAATCATATTTTAAAAATAAAATTAAATCATATTTTAAAACATAAAATAAAAAATATGAAAATAAATGGTAGTAATTAAAAATTAAAAATTTTACCAAATAATTTGTAGAATAAAAACGATCTAATTTAATTATTTATTGTTAACAGATATAAATATAATTTAAATTAAAATATGTATATAAAAAATATAATATATAATTTAAATTGATATAAAAGTTTCTTTATAAAATATTAAATAATGTGTCACTTTAAATTTGAAAATATAATGTGTAATTTAAATTAAATGGGACAAAGTTTTGACTCTCCAAACTTTTTTGGAATTTTTTTTTTCTTACTATTTGGTTTAGATACGAAAAATAATTTTATTACATTTTTTTTTATATTTGGATTTTTTTTTCATAACCTAAAATATATCGTTCAAGAGGTTAATGACGTGTTTTTTTCATAAAAAAAGTTGGAAGGATTCAATGTTCTTTACTTAAAGATTGAAATTTATTGAAATTAAAATTAAAATTTTCTTGCTCATTATTGTAATATTTTCTACGATTTAATCTTAGAAAGAGAACACGACATAATAAAATAAAAAAATATCAATAATTTTAAATAAATATTTAATTTTGACTGTAGTATTAAATTAAAATAAATGAACAAAATGTTGATTAACATCTTCTGCGTTATTATTGAGGTAATATATCTCTCATCTTTTTTGAATTCAATATGTACTATTTTAGTTAAATAATTAACATTAATAATTAATTACTCGTTGATTGTATATTTATTGATTGTTTATTTTTTAGTTATATAATTAACATTAATTACTCGTTGATTGTATATTTATTGATTGTTTATTTTTTAGTTATATAATTAACATTAATTACTCGTTGATTGTATATTTATTGATTGTTTATTTTTTAGTTATATAATTAACATTAATTACTCGTTGATTGTATATTTATTGATTGTTTATCTGTTAATAAGGCAACATTTCTCCTTTTTATCAAATATTGATTGGAAAAGATTTAATAATATTTTTAAGAATAGTAGAATAAAATTAATAATATAATGAGAATTTATTTTTTTTAAAAGACCAAATATATCTTTATTATGGATTTGGCCCAAAACTTTCCCAATCTATGATAAGGGTTTAGCATAAACCCTAGAAAGCGTGGATTTATATCCATTGTCTTTTCTGGTTTGAGTTCCTGCAAGCATTCCAAATTCATTCCATAGTTACGGTAGGAATGACGAAGGACGAATTTAAAAAATTTGGAAGAAAAGATTTTTCATTGAATAGTGGTATTGGAATGATTACCCCTTGTGCAAGAAAACTCTACTTGACTTTTCCAGCTGCTAGTACTTTCAGTTCCTGCAAGCATTCCAAATTCATTCTGCAACGACGAATGATGAACCCTTGTGCAAGAAAACTCTACTTGACTTTCCCAGCTGCTAGTACTTTCAGAGAGGAAGATCTTTTCAATTACTTCAGGTTTAATATATTAATTCAACTTCATTCACTCTTTTGCCAAATGAATAAATTATTAACCTTGTATTTTTTGTTGTTGTTGATGAAGCATTTATGGTCCTGTTCAAGATGTGAGGATTCCATACCAGCAAAAACGTATGTTTGGGTTTGTTACCTTTGCTTCTCCAGAGACAGTGAAGCTCATTTTATCTAAACCAAACCCTCATTCCGTTCGTAATCATCGTCTACTTGTTAAGCCTTACAAGGAGAAGGCAAAAATTCCACACAAGTATTTTTCTTTTTCTTTCTTGTTACTTTGCATACCGTCTCAATTATGCGTTTTGAACTTTGCATATATATGGTTTTTACAGGAAGCTCAATGACATGCTCAGCGACTTACCCGATTGCATTATCCTTCACATACTCTCTTTTTTGAGTGCCAAACATGCGGTTACAACCTGCATTTTATCCTCAAGATGGAAGAATCTCTGGAAATGTCTTCCTGCTCTTATATTAACTGGATCAGATTTTCGAACTCATAAGATATTCACCAAATTCGTGTCTAAGGTTTTATCTCTTCGCGATTCCTCTATCTCACTGCACACTCTCGACTTTGAGAATGTATCATCTATTTTCTTTGAGCCTCACATGCTTAGATCGATTTATAATTATGCTATTTCACACAATGTTCAACGCTTACGACTTAATCTAAGTGGCATTGCACAAATTCCTCTTGCTTTATTTTCATCTCACACTTTAACACATCTTACCCTTTCTATTTCTAATCATGACATTCAACAAATTTCTCTCAATTTGCCATCATTAACGTATCTTAAGATGTCAGGTTATTATGGTGGTATAACCTTATTTCCAAAATATCTTAATTTGCCTGTATTAACTACCTTGGAACTAGAGAATTTTAGGTTCTCTATTGGGGATAATGATTATGCCGAACCATTTTCGACCTTTAATATGTTGAATCGTTTGCTCATTTCTAATTGTACCCTAAATGGTTTGGGAATCCTCTACATATCAAACGCGATGCTCGTCAATTTTACTATGTTCGATGAGTCTCAATGCTATTATAAAATTGATCTTTGCACTCCAAATCTTTGTACATTTGCTTTTCATGGTATTCCACATCAGGATATCTATGGGGAAAATATTTCTTCTCTTAAACATGTAGATATTGATGCAACTGACGCAGGATACTTTTCATTCATTCTGCTCAGTTGGTTCTTAGAGTTTGATAATATAAAATCATTGACCGTCACTGCAAGTACCCTTCAGGTACCTTAACTTAACATCTTTTGGGGCTGTATTTTTAATTTCTTCTTGAGATATCTGTTTATTTTCTTCAAAATTTCATAAAAGATTATCTAACTTACATTAGACTAATATGCTTGCATCCCTCATTGCTTAGGTTCTCTTCTTAATTCCTGGACTGTTGAAGTTTAAGATCCATTCTTTGAATAAATTGAAGTCATTGAAAGTGAAAATTGACGAAATTCAAAATGAACTTCGCTTGACATTGTGCAATGACAAGTTACGGAACATCAAGTCAAAGAAAAAAGCTGTCAGGATACAAAATGCATTTGATTTAGGATTAGAACCGTCTCCGCTCGTACCTGATAGGATTGTGGACTTCTTGCTTCAAAATTCACCCTCGGCTCAAGTTGACTTAGTTGATTGCAGAAAAAAATCTCTTAGAAAGAGACATTTTTAATTTGTTTGTTTTATTTTTTCTATGTTTTTTTATTTATCAAGACCTCTTTGGTTATAACCAGTTGATTGATTACTTGAGTAGATTATATTGATATGCCAGTACTCTATGCGTCGGTTTGCATTGCTTAACCCATTATCTTTTAAAAAATAATAATAATAATAGAAATATTTTTTACGATCTACTTTTGTTTTAGGAAGAGAATCTGACAGAATAAAATAAAAAAATATCAATAAATAACTTTAATTATCTCTTAAATAAATATTTAATTTAAACAGTTGCTTTAAATTAAAATAAAATCACAAGATTTAAATTATTAACTTTAATTACCTCTTGATTGTATATTTATTGATTGTTAATTTAAACAGTTGGATCAGATTTTCGAACTAATAAGATATTCACCAAATTCGTGTCTAAGGTTTTATCTCTTCGCGATTCCTCTATCTCACTGCACACTCTCGAATTTGAGAATGTATCATCTATTTTCTTTGAGCCTCACATGCTTAGATCGATTGATAATTATGCTATTTCACACAATGTTCAACGCTTACGACTTAATCTAAGTGGCATTGCACAAATTCCTCTTGCCTTATTTTCATCTCACACTTTAACACATCTTACCCTTTGTATTTCTAATCAAGACATTTAACAAATTTCTCTCAATTTGCCATCATTAACGTATCTTAAGATGTCTAGTTATTATGGTAATGAAATCCCGTTTCCAGAATCTCTCAATTTGCCGGTATTATCTACCTTGGAACTAGAGAATATTACATTTTGTGTTGGCGATAATGATTCTCCCGAACCATTTTCGATCTTTGATATGTTAAATTGTTTGCTCATTTCTAATTGTACCTCGAGAGGTTTGAGAACCCTCTACATATCAAACACGATGCTCGTCAATTTTACTATGTTCAATGACTTTGAAAGCTATTATAAAATTAATCTTTGCACTCCAAATCTTTGTACATTTGCTTTCCGTGGTATTCCATATCAAGATATTTTTGGAAGCAATATTTCTTCTCTTAAACATGTAGATGTTGATGCAACTTATGCAAGAGACTTTCCATATAGTTCTAAGTCTATTTTGATTTTGTTCAATTGGCTCTCAGAGTATGAAAATATAAAATCATTGACAGTCAGTGCAAGTACCCTTGAGGTACCTTAACTTAACATCTTTTGTGGCTGTGTTTTTAATTTCTTCTAAATTTCATAAAATATTATCTGACTTGCATTAGACTAATATGTTGGCATCCCTCATTGCATAGGTTCTCTCCTTAATTCCTGGTCTTTTGAAGTTTAAGATTTCTTTCTTGGGTAAATTGAAGTCATTGAAAGTGAAAGTTGACCAATTTCATCATTTACTTGGTTGGACATTGTGTAATGACAAATTACAGAACGTCAATTCAAATAAAGAAGCTCACAGGATACAAAAAGCATGTGATATTGTGGACTTGTTGCTTCAAAATTCACCTTTGGCTCAAGTTGAGTTTGTTGATTGCAGGAAAAAAAACTCTTAGAAAGAGACATTTATAGTTGTTTTGTTTTATTTTTGCTTTCCTTGTATGTTTTTTATTTATCAACATCTCTTTGGTTATAATTAGTAACAACTTGATAAATTACTAGTCTCTTGGCTAAAGAAAGAAATTTTAGATATATACTGACATGATTATGTCTAGTCTCAATTTGAGTGTGGATGCTTATAAAGCAAGGATTATATTGATATTCTAGTACTCTATGTGTCGGTTTCCATTGCTTAATCATCTTTTAATTTATTGAAGTGCCAATTTTTATTTATATATGTTCATTTTTATTTTTATTTTGACGATATTTCTTGATTTTGTCGGCTGTTCATTGAAATCAAAGCCTCGCGACATTACTTTTGAGATAAAAAGTCACATGCAAGAAAAATATGTAAATTTAATAAAATTTGAATGATGTTATAAGATTTAAATTAAAGGTTAATGTTATTGTGAGTGAAATACAATCTATCATGTGTTGATATTTTATCATTTAATTCGGTCACATTCTATTCCTAAAATGGATAATAGAAAACATTTCAATTATTTTTATTACTTCTTATATTAAAAAGTTTTTTTTTAAAAAAGAAATTTATAGTGTATAAAACACATTTTAATTTAAATTATAGTATACTTTACTCCTTAAACTAAAGAATGTTCTAATCAGAGGTTTTCCTTGGTGTTTCTATCAGAGGTTGTGGTAGTAAATTTTTTTCAGAAGTTGCTTTTCAGCGCAGAAGTTCCATTCATCATTAGAACTTCTAACAACTTGGTTACTCAACATAGTTTGATATTTCTTTTATTCTAGAATGCTTGTGACAGAACATTATCTGAAATGGAAACAATACACATCAAAGTATCATATTTATTTCACTTGTTATCATCAAAACTCTAAGATATGATTAGAACCAAACTATGTGATTTTTTTAATCAATCATCCAAAACTGAACTGAACTGCAAGTAACTTTATCTTTAGATCTGATAAATTTTTACCTCTAGCTGATTCAAACCGAACTGCGAATACCCCTAATTATAAAGGTGGATATCAGTTCGGTTCAATTTGGATTCGGGCTCAAACAACCAAATTGGACCAACCCACGGGTGGAAATGATAGGCCCAACTTCTAATCATTTTTTTCTGATTTTTTTGGGTTCAAATTATTTCGGTTCGGATATATTTGTCGAAATTGGGTCCAAAATACAAGATAAAATTTCACATTGCACCCTTATACCTTCTCCCAGGCTCTAGGCGAAACTTCTAAAATGCCTTTATTTTTACGGATATATATTTGTACGCACCAATGAGTTGGTACCGTCTTTGATCCTGGTTCTCACTACAAAACATGAAAAAAATTAGAAAAATATGAACTACCTAAAATTTCTAAATTTTCACTATTTCTCAAAAAAAAAAATTAAGCTACCGAAAATTTTAAAATTTTCGGTATCCTGTGTGAGGTTCTGGTACAAAAGAAAAATGTTTAAATCGAAAATTTTAAAATCTTTGGTATGAAAATATCATAATTTTAAAAATTTCAGATATAAAATATCGGATATTTTACAAAAATACCATAAATTTTTTACTATCTCGCAAAAAAATATGGTGTCATTTCAAATTTCTATTATCGTCATAGAAATTTAAAAAATTTGGTTGGTCACAGAAATATGAAATTTTTAAAAAATATATGATTATGGATAATTTAATCTTTTCATACTATTTAAATCTTAAAACAGATCACATAATATCTTATTTAAATCTTAAAACATATCACATAATATCTTATTTTAGGAGTTCTTCAATATGGACATACTTGTATTGTATCTGAACTCTGAAGGATTATAACAAGCAGACAGGTTCATGCAGGTCAAATAAGGCCATGTAAGAAGCAAAAATGTGTCTAATGAGCCTTGTAGACTTACATTATCTCAGTGACTCTTGCATTTTCATTAACAAATGTAATAGAAGCTACATTTTAAGTTTCAAACAATCAAATTGGACCAACCCACGGGTGGAAATGATAGGCCCAACTTCTGATCATTTTTTTTCTGGTTTTTTTGGGTTCAAATTATTTCGGTTCGGTTATATTCGTTGATTAATTTTTGATTTTTTTGATAAATGAGTTAGTTCGAAATTGGGTCCAAAATACAAAATAAAATTTTACATTGCACCTTTATACATTCTCTCCGGCCCCGGGCGAAATTCCTAAAATACCTTTATTTTCAAAAATACATATTTGTACGCACCAATGAGCCGGTATCGTCTTTGCTCCTGGTTCTCACTGGAAAACATAAAAAAATTAGAAAAATATGAACTACCAGAAATTTATAAATTACCAGTATTTTAAAAAAAAAATTAAACTATCGAACATTTCAAAATTTTCGGTATCCTGTGAGGTCCTGAAAATTTTGAAATTTCCAATACGAAAAAAAAAATGTTTAAACCAGAAATTTTAAAATTTTCGGTATGAAAATACCATAATTTTGAAAATTTCCAATACAAAATATCGGATATTTTGCAAAAATATTAGAAATTTCTTACTATCTCGCAAAATTTCTTGTGTCACTTCAAATTTCTAGTATTGTCACGTAGATTTAAAAAATTCAGTTGGTCATAGAAATGTGAAATTTCTAAAAAATATGAGTATGGATAGTTTAATCTTTTGATACCATTTACAGGTGACATGTTAACTCCTTCTATTATTAATATTCTCCCAATTGCTAATTACCCATCTTGTGTTATCGTTACGCTTTTGTAATGAAAATTAATTCTAGGCCAAATAGACGACTTGATGTGGTAAGTTCTTGGTTGATTATACGAAATTTTCCTCACAATATTTGAAAATTTTAAAGATTGTGTTTACGAAACCGGCAAATAGAATATGAATGAGGATAATGCCCGACTAGAACATCTTTTGCGATACAATAAATAGGATGGAAAAACATATCAACTTTAACATGTTTGGTTCTTTTGCAATGTAAGTAATTGTCATGGCTGTGGTCTTTCTGTGAAATATCAATGATTTGATTTACTTCATTTATACATAGGAGTTCTCACTAATAGACCAAACACTAAAGAAATGGTGATATTTCAATACTATATATTGGGCAACAAGCTCATCATTCAGATTGTTGCAACAGATTCATACAAACACATGAACAATACATGATATAGTATGATCACAGTCAAATCTTGACAATACCGAATATCCTGCAGGAATGTTTTATCAATAACAATAATCAACACATAAGACAAGTTCTAGTGTGATGGGATGGTTCGACAGATCTTATAATGGATCACATAATATCTTCTATTAGGAGTTCTTCAATATGGACATACTTGTATTGTATCTGAACTCTCTGAAGGATTATAACAACCAGGCAGGTTCCTGCAAATAAGGTCATGTAAGAAGTAAAAATATGTCTAATGAGCGTTATAGACTTCCATTATCTTAGTGACTCTTGCATTTTCATTAACAAATGTAAAACAAGCTCCATTTTAAGTTTCACAAGTTCAAGTGCGAGTGCAGCCAACTTGAACACTGATCAGTATTCCAATGGCGGATGGCGGTCCATGGCGAAGAGCCAAATTCCAACTATTCCAGCCACTTTGCGGCGCATTTTTAGCGGTTTATGGCAGAAAAACACACAATATTGGCCGACATTTACCATTGTGGCGAGCCCATATCTGCCATAGCAGTCATGGCGCCACTATTTGATAACAGTGACACCGATACTGATATCTACAATTTCTTTCTTTAGCCAAGAGACTATTAATTATTCAACTCATTACTAATTAAAACCAAAGAGATATTGATAAATAAAAACATGGAAGGAAAGAAAAAATAAAACAAACCAATTATAAATGTCTCTTTCTAGGAGGATTTTTTTCTGCAATCAACAATTTCAACTTCAGCCGAAGGTGAATTTTGAAGCAAGAAGTCCACAATTCCATCAAGTTCAGGCGGAGACAGTTCCAATCCTAAATCAAATGCTTTTTGTATGGTAGCAGCTTCTTTCTTTGACTTGAAGTCCTGTAACTTATCATTGCACAACGCCGGGCAAAGTCCATATTGAATTTCGTCAATTTTCACTCTCAATGACTTTAGTTTACCTAAGGAAGGGATCTTAAACTTCAACAGACCAGGAATTAAGAAGAGAACCTACACAATGACGGATGCAAGCAGATTAGTATAATGCAAGTCAAATAATATTTTACAAAATATAGAAGAAAGTAAAAACAGAACCTCAAAAGATGTTAAGTTAATAAGTTAATGTACCTTAAGAGTAGTTGCGGTGACGGTCAATGATTTTATATTAGCAAACTCGGAGAGCCAATTGAACAGAAGCAAAGGAGGTCCATAACAACTATATGGAAATACTTCTGCGTCAATATCTACATGTTTAAGAGAAGAAATATTGCTCCAGGAGATATTGTGATAAGGAACACCACGAAAAGCAAATGTACGAAGACATGGAGTGCAAAGATCAATTTCATAATAGTCGTCAGAGTCATTAAACATAGTAAAATTGACTAGCGTCGCGCTTGATATGCGGAGGGTTCCCCAACCTTGGACGTTACAATGGGAAATGAGCAAACGATTCAACCTATTAAAGGTGGAAAATGGCTCGGCGCAATCATTATCGCCAAGAGAGAATGTAAAATTCTCTAGCTCCAAGGTAGATAATGCGGGCAAATGGAGAGATTTAGGAAACATGTTATAACAATCATTACAAATAGAAAGGGTAAGATGTGTTAAAGTGTGAGATGAAAATAAAGCAAGAGGTACATGTGTAATGCCGCCATTTACGCTAAGTCGTAAGGTTTGAACATTGTGTGAAAGAGCATAATTCACAATCCATTTAAATATGCGAACCTCCAAGAGAATCGATCTATTCTCAAAGTCGAGAGTGTGCAGCGAGACAGAGGAATCGCGAAGAGATAAGACGTTGGATACAAATTGAGTGAATATTTTATTAGTTCGAAAGCCTCGAAAATCTGATATATTGAAAATAAGAGCGGGGAGACGTTTCCAGAGATGTTTCCATCTTGAGGATAAAATGCATGTTGTGATTGCTTGTTTGGTAATTAAGAAAGAGAGTATGTGAAGTATAATGCATTCAGGTAAGTCACTCAGCATGTCTTTGTGCATCATCTCACTCAGTTCATCTTTCATTTCCTGATCACAAGAAAAATCATGAATCAACATATCTCTTCAGAAACTCCACAAACAGCAATAGAAACTCAAATCATGAATCAACATATCTCTTCAGAAACTCCACAAACAGCATAGGAGATATAGGAATTACCTGGCGAGTTTGTTGATTTGAGCTGCAGAAGCTGCACAGTGAAACTGGAAGTCAAAGTGTAAAATAGAAGATACAAAGAAGCGTAAGAATATGAAACTCTCTCTGGTTTAACAAAAGTGAGAGTTGCGTCTAACTAATAAGAGATCCGTGAGTCAGTCAATGACTTTATGAATTCAATTGTTTATCTTCTTTGTATTTTCTTGGTGTCTTCTTGCCAAAATATTCCCAAATTTTTAATGTGTATTGCCGAATACATTAAATTTAAGAGAGTTTACATATTTGAAATTATTCTATAATCTAATATTGAATTATTTTGAATATGTGTATCTCAAATAATTCAATATTTTGTTTTAGAATATGCATATTCAAAATAAAATTACTTATTCTTATGAAAAATATATGTATTTAATAGGATTAAACATCTATTTAGTCCCTTTAAATATTATAATTTTCAAGTTTGATCTCTCTCTAAACATTTTCTTTAATATTTGGTTTTTCTAAAAAATTTCAATGATGAAGATGCTTCTACCTTGGCTTTGTATGATGTATAAAAGAAATCTGATGTGGAAATTTACACATAGGCCAAACGCATTACTGGTGAGTTGATCAATATGGAGAGGCTTATAGAGAGACAAAAGGAGCATCAGAGTGATGAGGGAGATAGTAATGAGGACCGTGAACCAAGTGAAGTTTTTGTTGATGGTATTCACTTTGATGATAATGAAGAGGAGAGAGTGCAAGATTCTGATGGAGAACTTGAAGAAGGAATCAACATTGGAGGTGTGGCTAGAAATACACATGTTCAAACTGAAGCTCATAGGAGTGGCTTTATCACAAGGACATGGATAAGGAACATGTTATAAAAAAAGAATACATGACAGATGAGCTTGATAGTGGGGCTAAAGATGGTTGTGATGATAGACCTCCTATAATTAGGTTCAATGAAGAGGATGCAATTACCAAAGATTTCAAATTCTAGCTAGGGATAAAATTTTCCTCTTTGAAGCAATTTAAAAAAGTTGTAACGGAGCACACTTTTTGATTGGTAGGGAGGTAACATTCGCTAAGAATGATTCCAATAAGTGTTGGGTTGTGTGTAAAGAGAAGAAACTTTGTTACTATAATGTCCTATGCAGTATAGTTCTAAGGACTACAACATTCAAGGTCAAAACATTGTTTCCTAAACACATATGTGGTACGAAATTTTTCAATAAGAATTCCAAGGCTAAGTGGTTAGAAAAGGTGATAGTTGACACGCTGAAGAACAACTCTAAGATGAGGTTAACTGGAGTTGTGGAAGGTGTTAGAACTAGGTTTTCGACTGAGATCATTGGAAACAGAGCATTTAAAGCTAGACAATTGACAAGACAAGTTGTTGGAGGAGATGCAAGCAAGCAATACAATATGCTATGGTCTTATGGGGTTGAGTTAAGGAGAGCATCTACAGGAAATACCTTTAAACTAAACATTCACACACCTGGACGAGAGATGCAACCAAGATTTGAAAAATGTTATATGTGCTTTGATGGGACTAAAAAGGTTGTGACTAAGTCATGTAGACCCTTTATATGTTTAGATGGTTGTCATATAAAGAATAAATATGGTGGAATTTTAATAATTATAATTGGAAGGGACCCCAATGATCAGTATATGCCCCTTGCATTTGATGTTGTAGAGACTGGGTCCAAGGAAACACGGAGTTGGTTCATGAAGCTACTTATTGAGGATATTGGTAACTAGAGTTGGTTTGTGAAATTTTTGGTCCAGGGAAGGATGCAGATGATCCACTACTGATACTAGAAGATGACACAAAAGTTGACAGTGCTAATGGAAAGAACTCTTGGAAGAGCATCGAGAAGAATTTGACTCAATGAAAAAAGTTGATGAATATTATGTTTATCATATCATTTTGTACTCTTGTTTTGAACTTGTGCATTATGCACTCTTTTAAATTATGTGTACCCTTGTATTGAACTTGTGCTTTATGCACTATTTTGTACGCTTGTTTGGTACAATTGTTACCATATGTACTCTTGTTATGATCATGTGCATTATGCACTCTTTTATATTAACATGTTGAGATATAATTTGCAAACAATGTTTCAGTATACACATAATCAAACAATGTTTCAACAATACTCAAAATATAGAAATTTACAATACTTATAAACCAGAACAACAATACTCATATATTTAATACAAACGGTTACAACGAAATCTTATACATTACAATTGAACCACATTACTATTAAACAAAGATTTATTTCATACATAAACCATTATTCAACACATACATTTCAACACCAAATAAGCATTGAACAACATGGAAACTACAAGACACATCTTTTTCATTTTTCCAGAAAATCCCTCCTCTTTTAGTTTGCTCTTCAGAATTTTGTTCTTCTTCTTCATGTCCTCGTACAACTCTTTCAAATATATCCTTGCTTCCATATCTTCCTACTCTGTCTTCAACTTGGTACCATCATCAACTCCAAATTCTCCCATCTCATCAACCCAGATAAACAAATCTTAAGTTTCACCAATATTATAGAACAAACATCTCCAAAATAATCTCCCTTTATTAGATCCTTTATTGCATTAGTAAGACACCATCCTATTATTGCAGCCACATAAACGACCAGCTAGATTCTTCGTAGAAGGAGATGAACATGAATTGCCTAATGTTGACCTTGACTTCGAAATCCCTATGGAATACTAGAAAAAAGATGAAGGAGAAAAGCCTGGGGTAAGGGGCGAAGAACATAGAACAGACGGAGGCGAGAAACTTATAGGTAAAATTAAGTCAATGAAATTTGGAAACAATATTATTTAACAACACTTATGCCATGTATGAAATGGAAAAAGAAACATCCAGGAGTCAACAAAAATTAATGAAAAACGAAAACATATTACAAATGTCATGTCATGTAAGTTGTCCTTAGCTCCATTTGAAATCAGGAACAAAAGTTATGGATGTAAAATTTTAGAGGGATGATACATTAAAGAAAATGTTTAAAGAGAATAAACTTGTAAACTACAATATTTATAGGGATCATAAACAAATTTAACATTATTTAATATAGATTATCTCTATAATTTATATATTATTTATCATTTGTCCACAAGAATCTATTCACTTAATAATAAATTTTCTATTTTAATATTATTAATTATTAATAATATTCAACTTTAAATTATAATTGAAATATATTTTTAACATAATAAATTTTCTAACTACAATATAATAATTAATTATCAATTCTATAATAAAAACAAAAAAGTGTCATCTAAATTAAATTTAACTTTTAAAGTTACAATTAAAAAACATTTCTTATATTTTTTATAAAACATTATTCATAATTTTAAATAAATAAAAAAGTAAAAAATAATAATTATATTTCACGATTATAATTAGAATTTTAATTATTGCATTAATCGTTTAATTTTATATCATAAATTTACTTTAATATTTAGTTTTTAATTATAAATTCAAGTTATCATTTATTAATAATAAGTCAATTTAATTATATTATAACTATATTGTAAATAATATCTTTTCAATTTAATCAAAATAAAATATAAGGGTTCGTTCGGATATACACGTGCAAAATAATTCAATATCTCAAATTCACAAGGTGCATTTGTATATGCACATTCGAAGGATGTTTTCGAGTTTTTCAGGGGTTTAACTCAACATAGTCAGGTGGAGAAAGAAATTCTCTCGATTGTTTACCTTAGTATTATTTGGCAATTAAATAATTTTACACTATCATTCGATGAAAATTCATCATTTAACTATAGCATATGATTTATTTAAAAATAACATTATAACTTGTTACTTAACATCGTTTGTGATTAATCGGCGGTATAAAATTATTTAACACTGCTAGTGCATATCATTTCTACTATCTAGCCATTAAAGAAAGATATCACCATTACACCAAAAATATCCTTTCTGTTCCAACAATTTACACAGCCAAAAGGACAATTTTGTCTCTTCATAATCATACTTTTTTTTACTTACAAACAAACCCACATGTGACACATGTACAAACTTAGTTTTCCTACTTCTCTCTACTTCATTTCTATTCCTCACTTTATTCCTCACTCTATTTTCACAATTTTAATAAATTGAATTAACCGAATTATTAAAAAAAATTCAAATATCAAAATTATTCATAATCTACTATCTAGCACTTATGACTCCTTTTCAGAAGTCTCAACTTCTGACTCCTCTTCAGAAGTTGTGTATTTTATATACTTCTTATAAATACAAATCAAACATGATTGAGTCATAAACAATATATATTGCTGCACTATATATCTTCTCTACTTCATTTCTATTCCTCAATCTAAATATCAAAATTATTCATAATTATTATAAAAAATATATTTTCACATGTTAAAATTTTTACTTTTCTCACGGATCACTAAGAACAAAATATTTATTTTATTTAGTTAACATTATACTTATTTGAGACACAAAATTCAAACTTTTTTAGTTTTCTCACGGGACACTATCAATAAAATAACCATTTTATTTTAATTAATATTTTTTTTATTTGAGACACAAAATCTACTTTTTTTCAAATATTAAAATTAAATTTAAATTATTATTATTCATTTTATTATTAAATAACTCATTTCAAATATACATGTATATTTAGATAAAATCTATATCGTATTAAATAAATTTATAACGGGACACGATCAGTTAAATTCACGCAAAATTATTTTTGATAAATATTACTTTCAATATGCATTTTAATCTATTCATTATATAAAAAAATTAATGATATTCATGAATTTGTATAGATTAAAATAATTTTGTACAGTAAAATTGTCCTTTTGCCCGTGTAAATTGTTGGAACAAAAAGGATATTTTTGGTGTAATGGTGGTATCTTTCTTTAATGGCTAGATAGGAAATGAATGTCATTAATTTTTTATATAATTATATTTATCATTAAATATTATAAATATCAAAACAAATCTATCTATCTATCTACTCTACAATTAAGCATTCACCCTATTTTTCATTGTTTTCAATTCATTACGATTCGTTCAACAACTTAACAGGTATATTCGTGGGGCACGAGTCTGTTACTAGTTTCTCTTTAAAATATAAATAGTGTTATTTTAAATAATTTTTTAGAAAATGTGTATTTTTTAGATTTTTTTTTTTAAAAAAAATTATGTGATTTTGATTGTATTAAATTTTTTAATGATAAATATTTAAATAATCAGATATTAAAATTATTCTTTTAATATAAAAAATAATTGAAAATAATTTCTAATATTTTAAAAAAAACTCATAAAATTATTAAATATTTTTAAAAAATTTATATGATTCCTATAAAGGCTTCAATTTTAATCTCATATTAAAATTACAAATTAACCTACATAACAATTTTTATAAATTACTTAAAATTTTCTTTTAGAAATTTATGATCCTATAATAAATAAAGTGTATTTTATTATAATTTCTAAATATTATTTGAATATTTTATTATTTTGTTATAAATGTGTTATTGTTATGGTCTAGTCCAATAGCTATGCATGGTCCAATCCACTTTGCATTTAGGATGGTCCAATAGCTTTGACTCAATAAGTTGGGAAAAACAGAAGACATTTTCTCCTTCTGTCCTTGGCGGGGGACACGTGGTCGTGTAATTCTCTAGGCCAACAAGCTATTGCTTCCCTTAGTCGTACCTTTGTCCAACACGCGCGAGGTAGCCTTTTAGGAACAACAAGACAACGCTTGCATGTGACTGCATTCTTGCTCGAAGCAACAACTGGTTTCGGGCACATCTTTTCGTTAGAACAACTAGTTTCTGGCATTCATCCTAGGATACGAGCATATGTTGTTCGTTCCTACTTTCACGCATAAATCCTTGCAGTTACCTTAATTTGGAGACCTTATATTCAGGCCCAAAAATAGGAACCAATGGCCAAGCATCGGGGCCACTGTATAAACTCTCACACTAGTGAGGGTCAGATGATTAATATTTAATATTCACTTCTAAAACCCTAAACTATCTTGTATCTTTTTGCATTCTTACTTGGTTAAGCATCAGAGTGCCTTGCAGATACACCTCCTCATCCTTGATTTCAGCCTTACAGGCGCAGATATCGGCCTTTTATAGGTTCTGATCACCGGTAAGATCAGTGGCGCCGTTTGTAGGAAAAATATTTCCCCATCTTTCTTTCCCCAGAAACTAAATACTAAAGCAACATTTCAAGATTTCGATCATTGACGATCACGATGACAACCACCTTGTTGGAAAAACCATCATATCCCATGTCAGCAAGACTGACAATGATGGAGATATGCCTCTCCTCGAAGAAATTCCCCTAAAAAGGGACAATTGCACAACGTCTCATTCCTCCGACGGAGCTGAGGAAGACGATGTCTAGTTCTTAGAAACTAGAAGATCCAAGAAAATCCAAAAAGAAGCACCAACAATCTTCCATTTAGCTACAGTGCCGACCAACACTGACCCGACCATGGTTGCCTTGCTTGTAGCCCTCAGTTAGATTAACATTTTGATCCTATAGCAAAACAATAGGTCTGGTATACAAGGGGCTACTATTGTAATGGAAGTATGATCTTCTAGTTGAATTATACTCAATATGTTACTAGGATTGAGAATGTTAGATATCACTAAGGTGATTTGGGAAATGAGATGGTAATTTCTCATATCTAGGAGGTTCCTAGGTAGAAGTTGCATTGGGTAAGAATTAGGCGAGAAGTTGTAAACGAGAGAGTTTAGCTTTGAACTAATACTACTGGTAGTGGACTTCCTTCTTAGCTTAGTAGCTCTCAGACTAGGTGATGTTGCACCAAACTGGGTTAACGATCCTATGTGTTATTTATAATTTTGCAGTTTAAGTTTTGGTATTGGTTATAACTTGATGAACATGTTCAGGATGTCAAATTATATGTTGTAACATTTGTCTTAACATCGTTCTGATGTTGTAATATTAGTATTTCCATGTGTTGCTTGTACTAGAGAAAATTCACATTTTATTTTGGCAAATATCATAAGAGAATATACAATCACCAATTCACGATAATAGTGAAGAAAAATAATAATAAAATCTTCAATATGGATCTTGACTTGTATATGGCTCAACGCCACACTCTTCTGCGTAATATTTACTCTATCAACATTTTGAATCTTTCAATATCACCAATCTTCTCCAATCCTTAGTGTGTAACAATCAACCTCTTAATTTTACTGATTCCTTGATCAGTGAATTGTCTGAAGATGAAAAAAGAATTTCGTTTTATATGTAGTCTTTCACACATTAGAACTTTGGAGCTCCCCGATTATGGAGGTAATGTATGGGGTTTCCTTTATGATCTTTCTGCTGACATCCTTACTCGTCGCTCCGACGTCAACCTCGATTGTCGTATGGGATAATGTATTGTCTTTTGCGACTCTATGGTGCCCCCTTCCCATATTTCGTATACTCATATTGTCGTCCATTCTTAATAAGCCCTTTGTTAGTCATGAGTTTTATAGAAACAATAATACATTAACCTATCAATTCAAGTGGGCTCTCAAATCAAATACTACTCCGGCTTGGTTTATAAGCAAAGATTCTTTTTTTAGGTTCATTGAATAATAAATTTATTTGGTCTACATAAAATATCAGATACATTCATTATTCAATGAACCTAAAAAGGAAATTTTTGTTTATAAATAAGGCTAGAGAGAGTATGTGTTTTTTATTTCAACTTTCTTAAACTCAGTGTTAACACATTCCAAAAGAATCCTTTCACGTGAGGTGTTCAACGGACGTTACCTAATAATAATAGTCAATGATTATGTCTAAGAGAATATAGCAGTAATGAACCTAAAAGTTTAATTTAATAGTATTGTTCATCAACTTCAGACTAAAGACAAAAGCATATTTAGAGGTTATTTTGGAGTATTTTTTCGCCGATATTAAATAAAGGATCTCATTGAAATGGATGCGAAGATTTCAAGATTCGTCAAAGATATCATCAATATGTTGCAACGTTTGAAAGTATCCGTTTAAAACGACGTGTAACATTAATTTTCTAATTATCAATTATTTATATAATATTCTATTTTAATTTAATATAAGTTGTTATAATTATCAATTATAAATTTCTCTATACTATCTTTATTTCTGTTTTTTATATGAAGTAAATAATATATTTGTGAATATACATCTCTAAATCACATACACCTCCAAACTATGTATTTGAAAAGTGAGAGTATTTTTTTTTTTTTTTGCTAAGACTTTGAGACAACCTATAAGAGTGGAAAAAAATTGCCAAGATTTTCAAGGAAACATTCACGAGATAAAGATCCAAATATTGGTAGATGGTCCCACATTGTCACTCCAAATATTGGTAGATAGTCCCACATTGTCACCGCCCTTATGTCTACTTCCAACGTTAGAGTGTCTCCAACGGCGGTTTCTTATGTGTTTTTGCATGGCAAAGATAGTGTTCTCATTTTCACTTGCTGGAGTTAGCTAGGTTGGTCAACCGTTGTTGCAGTGCAACGGTTCTTTCAACCAAAATAATAATAATAAAATAAAAAATAGTTATTTATGATTGATTATTTTCCTTTTTTTAATATTTTATAGAATAAAATTATGAGACCAAATATAGAGTTGTATCATTGGAGTAAAAATTGAATAAGTTATTTTAAAATAATGTGGTTTAATAGGTCCTACAAAAAACTCAAAAATAGATTGCACAATTAGCAACCTTGGCCCCACATATAATGGATTATAGTTCCTTCACTATGAAATTTTATCTAGAATTAAACACATAACTTGCCATGGTTCAGGTCAGATCAAGGCATTATACAACAAAAATATTTGATGTTTTTGTATTGATTAACGTAAAGATCATTGTGAATCTAATTCCAATTGCATATGGACAGCTAGATGAATTACACATACCACTCTTTTTTATTTAACTTGGTTTTGAGTTCTAGTTATCATCAACCTTTGGTTGATCCAAAAACAACTTATGGAAATCATCAATGATTTTTTGAAATCATCAACCTGAATATAGTCAATCAACATATGTGAGGAATTATACGCAACCACATAAGAAATGGTGATATTTCCGGATTACAACCTCACCATCCAAATGGTTGCATCAGATAGGTACAATATGGCCACAAACTCCGAAGATTGATAAATAACTTGAACATACATAAAAAAACATTTGGCACTTCAACTAGTATCAATATTGCAGACTAAATATTGTTACACCTAAAACAACAGAACTTCTCCCACCTTTCCAAACATTAACAACAACTCCTGCTTATATTGTCTATGATGGATCACTAAATAGAAGCTATCAAGTATAGGCATACTTGTATTGTATCTGAACTCTGAAGGATTATAACAGCCATGGAGATTCCTGCACGTTAAACAAGGTAATGTGAGAAGCAAAAATATGTCAAATTGACACGACTCTTGAATTTGCATTAACAAATACATAGAAAGAATGAAAAATTAAAACAAACCAATTATACTGGTCTCCATCTAAGAGGTTTTTTTTTCCTGCCATCAACAAAGTCAACTTGAGCCGAGGGTGAATTTTGGAGCAAAAAGTCCACAATTCCGTCAGGGACAAGCGGAGATGGTTCCAATCCTAAATCAAATGCTTTCTCTATCCTATCAGCTTCTGTCTTTGACTTGATGTTCTGCAACTTGTCATTGCATAACGCAAAGCGGAGTCCATACTGAATTTCGTCAAGTTTCACTTTCAGTGACTTCAGTTTACCCAAGGAAGGAATCTTAAACTCCAACAGTCCAGGAATTAAAGAGAGAGACTACACAATGAGGGATGCAAGCACATTATTAGTCTAATGCAAGCAAAATAATTTTGTATGAAATTTAAAAGAAAGTATAAACACAGCCGCAAAAGATGTTAAGTTAATGTACCTGAAGAGTAGAGGCAGTGACTGTCAATGATTTTATATTAGCAAACTCTAAGAGCCACTTGAACAGAAAGAAAGGAGGCCCACAACTACTTAGAAATACTTCAGCGTCAATATGTACATGTTCAAGAGAAGAAACATTGCTCCAAGAGATATCCTGATAAGGATATCCACGAAAAGCAAATGTACAAAGTCTCGGAGTGCAAAGAAGAATTTTATAATAGTCGTCTTCGTCTGACTCAATGTACATAGAAAAATTGAGGAGGGTCGTGCTTGATATGCAGAGGGTTCCTGCATCTTTCACATTGCATTCGGAAATGAGCAAACTTTCCAACCTACCAAAGGTGGAAAATGGTTCGGCGCAAGCATTGTGGTCAACATAAAATGTAAGATACTCTAGTTCCATGGTAGATAATGATGGCAAAGTGAGAGATTTTGGAAACGGGGTGTCAATAGCATGATGAATGGAAAGCTTAAGATATGTTAATGATGGCAAATTGAGAGAAATCTGGTGAAAGTCATAACTGGAGTTGGAAATAGCAAGGGTGAGGTGTTTTAAAGTCTTGGATGAAAATAATTGGAGAGGAATTTGTGCAATGCCACTAGCTGCTTCAAGTCCGAACAGTTGAACATTGTGTGAAATAGCATAATTCACCACAAATGTGAGTATCTGAGGCTCGAGGCGACAAATTCTATTATCAAAGTGGAGAGTGTGCAGTGAGACAGAAGAATCGCGAAGAGATAAAACCTTAAACACAAATTGGTTGAATACATCAGCAGATCGAAAGTCTCGATAACCAAAAGCAAGAGCAGGGAGACGTTTCCAGAGATGTTTCCATCTCGAGGATAAAATGAATGTCCTAACGGCCTGTTTGGTAGTCAAAAAAGAGAGTATATGAAGGATAAGGCAATCGGGTAAGTCGCTCAGCATGTCTTTCCGCTCATTCTCGCTGACTTTCGGTTTCTTTGTAGCAGAATTACACATTCTCAGTCTAATTTTCATCGTCACTGATAAAAGAAAACCCTAAGATCTGAATCACAAATGAAAGAGAGGAATTGTAAGGGTTTGTTTTTATAGCCCAATGTAACCGACTCTCAGCGCGGGTATTTCTCCTTTGGTCATATTACCATTCTACCCTCGTTTATATTCTTAAATCTTTGTTTAAAGATCCAAATCACTATATTAGATAATTAAATACCACCATAAATACAAATAAATACTTATATAGCTACCCTCATCCCTCTCCTAAATACACCTATCATATTCTAAGGTTATACTTAAATTTATATTTGTGCACACTAATATTTATGCAATAAAATATCAATTTTTTGTTCCACTTTATTATAATATCAAAACTTCTTATAATGTTAATGATTTTTGGTATGCAATAAAATATAACGAGAAAAAAACTTAATATATCAAAAATAAATTTAGTTATAAATAAGAATAGAGAAAATATATCTCTACAAATAAATCATTAAAAAATATGGACGAAATATACAATTCTTATATAGAATAAATATATATTATTAAATAATTTTTTAAATATATTTTATTCTAATTTTTTTAAAATAAAAGTTAGAATAATTATGATATTTCAATTTTTTTAAATATATTTTATAAACTTATAAGTATTTATAAAAGAGTATGACTTGTCCCTTATAAATTGAAGTAAGTAAAAATTATATATTTTTCACTAATATATAAAATTATAAACAAGTATTAAATACTAAAATCTAATCCACTACAAATTTGTAAAAATCAATCTAATATTCTAAACTAATCTATGATCATCTTAATTATATATATATATATATATATATATATATATATATATATATATATATATATATATATATATATATATATATATATATATATATATATATATAAAAGTTAAAAATAATTATAATAAATTAAATATATTTATAAATTATAAAAAATTATAATTGATTAAGTATATTTTACCCGTATATAATTTTTAGATACTTAGTGTATTTAAATTAAAGAAAATTATATCATAAAAATAAAATAAGACTAATAATATTCATTATTGAAAATGATAAATGGGCAAAATATTTGTGAGAAAAGAACAGCTTTCGTGTACCTGCATTCAAAGAACAGGTGCTGGACATTTTCATTGCCGCCACAGAAAACACACGCAGGATCAACATGGACACCAATTTTCAACAACCTATCTTTGCTTGCAAGTCTACCATGACAAGCAAGCTAAAGCACGAACACCGCTCTAGGTCTCGCTTGATTCTTAGTGATAATATCAAGCTAGTTTGGTTTAGGATGGTGCTTCAGGGCCTCTTCATAGAAATCCTTTATTTTGAAACTACCACCACTCTTCATCTTGTTCCAAGACTGCATTGGGGCCACATCAGTTCGCATCTTCATGATACCTTTCAACATCCAAGAAGTGTTACCCTTAACCTCTATAGACATGAGATCATTTTGTTTCGTGTAGAATGCATGGACCCAGCGGATCCATAAGCTATCCGCCTTGCTGCCCAGGTTCCAAAGAAGGTGAGTCATGCACGCATTATTCCAAACCTGCAGGTTGATGATACCTAAGCCACCTTGCCTCTTGGGTAAGCACACTTTTTCCCAAGCTACCAGAGCCTTACGGGTAATAACCTCTTTTCCATACCACACATACGATCTGCACAGAGCCTCAATATGTCTTATGACCCCCTTGGGCAGCAGAAGGGAACTCATCCAATAGTTTTTACAGTGCTCAGAACTACACTCTTAACAAGCTCTATTCTACCTGCATAGCGAAGAAGGTGAGAGCTCCAGTGTTTGAGCTTCAATATTCTCGGCTAGAGCATGGCACTGCATTTTCAACAATTTCCGACTGGAGAGGTGGATTCCCAGGTATCTGACAGGAAGCACCCCTTTAATGAAACTTGTAATGTCCAAAATCTCATTTTCCACATTTCTCTCCACACCCCCAAAAAACACTTTGCATTTTTTTGGGTTCACAAACAGACTTGTAGAAACCGAAAAGTACTGGAAAATCTGCATCATCAAGTTAACAAACATAGTGTCCCCCCTAGCGAACAGCAACACATCATCAACAAAACACAGGTCACCAGTTGAATTCTCTCACATTTTCTATGAAAATTGAACAGCAACCCACAAAGCCATCCATCCACACATGGAAAACAAAGTGTTAGCCTGCAAAAATACTAGTAGAACAAACTAATAATTATCTCCTTATGTTGATAAGATAATATTTCATTTAGAATAATTGTAATAGATAAGTGTTAGAAACACTACTTTTAACTCACACTCACTCCTATCATGGTTTCTTCTTTCTAACAAGCACAGTCCACAAGTTTATAAATATATGCAATCTTAACCTTAAAAATCAGCACATACAAAAACTCATCAACACTTGTGTTTATTTTCCACCACACCATCAACTTTATCGTCAATTATGGTGCATTTCAAACCATCACATTCTACTACTATAGTATATGTAGAAACTAGTATTACATACTCGAGTTGCCATCAATCAATCAAATAAAAGCTTACATGTTGTAGAGCTCATTGTAGTTGAAGATAATTCCGTTAACATTTAGTGTTTTCTATCGATATCTGTAACGAGTGCGCTCTTAATTGTCATTGTCTGTAGTACCTCTGCGTTCTGCATAATATATCTGACAAATTGGAAATCACATTTCCCACCTTTGTAGCCGCCATGGAAGAAAGTTCTGAGATGCGATGAAAGGCACTGTGGAGCAGTTGGTGGATCAATCCAATAGTCGCCAAACATCTCATTCTGATATCCATATTCATCCTCACAATCCTGTAAACAAATCACATAATTGTTTTTAGAATTTAAAATAATAAGAGGGGGAATAAATTGTAAACCTGAAGTTTAAAATTTTGAAGTTTGGGGAAATGTTGGAGCAACTGTAGCAACCACTTCAACGCCTCCTCCAATAATACATGGGTAAAGTGGAGGGTATGGAGTTGGAGATAGAGTGATTTCCATCTATGGGAGAGAATGGTTGTTGATACGGCGAGTTTGGTTGGGAGGAAGGAGAGAATGTGAGAGCGTATTGGATCGGGTAGGTCGCTGATTCTATCCGCCATCGGAATTCAGCCTCGGGTAGCGGTTGCGATGGAAATGCAATTTGCTCCGATGAACTTTTCTAAGAAAGGGAATGGCTTCACTCACTTAAGTGACTTTAAATTACTTTAGTTCATTAACTATTTAGAAGTTCACAAGTCTGAGAGACCCCATAAAATCAATTAAATCGATAATTCAAATTAAATTAAATCAAAAAATAATCGAATGTTTTTTATTTGGTTTAAAAAGCAAACCAAAAAATTAAAATTTGATTTGATTTGGTTCTCGATTTTAATTTTTAAAAACTACATAATTGATAAACCGATTATAAATACATATTTACTCTTTTATTTAGTAAGTGTTTAGATTTTGTATCAGCCTAACATTTCTCCATTTTTTTTACACTTCATTTCTTTGAACAAAATATGTAGTCAAAATCAAACTTCAAACATAAAAAATAGAAATCATAAGTCATAAAAACGGCTTTTCAAATTGTCCATCACCATTGTTTTTCTCGTCATCGTCATTCTTAAAGGTTATGGTTTCGTGTTCAAATCCTCTATGTTAGTTTTCATCTTTTTGTTACCTATTATGTTTCTTTTTCAACAAACTCCCTTCTTGCATTGTTGAAAAATAGTTTTGATGTGTGTTTGAGTTGTAAAACATGTTACTTTATGTGTATTGAAAACTTTTGTTTTTATCATTGTGTTTCGTTTGCTAAGCTTTCAAATTTTTTTCTAAAATTTCCGTGCCAAAGTGCCAACTTTTGTATTCAATAGTGAACTTATTTTATGACGTATGAAAATTATGTCAATGCTTAATATGGATGAAAAACAACTTGTAAGTTATTTGAAAAGTATAGTGTGAAATATATTATATGAAATGTATTATTTGAAAAAGTAATAGCATAAAATATACCAATAAATATAATAACAAATAATATACCGATAAATATAATGTTTAGAAAAAAGTGTTGAAAACCGAACCAAACTAGTTAGTTTGATTTGGTTTTATTTGAAAAAAATACTAAAAACATAATCAAACCAAACTAACAGAGATATCATCGGTTCGGACAAATTTTTGACCAAAAATCGATCAAAATCGAACTGATTACACTCTCATTTAAGATGTTTTAGAAGGGTGTTACAGTCATCACCCTGCAACCATAGGAAAACATGTTTCAGTATAGTACATTTGAGATGAAGAAGACATGAACCTGTCAAAATGGAAATTTAGAAGTCTTCCATTGTTAGATTCGTTCTTGCAATAGTATGAACCATATGAGCTTGACACACACAGTCTTCTTGGATGTTTGCTCACACATGTGGACTAAAATGAAAAAGGGTTTGCTTCGCCTTGAAATAAAAAGACGACATTGAAACGAGTTTGCTTTGAATGGTTGATGGAAACTTGTTGCAGAATATTATGGGGAAGAAGAAGATCAATTTTGGAGAAAAAGAAGGCCGATTTTTGGAAAGAAGAATACAATTAGGTTTATGACTGATAAATGAAATGTTTTACGGTTTATTCAACAAATCAACCTAAAACAAATATAAATAATATAATTCAACGTCATTATGCCACATGTCAACAAAATTTTCACGTGTCACTCCACCTCAACTTCTATTACAGACATTTAACATACTTCAGCTTCTGTTAGGAACATTTAATGTGAGAGATCAATATTGTAGACGGAAAAGATAAAAAGAACCATTTGTTCGAAGAAATATTTTTGAAATACTGAAATTGAATTATGAGATATTTCTGAAATTCTGGCATACCTAACCCAAGTACACGTTTCATTAAATTTACATAATTCGATAGAATTTATATGAAATATAATAACTAAAAAAGTGTTGGAAAATGTAAAATGTTTACTTTCTTCGTTGCTTTTTAAACATCACATTTGTTGAAAATTTTCACCACACTTTATTTCTCAACCTTCATTCCTTAACGGGAGTTCGTTTACCCGTCTAGCTCAAGTGTTTGGTTATGATACCTATTGTTTTCTTCCTATGCACTTTAACTATTTGTTCTAATGAGAAATAGATAGAATGCCATCATAAATTGTTTACAATATTATAGAAAAACGACACAATTTAATCTATAATAATAATTAAAAAAATACAATTAAATAGTATAGGAAAGAGTAAGAATAAAATACCTTATAAGTCGCAACAATTATATGACAATCTAATAAAACCCATTAAAAGAAAGAGACTCAATCGGAGAGTGGGAGAAAGAGACTCAAATGGTTCTTAATGTTTTGATGATAACCTGGAATTCATTGAAAATGAAGATTAACTCCTTATTACTCCGAATCATAGTTGTAATAAGAGTGTTAGAAACACCCACTCTTGTATGAGAATAAATTACAAAAATCCTAAAGCTTTAATTGAGACCCACATGAATTACCTTGTTGCTTCTTTCTAACAAGCACAATCCACAAGTTTATAAATATCTGTAATCTTAACCTTAAAAATCAGCACATAGAAAAACAAAAACTTACAACACATCTGCAGCAAGCAAAACTACAAACTCAGACACAAACAAAAACAAGAAATATCCTCCTAGCCACAATTTTGAGAATTAGTGATGAAACTCTAAAAACTAAGAGAGTGGAGTACAAAGTAAGACCGTACTAATTGTTTTTCCAATGGAAGCAAGATGTCATTCTACTCTCTAGACCTTGTAGTTGCAGATTATGATATCCAGTATTCTTTCCCACAAATCCATAATAACCTTGTCCAGTGTACAAAATACAAGTGCATAAACTATAAACTTTAAGTTAATTTCTCTTCAAATTTGGTTGACATAGGTAGATAATAATCAGAACCTTAAAAGAAAGACATGTTTATATGTGGCTAATGTAAGAAAACCAAAAACAATTGTTGACTCAAATAGAACACAAACATAAGATAGAGAATCTTGAATGTAAAAGAAATTTAATTAAATGAAAGACAAAATACTTGAAAACTTCTATGACATAAAGGGATTAATGATACAAAGTTCATGTATTTCAAACCATCAATTCCTACTATTTTGTACGTAGAATCCAGCATTACATGCTTTAGTTACCATGAATCAATCAAATAAAAGCTTACATGTTGTGGAGGTCGTTATAGTTGAAGATAATTTCATTAACATTTGGTGTTTTCTATTGATATCTACAACAGGGTTGCTCGTAATTGTAATTGTCTGTAGTACCTTTGAGTTCTGCATAATATATCTAACAAATTGGAACTCATTTTCGTTGCCTTTGTAGCCTCTAAGGGAGAAAGTTTTGAGCTGCAATGAAAGACACAGTGGAACAGTTGGTGGATCAATCCAGTAGTCGTCAACCAACTCATTCCGATGGTCCACAAAATCCTGTAAACAACTCACATGATTATTTTTAGAATTTAAGATACTTGGAATTACATATTTATTAAGAGAGGAATAAATAATTCTAAACTACAACTAAACCTGAATTGTAAAATTTTGAAGTATGGGGCAATGTTGGAGCAATTGTAGCAACCGCTTCAAATGCCTCACCACCAATACATAGCTAAAGTAAATTTCAATGTTGGTGAGTAGATGAAACAAGGGAAGCTGCTCGCAACGAATCCACTTCATATTCTGCATATATTTGTATAAACAGCTTAATTAAGAAGTTCATTTTCATTTCATATATCTTGAACACAATTCAAACATATATACAAAAATCCAGGGGCGATTCTATAGTCCAGCGATCCTGAGCACGCGCCCAGGCTCAACCCCTACTTTCTCTGCATTTTCTCCAATCTAATAGTCGATTTTTAGACAAAATCAAGGACAAAAATAATAAATACAGAGTACGAAAACTATTTTTTTTTTGCCTGAACTGCTTAAAATTCTTGGCTTTGCCACTGCAAAAATCAATTTCGTATTTACCATTTCAAGATGCAGACTCTGAACCTCGGAGAGCACGGTAATTGGAACATTATCATCGAAAATCCTTGTTTTTGTCAAATTCGGAAACAACTTAAACTTTTCATCCGAATCACTCACATGACATGCATAATGTGAATTATAAGCATGCAATTCTTCTAGTACAGGACAACTGGACAGAAACTGGATCATACAATTCTGGCTTAAGAATCCAACACCATTCCAATGTAGAACTTTGAGAAATGGAAAATCGAAATTGAATTCAAAATCCAATCCACTAGAACTAGAATTAAATGTGAATTATAAGCAAATGTAAAAAGTGACAAGTTTTTTTTCCAATATATGTCTCTTTATTCAAAAAAGTCTTGATAAGATTTCATTGCATTGTTGTGTGTCGAGCGAAGATCCTTCTCTATATGCTTAAGAAAAGCACAACTCTTTCCATCTCTCACTCTTTTCCAACCTCTAAAACATGTAGTAATAAAGGCATCAGATCTAGAATTTCCACTTGGTCCTTTATTAAAAAGATAGCATGGAAAACAATATGTGGCATCCTTTGAAGGTGAATATTCTAGCCATGAATAAAAGATTTCAAACCAAGTATCTTAAAACCGTCTTGGATGATCCTTTTTATCGGACAAAGGATATTCTTCTAAACGGGTTTGATATGGATCCCATTTCATATAAGATCTTCAAATTTGATCGACTTGATTTGGTGAATATTTCTATATTAAACAATGCTTTCCAAGATCATGTTCTAAAGAATTCAAAATATCATCTGATACTTCAACTCATTGAGGGATAGTTGTTGTCACTTCTTCAATTGATAGAACTTCAACTTGTTGAGGGGTAGCAGTTGTTACTTCTTCAATTGGTGGGACTTCAATTGGTTAGAGCATATAAGTTATCACATCTTCTATTCTTGAAACTTTAAGAGGTTCGAATGTAAAAACATCATCACGAGATTTCCTCTTAAAAATGATTAAATTTTTAATTCTTCATCTTTATTTATTCTATTTTACAAGAAATAAATGAAAATCATAATAAAAAATACTTTACAAGCACAAATAAACCGGGAAAAAAATGTTGGTATAACAAAAAAAAAACAGAAGTTAATAAAAGTAGAAGGCATCTCATACTTTGATGCATGTGTCACTTTATATATGTGCATATTATATCGAGACCCCCTTCGTGGTTGCTTCTATCAACATCTTCTGCAGACATCTTGATGACATACTGACAAATTATGAAAGTCATTTGGTACCAGAAGTGTTGTGAATCAGATGCCTTAAAACAAAATATAAACTTGTTGCTTAATGATCAAGAAACAATTAGGGTAGTCATTTGGTACCAGAAGTGTTGTGAATCGGATGCCTTGGAACAAAATATAAACTTGTTGCTTAATGATCAAGAAACAATTAGGGTAGGAAAAGGAATGAAGAACACGATGAACACAATGATTGGCTATTAACTGCTATTCTTTCTTTTATCTTCAAAACAAGATTACAAGTATACAAGAATAACAAATAATCATCTCACCCTAAATTAGAATTTGCAGTATGTAATGATGACAGTCTAGTATGCTATTTATAATAAACCTAACATACTAAATTAACGGGCTTTTATCATAAATACTCATTACAAGATAACTTAACCAATTGGACATAACAAACAGACCCAATTTGATGCTAACAATCCTAGCATCCTTCGACACTACAAGTTAGAACACACTTCGACTACAACTTGTAACACTTCGACAACAACATGTGAGCAACCTTCGACTGCATGCTAAACTCTGTCGAACCGTCGAACCAAGATACTACCTTCGATCAAACAGAGTTCGATCCAATATCTCACAAATCTCCACCTTGGAACAAACTCTATTATCAACTAACGAATTAGTTTTCTTCATGCAGCTTTATCAACTGCATATAGTGGAAAAACTTGCAACTAGGCAATGTCTTGGTGATCATATCAGCAACATTATGATCTGACGAAACATTCAGCACTTGGACTTCTCCACGCTCGATTACCCCTCTGACGAAATGTAGTCTCACATCAATGTGCTTGTCAGTGAGCCTTTCCAGGATTCGCCATGTACCTGCTTACAAGACTTACTACATATGCTATGTCGGGTCTAGTACAAACCATAACATACATCAAATAACCTATTACATTAGCATATGGGATGCTATTCATATAAGCTTTTTCGACCTCAGTACTAGGACACTGATCAATACACAACTTGAATTGAGGGTTTGTTGTAGTCACAACAGGCTTCGAATTCGACATACCAAACTTTTTGAGTATCTTCCGTAAATATGCCTCTTGAGACAAGCATAATTTCGACTGCTTTCTATCTCTTCGAATGTCAATCCCAAGAATCCTGAAAGTTGTTCCTAGATCCTTCATTTCAAACTCCTTATTGAGTCCAGCCTTCACCCTCAATACCTCTTCGACATTGTTACTTGCTATGAGAATATCATCAACATAAAGCAACAAAATAATAAATGAATTACTAGGACAAAATCTGAAGTAAACACAGTGGTCGAATTGACTTCTAATGAAACTTATGCGTGCCATGACTTTGTCGAATCTCTTATTCCACTGTCGAGGAGATTGTTTCAGCCCATATAAAGATCTATTCAACTTGCACACATAATCTTCCTTTCCCTTTTCGACATACCCTTCAGGTTGCCTCACCAGGATTGTTTCATCTAGATCACCATACAAGAACACAGTCTTTACATCCATTTGTTCCAGTTCAAGATCGAACTGTGCCACCATGGCAAGCAACATTCGAATAGACATATGCTTCACAACAGGAGAAAACACATCATTGAAGTCTACACCTTCTTTTTGAGTGAAACCCCTTGCAACCAACCTTGCCTTGTATCTTTTTGACGCTTCGATTCCTTCCTTAACTTTGAAAATCCAGTTACAACCGACTAACCTGACTCCAACAAGTTTCTTGATCAATTCCCAAGTGTTGTTATCATGAAGAGACTTCATCTCATCATCCATGGCCTTCAACCATTCAATCTTATTTCGACTCCTCATAACTTCCTTATGGTCTCTTGGTTCTTCGTCTAGAACCTCACATGCAAAGATTAAGGCATAAGCTATAAGATCTGCATACCCAAGTCTTTGAGGTGACTTGATGATTCTTCTAGTCATATCTCTTGCCAATAGGTAGTCATCGTCAATTTCCTCAACTTCCTTAAAATCTTCTACTTCTTCAACTTTATCTGGGATATGCAATTCAACATTAACACGCTTCACCGAAATAGGAATCTCTACCTGTTCCAGCTCTTTGTCAAATACTCCTGCACTTCGACCAACATCATCCGTTTTCTTGAAAGTCATTTCAACTTCATTGAAAACAACATCTCGACTGGTGATAATCCTTCTGTGACCTGACTCTAGGCACCATAGCCTATAAGCTTTGACTCCTTCAAGGTATCCCATGAACATGCATTTAAGAGCTCTAGGTTTGACCTTGTCTTGCCTAATGTGAGCATAGGCTATGCATCCAAATACTCTCAGTTTGTCGAGATTTGGGGATGTCCTAACCAAACTTCTTCAGGTGTCTTCATATCTAACACAATTGAAAGACATATGTTTATCAGATATGTTACTGTCGAAACAGCCTCAGCCCAAAACACCTTATTCAACCCAACACTAGTCAACATGCATATATCTCTCTCCAAGATGGTTCGATTAAACCTTTCAGACAAACCATTTTGTTGTGGAGTGCCTGCAGTAGTTATGTGCCTTGCAATACCAGAGGCAACACAAAAAATGTTGAATGCCTCATTGCAAAATTCAAGACCATTGTCTGTTCTCAACCTCTTAACCTTTCCGCCAGTTTGATTTTCGACCATAGTCTTCCAACTTTTGAAATTCTCAAAAGTTTCATCCTTAACATATATTTATAATAATTAAAACCAAAATATATTATTTTTTAAAAAAAGTTGATTATTCTATCAATTATTTTTCAAAATAGCAACTAAGAAATAATAATAAGTATTACACAAAAGATCTGTTAAAATAGTATTTTATGGTATCATTAATGAAGATTAATAAAAAAAAAAAAATAATGGTAGGAAGTTATGGAATAGAAAAATTAGATATATAATTATAATAATTTAAATAAAATATATTGTAACTCTTAAAAATATATCACTTAAAACTATATTTTATGTAAAAAGATCTATTTTTTCAATCTTTCCTTAATAAAAATATAATGCAAAATGTGATAAAAAAACAAAGTATATCAAATATTACTATAATATTATTTAGTAAATCAAAGACTATTATAATTTTATATTATATTAAAACATTTTAGACTAAAAAATGTTTAAATATTTTTTCAATGTTTCAATATTTAAATTTAATTATGAATAATTTATATATATATATATATATATATATATATATATATATATATATATATATATATATATATATATATATATGTATAGTACCTAAAGTTATATTTTATATAGTAGTATTTTTTTAAATAATTTTTCCTTAACAACTATATGAGAAAAATAAGACTAAAATAAATATTATGTCAAAAACTATTATAACTTTATACTGAATAAAAATAGTCTAGACTACAAAATTTGTCTTAACTATTTAACTATTTATTATAAATCAAAAGATTACAAAATATTGATCTACTTTTAAATTTAAATCCTGTTTTTTTTTTTAATATTTATGAGTTTTGTTTTATTAATTTGTTAAAAAAATCAAATTATTTTATTCGTTTTTATTAAACGATTTTTTTAAAAATTTACATTATTATTATTATTTACAAAAGTTTATAAAAAATAAATTTTAATTTTTTTATTATTAAAATATATTATAAACTAACATCTTAATATGATATGATAAATTTGAGTAAAATAAATATATTATTTAAATAGAAGCATGTAACTATTTTATATGAATAAAAATGCCAATTTATATGAAAAATTAAATGAGATAATATTCGTCATAATGTATAGTTTAGACTAGATTTATAGATTTTATAGGTTTAGGAGATTTGGTTAATAATAATTTTTATTTGGAGGTTTTTAAAAGTGGTTATTGAATATTATTATTATTATTATTATTATTATTATTATTATTATTATTATTATTATTATTATTAATATTATTATTGTTATTTATTAAAATAGTGGTAGTTGAATATTAAATTATTATTATTTAATTAGAAATTCAATATCATATTATTATTATTATTATTATTTATAATATTGGTTGTTGGATATTAAATTATTGGTATTATTTATTTTAATATATGAACAAATAAATAAAAATACAATTAGGGTTTATAATTAAAATTACTATCAAGATGACATGTGGTTAGGGTTGCCATCATGACATCTTCGGATTTAGAGTAAGTAGATAGATGATTTCCCCACCCCCCTAAGAGTCACATCATCCACATATATTAATAAAACAATAAATGTATTGTTTTTGTGAAGGATGAATAACGAATAGTTAAAGGTAGATTGAATATAGATTTTCTTGATCAAAATGTCAGTCAAAATTTCATATCATTTGTAACTAGCTTGTTTGAGTCAATATAGACATTTCCACAATTTACATACATGATTAGGTTTACCACATCACACCTTTTTGAGAATAGCCATATAGACATCCTCCTAAAGTCTCAATGCATGAAAGCAATATTCACATCCAATTAGCGTGGGTGCCAATTATTAATGGTTGCAAAGACAAGAAGGGTTATATCGTGGTCAGTTTGGCCAGTGGTGAACTAGTGATGAAATTGGTGTGGTAACTTGGTGAAGTTGTGTAGGGATAGTTCTGGGATATTCTCAGAGGTGTTATCAAAATCATCAGGATATCCAATCATGTTCTCTATGGCAATGGATGAATAATAGTTTCACTGGATTTTTGAGTGATCCCGTTGTATAGGAAGACATGTTCATGGAATATGGTGTTTTTAGATATGTTAATGTTTTTGTTCTGGATTAATTCTATTAGATTGAAGAGTTTATGCATACACTAAAGAACCAAACAATTTAAAGATAGCATATCAGGTATTTTGTTATGCAATAAAAGAAAATAAGTTTTGTTTTGAAAAACGAGACTAAGAAATCTGTTTATTTTATAAACAACACGAGATACTGCATATGACCATAATTATTTTAGCAGCTTAGTCTGAAATAAGAGAGTTCTACCAACATTAAATATGTGTTTGTGCTTCCTTTAAACTCTCTCATTTTGTTGGGGAGTTTCCACACAACTAGTTTGGTGGATGATGCCTTTAGAGGCATAAAAGTATGGTATAATGAACTTAGGACCATTGCAAGTCCTTATAATTTTAACAAAATAGTTGGTTATGTTGGCTTTTACTATTAATTTTCAAAAACTTTTATCTTCCCTCAATTAGCCAGATACACTGCACTAATCAATGTTATGCAAAACAATTTTAATAAATTACTCGGGGGATACTTCTCAAATTTTTTAGACTACGGTACAAGACAAGATAAATTGACATCTCATTCGAAAGACATATGATGTTCAAATAATACCTAATTTCCCAAAATCATTTGATACATATTCACTTCCACCCATCTGTTTCTAGAGTTTTAATTTTGTGACGACTTTTTCTTTCTAACATGAATTTGAACTTCTTGAATACTTCTAACACCTCATATTTTCTTTTAATCAAGTAAGTCCACAAATTTCTACTAAAATCGTCAATGGAAGTAACAGTGTACCTATTGCCTCTTTTGAGTCAACAATACACGAAACTTGTAATTAATGAATGATTTACAACCTTGTAATCAGTTACACGGAAACTTGCAAGCTACTATCTAAGGAGGGTGGTTCCCAGTTACACTAAACTTGTAACCGATTACATGAAACTTCAATTTGATTATTTTACTAGTATAAAAAGTCGTAACTGGTTACAATAAGCTATTGTCTCAAAATTACAAAAGTCGAGAGGGCGATAATCGATTACTCTAAAACTGTAATCGATTACATGAAACTTCTATTTGATTCTTCAACTAATAAAAAGGGTGGTAACAGTTAAACTCAACTTGTAATCGTTGACATCAATCTTTTATAGAAATGATGGTAACCAGTTACACATATGCTGTAACCGATTACACTAACTTGAATTACACTACTTTTAAAATAAATTAAAATATAATATTTATATTTATATTTATACTAACCGAAAATTCATAGATCTTACACAAACAACTTCACAAGTGACTCATTTTTTTAACAAAGATAATATTAAAATATCAAAAATTAAAAAATTACAATTAATATACAATAATCATGATTTTTTCTTATGTAGAAAAATTAAAAATACTAAATTTAAACTATTGAATATTTTAAATATAATTTTTTAAATAAATAAAAATTACGCTAAATTAATTAATTATGCTATAGCGTAAAAATCATAATTTATGTATTATAAGTTTTTTTTATATCAAACATATTAAATAAATATTATTATTTTTATTAAAATAAATAAAATAACTTAAAAAGAAATTATAATGACAAACAATTATGTGGGTCTGTATTTATCAAAAAGAAAGAAAATTGAGCCTATTGGGCCTGAATGTGAAACCCAACCCTAGTTATAAAAACGATACATTAGGGTTCTACTTCTTCATTCTCTTCTCAGTGAGGCTGCGCCTCGTTTAATCACCATCATTCAACATCGGTATTCCTCACATCTTCAATCTTCATTCATTCCTGTTCAATTTTCTCTTTGAATTCGTTGTTTGATTTCTCTAATGGATTTCAATCTTCATTCATTCTTGTTCGATTTTCTCTTTGAATTCGTTGTTTGATTTCTCTAATGGATTTCAGGTATTTCACGTGACTCCATGCATAAGAGGCGTGAGACTGGAGGAAAGAAGAAGGCATAGAGGAAGAAGCGAAAGTGAGCTCTCAACTCTCAACTCTTGGTTTGGTTTTTCTGTGAATTTGCATTTTTAGGGTTTATTATAGGTTCTGGTATTTGGAAGCATGATTTTACTTCTGCTATCTTTTAGATCTAGGTTTAGTCACCGATGGTTTTTAGGTTTATAACTGAATAGGAAAATAACACATTAGAAATCTGTAATATGTTCTTTTGTTCTGAATTTTATTCTAAATTATACTTTGGATTGTTAAATTTTAGATTAAAAAAAAGAGGGTTATGTGATTTTTTTTAATTAACACTGGTTTTAGATTATTTAGTTTTGGTTAGGATTAAATACTTCAATTGCTTTTTCAGTTACTTATTGATCTCTTTTGATGTTTTGGTTAGTATTGAGTAAATCATCAATTATGTCTACCAAAACAAACCGCCAAAAACGACTGTGTTTGAGAAGAAACTCTAATTATGTCTACCGTATCTATAGGTAACCTGTATGGAGGATACGCTTCCTTTAGAAGTGGTGGCTGAAATTTTCTGCAGGCTACCTGTGAAACTCCTGGTACAGCTCCGATGCATGTGTAAGCCATGGAATTCTCTAATCTCAGATCACCAGTTCACCAGAAAGCACCTCAGCCTCTCAACCACTCGCTGCCTCCATTACGCCGAATACGTAAAGGAACCATACAGGTTCATTCACAATTCCTACCCGCTCGAATCGGTTTTAACCGATATGCCCACTAGATTCATACAACCTCGCATTGATTTGAACAGTATTTATGGTTCCTGTGACGGCATCCTTTGTATTGCCGATAAACGTGAAGGTGTTGTTGTTTTGTGGAATCCTTCTATTAGGAAATTGAAGGAATTGCCCCCTTTTGAAACACCTGAAATTCTTGGCGAGGTTTATGCCACCTACGGCTTCGGCTATGATCACGTTTCTCATAATTACAAAGTGGTTGTTCTTTACTCCTCCGAAACTTTGCTTGACACAACTAAGGTAAAACTTCATACTTTAGGCACCAATCTTTGGAAAACCATTCACAACTTTCCTTTTGGTGTTGTGTTTGCTTCGGAATCCGGAACGTATGTAGGAGGTACACTTAATTGGGTTGCCTATACTGGATGGCGTCGCCAAGGTCCACTCTGCATTATTTCTTTTGATTTGAGAAATGACTCTTACCGGAAGCTTCTGCCTCCTGTTGATGCTGTTGATGCAGAGATCAGTCAGATTTACTTGACATTGTCTGTCTTGAGTAACTGCTTGTGCTTAATTTCTAATCATCAAATTTGGGTTATGAAGGAATATGGTGTTTGGACTAGATTGTATTCTGTTTACATGCCTAATCCTTATGAGTTGTATGACTTGTCCAGGGTGTTGTATATTTTTGAGGATGGTCGACTGCTTCTCGAAGCTGAAGAGAGTGAGAAAACCAAGGTGTTTGTTTATGATCCAAACAATGATACTTTTAAGATCACTACATTTAGGTACTCGCTAAATGTCTGTCGTGAAACTTTGATTTCACCTTGCTAGTTTGATTTTCTACTTGCTTGTTATAATTACCAGCTAGTCGTCAAGACAAATTGTTGTAATTTTCATTTGTATCATTTGTTTCTTATTCTTGTTTACTCCCTCATCTTGTATTACATTTATATATTTCACAATAATTATATTTTTAAAGATTATATTTTGCACACTTTGATAGCATGCTGATGACGTTCCGAGTGAGTGCACAAATTTATGTCATTACATGTTTTAAAAGTTATATTGAATTTGGTTTACACCTATTTGAGTCTGTCAAGATTTTGGTGATGATTTTGAATTCATAGTTTTATATGATTATGTGCTTAAAATCAGTCATCATGTCATCTGCAGAAACTTTAGGTACGAGTATTATGAGATTTGAGTTTAGCTTTTCCTGCATTTTCTCTTGTATGAAAAAGAATTGCACAACCGGTGTGACATCTAGGCCTATAATCTCCCAATTGATTTGGTAAAAGTTCCCATTGAAGCAATCTAGGCCTAGTGCTCCATCCGCATTCATGTCAAATATCATGTCTTTTATTCCTAATTTGATGGATCTATTGTGTGTACATTGGGTTGTAGTGTAAAATATATCTTGAAAATAGTCAAGAGTACGTTTCTCTTTTAGATGGGGTCGTTGTGCACTATATAACCCTCTATTTTCATTGGGTTAATGCTTTTAGTTTTTCCTCTATTTTCAATTTTAGTGACCTAGTCAGGAAGCTAATTGAAACCGAAACATCTATGATTCGCAAACAAATGATAGACAATTGAAGTTGGATTCAGTTGAAGATGACAATTTTGTGATAGATTTTTTTGTGTGAATATTTTGCTTTTGAGTCTAATGTGTTTCAAGTGTGTCTAAGGAAGATTCTCGAGGTTGAGAGTCACAAAAATTCCTAGAGATAATCTGGTGAAAAAAGACATTTTAGTATTATCTCAAAATTCATGCCCTCATGACTGCGGTGTAGAGGAAAGTGTGTCGCACATTTTCTTCGAATGTTCGTTAGCCCAGTTTGCATGGAGCGAGGTTCAAAGGTGGTTCAACCTAAATTTTTTCTTATCATAATTTCGCTGTACAAAACTTTGATTTCACATCTTTGACAATTAGAATTTTCTAAAGAAAGGCTTCTTTATTCTGAAGAAGTTCTAGATCATTCATATTCTCATTCTACCAACAAATATTTTCTCAAGGCACACTTGTTCTACTAATCCATAATATACTCCTGATCTGAATTTAAATCTAGAACTGTGATCATTTTGAACTTGACTTGCTCATTTTGTACTTGACTTCATTTTGCCAATCGGTTGGCATTTTGACAGCAACACCAAGAAAGTACTATACATTTTCATGTTATATTTATCAATCATCGAAAGTTAAGTCTATTGCATAATGCATAATTTCTATATTCAAACTCTTTTTTAAATTCTTTTCCCTTTTTTATTCTCTACATTTTATCGCGTCTCAATTACAATGCTTATTATATAAAATAAAAAATATATATACTCCAATATTTATAAAATAAAACTAATTTTATGAATATAATTAACAAATAAAATTTATTTTATAAATATAATTAACAGAAATAATTCGGAAAGGAATATGAATCCTTGTGTCCACAAAAAAAATTAAGTAATTGAAAGGCATATGATTAAAAGGAATCATTCGGAAAGGCATGTGAATTTTTGAATTCTCAAAAGAAATAGATAATTTCATTACTAATGTTATTAATATATGATTTTGAGACTAATTCATATCCAGAATTACTGATGGTTAGTCAGAACTTAGTCAGAACTTCTGATATTCTTTATTAACTTCTTTTGTCTTTATAAAAAAAAAACTTTCATGGCCACTTCCTTTATTTTATTTTAAGTTATTTTATTTTATTAAAAAATACAAACTTTTTATTTATCTTATTGTTTTGGAGTAGCCCAAATGACTATTAGGCCCTATTCATGTTTACTCTCAGTACGATTCAAGTGGTATCGGCCATTCACGCTCTAGTTCAGCGTCGCCCAAAAATTGTCGAATACTCCCAAGGGCGTCCGCGTCATAATGACCCTGATTCAAACTCTTTTTTAAATTCTTTTCCCTTTTTTATTCTCTTCATTTTATCGCGTCTCAATTACAATGCTTATTATATAAAATAAAAAATATATATACTCCAATATTTATAAAATAAAACTAATTTTATGAATATAATTAACATAAAATTTATTTTATAAATATAATTAACAGAAATAATTCGGAAAGGAATATGAATCCTTGTGTCCACAAAAAAAATTAAGTAATTGAAAGGCATATGATTAAAAGGAATCATTCGGAAAGGCATATGAATTTTTGAATTCTCAAAAGAAATAGATAATTTCGTTACTAATGTTATTAATATATGATTTTGAGAGTAATTCATATCCAGAATTACTGATGGTTAGTCAGAACTTCTGATATTCTTTATTAACTTCTTTTGTCTTTATAAAAAAAAAACTTCCATGGTCACTTCCTTTATTTTATTTTAAGTTATTTTATTTTATTAAAAAATACAAACTTTTTATTTATCTTATTGTTTTGGAGTAGCCCAAATGACTATTAGGCCCTATTCATGTTTACTCTCAGTACGATTCAAGTGGTATCGGCCATTCACGCTCTAGTTCATCGTCGCCCAAAAATTGTCGAATACTCCCAAGGGCGTCCGCGTCATAATGACCCTGAAACAAACTTCTGTCACCTTCGACAAATTCGTCTCGTTTGCTCGATACAAGTCGGGAAGATAACCAAGATTCACCTCAAATGCTTCTGTCTGCTAACCCTTTTTGGTCTGACATAACGGCTAGTTACGGGCACGACTTCCCGCTTTGACCCAGTCTTGGCAGTTACTTATTTTTGCGAACCCAAATATTTAGGCCCAAAAATAAGAATCAAAGGCTACGCGTCGGAGGAAAACTATATAAACCCTCACACTTGTGAGGGTCAAATATCCGCTATTCACTTTAAAAATCCTAATACTTTCATGTACCTCTTTGTGCTCTTTCTTACTTTAACATCGGAGTGTCTTGCAGGCACAACCTCTCATCTCCATCAATTCCAGCTCGACAGATCATCATCTCATTGGTTCATCTCAAATTGTGATCATTACACCATGTCAATGGCACCGTCTGTGAGAAACTATCTTCCTTATCTTTGTTTCCTCTCAGAAAAATCGAAGACCAAAGATAACCTCAAGATTTTACAACGATGGCTGAAAATGATGATCTATATTTGTCTGGCAAGACTATCATCTCCCTTGTCCACAAGATGGATAGAAATGATACCCTTCCTCATCTCGAGGATGTTACCGACGAAAGAGATGGAAAGACCGCATTTCTGGATTCAATCGATGTCGACCATCAAGATTCCTTCCTCTTGGACAATTAGAAGTCCAAGAAGTCAGTAGAGGATACGCCCGATATCCTTCCACCGGTGTTAATATCAGCCAATCTCAATTCGGCAATGGCAACACTCCTTGTTGCCCTCAACTAAACCAATGCCCTCATACTATAGTAGAACCAATGAATAGAGGTCTTGGAGAAGAACCGCTTTCAATCTCCACCTCAAAGGCCCAGATTACGCAAATCTCAAAGCCCGTCTCCATGCAGGCGAGCCCGAATCCCTTCAAGGCAAAACCAAGATCTATCATTTCCAAAGAAATGAGGATATACACCTCCTCGAAAGGATCTGGGACCCCTAATCCCCAAGAGAACCAGAAACGAGCTTCGACATACACGCGACCGATCATCGTCGCTGAAGCCCAAATAGCACAGGAACCTTTCTCCTAGACTCGGAAGGAACAACCGTTCCCCATCCCCATCGGTCTAGAGAATCCTCCGCGACTCGACAACTATGACGGTACCACTGACCTAGATGAACACATCAAGAACATCTATGTGTTACTCGACTACCGAGGAATTCGGTGGGGGGCATCATATGCCACCTATTCCCACTACACTCCATAAGGGGGAAATGACGTGGTACAAAATCCTCCCCGAAAAATCGGTCACATCTTGGAAGCATCTAGGGAGATTATTCTCTCGTCACTTCATGGCATCTCGGCGCAACCCGAAGTCTGAGACATCCTAGGAAATTATCATCCAAGGTAAAGAAGAATCTCAGTGAGCTTATATCGAGAGTTTCAATAAAGAAGTTGTTCAAGTCTCGACTACCGACGACATGAAGAAATACCTCTTTGAGAGGGGATTGCACTCGCGTAGCGGCTTCACTAAAGTCGTGGGTATCAATACCCCGACCATACTGGATGTTTTTATGCTGAAAGCACGAGCTTATATCCAGTATGAAGTAAAAGAGTCCACCAATAGTACAGAGACTCAATACATCAGGAGAATGTCAAGGTCTCGAAGAATGAAGACCCCTCGACATCTTATCCGTGGTGGGGGATAAGAAACGGAAGAACAGTCCCAAGTTTTGACAGTGAATACACCCTTATCAATGAGTCCCGCGAGTGGATTCTTACCGACTGCGCGAACGCCGAGTTCAAACAAGGCGGGGTGCGCTTCCCGTGATAGACACTGTCAAAACTTGGGACGGATAAGAGCAAATATTGCATATTCCATAGAAGTCATGAGAACATGACCGAAGAATGCATCCACTTGAAGGACACTATTAAAATCCTCATTTTATATGGCCATTTGAAGTAGTAAAAAAAATAAACTCCTCGGGAAGACGCTCCTGAATCGAGCAAGGTAGAAGAGGAAAATCTTTGCGACGAATCATTTTTCCTAGTGGCCATGAGCATCACTACGTCAAAAGATTATTATCTTCCCGATCTTGATAAAGCACCTTTGTATTTCATGACCCACAATCTGTGGGAGACCTTCCCTACACCAATTTTCATATCAGGAGGTGGGTTCAACAAGATCTTCATTGGCTCAGTCAAAGGAGATTCAAATAGATGATAAAGACAAGCTCAGACATGGAGGCTACCCTCAACAAGATTTAGGGCAAATCCCATCCCTCGCTTTCTACAAAGAAGAGTTTCCCGATGGGGAACCTAATGCGAACACCCCCTGCTCGTGCAAGGAAGGATGGCCAATTTTGATGTGACATGGATCTTGGTGGAACAACAATAGAAGAAGAGACAAACAGTGGCGCCAATCCAAATATATTGGCATACGATCTCAAACGCACACATAAAGGCAATAACATTAGGATGAAGTTGGGAAGATGTCACCGTTAGATGCCCGAAAAACCCAATCTGGAAATGAGTGAAGGCTAGATGAAGCCCTAGTTCCTTGAAAACAAATTCGTACTTAGGGATACAATTCCTCTCGTAATACGAGCAGATCCTCTCCGTCTCCAACGACCTAGAAACCTTCTAGATTTTCATGAAACCTTATACTTATGCCCCCTCCTCGATATTATTTAACGCGCCAACTAGAGACCCAGCATAACGCGAGGCGGTACACCGAGGTTTCTCGAAGACCCAATGTAGTAGGGGTCGATAACTAAATCAACCATTTGAACATCATATTTGTTGTCAGCCATTTCACGTGAAGAGAAGAGGAAAATAGAGAATTCGATGTCCAAATCAAATCCATCTTTCCACCGTAAATCAAGTGAAAGAGCGTATCATGGGACAAGGACGAAACCCCTTACCAAAACCCTTACTCGATGTTTCAAAGGGAAATCTAGACTAACCCTCCTAGACTAAGGGCATAACCTAATCTACCAGAGAGGCAGGGACACATATCCCACACGCAAACACATTTTCCCGATTGCTAAAAATCTTCAGGAAATCATGAATCTCATAAACTCATGAATTTCTTGGGGAACACATGAATTTCACGGGGAAGTTCATGAATCTCGCAAGAAATACATCAATCTCACGGGGACACGCTTGAATTTTGAGATGAGGCATCTTCCCAGAGCATAAAGTTCATCATGAACTCATGAGTTTCACGAGGAAACTCATGAATCTCTCGAGGAAGGACCCCCAGAACATTAAGTTCATCATGAACTTCATGAATTTCACAGGGAAGACCACCCCGAGAGAGCAAAATTCATCATAAATGCATGAATCTTACACTGAAGAACCTCCCTGGAGCATGAAACTCATCTAACAGCATAACTAATCACAATAAACTCATATGGGAGTAAATCATCGTAATGAACAAACAAGAGGAGAGCAAATGTGAAAATGTGCAAATGAAGCCCTAAACCCCTATTTATAAACCCTGCACGGGAGACGAAGGAACGCGTTGGATAACATGTCAATGTTTCAGTTCACGATTGCCATTGCACCTGGTTCATAATAACCCCTACTCCTAAGCCACCATTGCACATTATATGTTGTGACACATGGCATAAAAAACAAACATCTGACAAACCTTTTGACTACCCGTGAGTCAAGCAATTCCGCTCGAACGTCAAAATAATTATCCCTCACAAACGGTACCTATATAAAGTCTCCATCATCTCGACCAACGGATCACAAGCATAACATTGTCCTTGAACACTCGTATCCACAAACGAGGATGTTCAGTAAGGAAGATCGTTAATTTGGACGATCACATTGACCTTGCATGTCCTGGACTAAAAGATGACGCTCGTGTCCTATTAGTCGGGCTAGAGTCGAATGTCAATCGTATTCCATTGTGAGGACCCCTGCATTATGGAACATATAACCCGTCATGCCGCAGATCGTTGACAAAAATACCTAATGGTTTGTAAGACCATTTGGACCTTTAAATTGGATTATTAGCATTGATCCTTATGCACGATTACAACCACCATACCAAATTGATCCTCCTCAACGCAAGAGCTGACCTAAACTCATATCTTTCCACTTAGGAACAACGACTTGGGGCTCATATTTTGGATTCAGCTTGCACTTGGCCTAAAGTTGGGCAAGGCCCAACCCCAACTCTATTATAAGGAAAACCCAATGCAGTAGACCACATTCCTGTGACAGGCGGCGAACGACTCATACACGTGTTCGTCAAGGACGTCTCTTCCACGTGCCCGATAACGAGGAATCCTGATTGTGGGGTGCGTAGCTAACATCTCTTCGAATATCATTGAGTCATCATGCCCCCGAAAAGAACGGGCCATCCACTCCCCTAATAAAACGGGGCAATTGACCAAGGATGAAGACCACATACTGGTCTCCATTACCCATATAGATAATGGCAATCTCTATTTCAGACCTGGGTATCCGATCCAAAATGAGGAACTTAGTCCAGCGCTGAGGGCTATAAATACTCTCTTTCACTAGATGGTTAAATATTTATTATTCTTCTCACTCTTACCTTTGTGCTTGCACTCTTACCTTTAAGCTTGCACTTTTATACTCTTAACCTTACTTTGGCATCAGAGTACCTTGCAGATACTCTCTCTCTCTCTCTCTCTCTCTCTCTCTCACAGAAGTTCCAACGTTGCGGGCCACTAACGATCCTCCTAATCCAAGCACGACCAATATATATATATATATATATATATATATATATATATATATATATATATATATATATATATTATAAAATAACATTTAAAAAGTATAACAAATAGATCTTCAATAAATTAATATGATTTTATGTGATTATTTTTTTGATAATAATTAAACAATTTTGAATAAAATTTCATAAAATAATTGTTAAAATTTGTTTTTTAAATGATGTGATTTTATTGCATTAAAGAAAAATATTTAACAATTAAAAATTTAATAAATATGCATAATAAAATATTATTTAAATAGAAGCATGTAACTATTTTATATGAATAAAAATGTCAATATATATGAAAAATTAAATGAGATAATATTCCTTATAATGTATAGTTTAGGCTAGAATTATAGATTTTATAGGTTTAGGAGATTTGGTTAATAATAATTTTTATTTGGAGGTTTTAAAATGTGGTAATTGAATATTTTATTATTATTATTATTATTATTATTATGATTATTATTATTAATAATGTTATTACTGTTATTTATTAAAATAGTGGTAGTTGGATATTAAATTATTATTATTTAATTAGAAATTGGATATCATATTATTATTATTTAATTAGAAATTAAATATCATATTATTATTATTTATAATATTGGTTGTTGGATATTAAAATATTGTTATCATTTATTTTAATATATGAACAAATAAATAAAAATACAATTAGGGTTTATAGTTAAAATTACTATCAAGATGACATGTGACTTAACATTGCTACTAAGATGACATGTGGTTAGGGTTGCCATCATGACATCTTTGGATTTAGAGTAAGTAGATAGATGAATTCCCTCCAAGAGTCACATCATCCATATATATTAATAAAACAATAAATGTATTGTTTTTGTGAAGGATGAATAACGAATAGTTAGAGGTAGATTGAATATAGATTTTCTTGATCAAACTGTTAGTCAAATTTTTATACCATTTGTAACTAGCTTGTTTGAGCTAATATAGACATTTCCACAATTTACATACATGATTGGGTTTACTACATTACACGTTTTTGAGAATAGCCACATAGACATCCTCCTAAAGTCTCAATGCATGAAAGCAATATTCACATTCAATTAGCGTGGGTGCCAATTGTTAATGGTTGCAAAGACAAGAAGGGTTATATCGTGGTCAGTTTGGCCACTGGTGAACTAGTGATGAATTACTCGGGGAATACTTCTCAAATTTTTTAGATTACGGTACAAGACAAGATAAATTGACATCTCATTCGAAAGACACATGATGTTCAAATAATACCTAATTTCCCAAAATTATTTGATACATATTCACTTCCACCTATATGTTTCTAGAGTTTTAATTTTGTGATGGCTTTTTCTTTATAACATGAATTTGAACTTCTTGAATACTCCCAACACCTCGTATTTTCTTTTAATCAAGTAAGTCCACAAACTTCTACTAAAATCGTCAATGGAAGTAACAATGTACCTATTACCTCTTTTGAGTCAACAACACACGAAACTTGTAATTAATGAATGATTTACAACCTTGTAATCAGTTACACGAAACTTGCAAGCTACTATCTAAGGAGGGTGGTAACCAGTTACACTAAACTTGTAACCGATTACACGAAACTTCAATTTGATTATTTTACTAGTATAAAAAGTCGTAACCGGTTACAATAAGCTATTGTCTCAAAATTACAAAAGTCGGGAGGGTGATAATTGATTACTCTAAACCTGTAATCGATTACATGAAACTTCTATTTGATTCTTCTATTGGTAGAAAGGGTGGTAACAGTTAAACTCAACTTGTAATCGATGACATCAATCTTTTATAAAAATGGTGGTAACCAGTTACACAAATGACAAATGCTGTATCCGGTTACACTAACTTGAATTACACTAGTTTTAAAATAGATTAAAATATAATATTTATATTTATATTTATACCAATCGAAAATTCATAGATCTTACACAAACAACTTCACAGGTGACTCATTTTTTAACAAAGATAATATTAAAATATCAAAAATTAAAAAATTATAATTAATATACAATAATCATGATTTTTTCTTATGTAGAAAATATTAAAAATACTAATTTTAAACTATTGAATATTTTAAGTATAATTTTTAAATAAATAAAAATTACACTAAATTAATTAATTATGCTATAGTGTAAAAATCATAATTTATGTATTATAAGTTTTTTTTATATCAAATATATTAAATAAATATTATTTTTCAATTTTTTTTTTTTACTTTTGAACTCTAGTTCAAATGATATTTTTCAGAATATTGAATGACATATCATATGCATAATTTTCTATAACATATTATAGTTAGTGTACTATAAAATAAATATTATTATTTTTATAAAATATATAAAATAAGTTAAAAAAAATTTATAATGACAAACAATTATGTGGGCCTGTATTTATCAAAAAGAAAGAAAGTTGGGCCTATTGGGCCTGAATGTGAAACCCAACCCTAGTTATAAAAACGATACATTAGGGTTCTACTTCTTCATTCTCTTCCAGTGAAGCTGCCAGTCAGAAGACCTTGTGAGAGAGAGGAAGAGGGCTGCGCCTCGTTTAATCACCATCATTCAACATGGGTATTCCTCACATCTTCAATCTTCATTCATTCTTGTTCAATTTTCTCTTTGAATTCGTTTTTTGATTTCTCTAATGGATTTTAGGTATTTCACGTGACTCCATGCATAAGAGGCGTGAGACTGGAGGAAAGAAGAAGGCATGGAGGAAGAAGCGAAAGTGAGCTCTCAACTCTCAATTCTTGGTTTGGTTTTTCTGTGAATTTGCATTTTTAGGGTTTATTATAGGTTCTGGTATTTGGAAGCATGATTTTACTTCAGCTATCTTTTAGATCTAGGTTTAGTCACTGATGTTTTTTAGGTTTATAACTGAATAGGAAAATAAAACATATGAAATCTGCAATATGTTTTGTTCTGATTTTTATTCTAAATTATACTTTGGATTAATAAATTTTAGATTAAAAAATTAGGGTTATGTGATTGTTTTTAATTCACACACTGATTATAGATTATTTAGTTTTGGTGAAGATTAAATACTTCAATTGCTTTTTCAGTTACTTATTGATCTCTTTTTTTGTTTGGTGTTCTAGTTGAATTTCTCTCATTTGCTAGTGTATTAGTTTGATGTATGTTTTATGTGTATTAGTTTTTTTGTATCTGATATATATATCTTGTATTATTAGGTACGAGCTTGGTCGCCAGTCTGCTAACACTAAGCTGTCAAGCAACAAAACCATTAGGAGAATCCGTGTGAGAGGTGGAAATGTTAAGTGGAGAGCTTTGAGGTTGGATACTGGAAACTTTTCATGGCCAAGTGAGACTGTGACTCGCAAGACCCGTCTCCTTGATGTTGTTTACAATGCCTCCAACAATGAGTTGGTGCGTACTCAGACTCTTGTCAAGAGTGCTATTGTTCAAGTTGATGCTGCACCATTCAAGCAGTGGTACCTTCAACACTATGGTGTTGAAATTGGCAGGAAGAAGAAAAATGCTGGCAAGAAAGACTCTGAGGTGATTTTTTTGAATATTTTTTTTTGAACTTTCTGATTGATTTGATGTCATTTGTATGGTTGATTTATACAAGATTGATTTGTTTTTCAGGAGGCTGAGGTTGTGACAGAAGAAGTTAAAAAGAGTAGCCATGTTCAGAGGAAATTGGAGCAACGCCAAAAAGACAGGCAGCTCGATCCACATATTGAAGAGCAGTTTGGAGGCGGAAGGCTGCTTGCTTGCATTTCTTCTCGACCTGGACAATGTGGCCGAGCTGACGGGTAAGTCTTCTCTATTTGTTTAATTGATTTTATTGAACTGTCTAGGTTTATAATTTTCTTTACTCATTTTTTGTTTTTATGATTTTGCATTTGCAGTTACATTTTGGAAGGTAGAGAATTGGAGTTTTACATGAAGAAGCTCCAGAAGAAGAAGGGAAAGGGTGCTACTGCTTAATGGCTTTTCAGACTATTATTTTGCTTTATTTGTTTTGAGACTAGTTTCCAAAGATGTTTTGTGTTTTCAGACATTTTATCATCTTTTAATGTTTTTGACAATAGTATGTTGTTTGAGTTAAACTATTTTGCTTAATTATATTTTACAATTTTGTCAACAAATCTTTTACTCAATCATTATTTTCTCGTTCTATTGGTGGTTGCTTATGGTGGTTTATGTTTAGAGATTCTTATTTGATATTACTTGAAGTGAGAACTAGTATATATATCCCTATTGCATACTTATATTTCTTGTGAACATCATTGTTGTGTTTTGACCATGGTATTGAAAGTGGAGCTTCCTGTTGATTTTAAATGTTGGTGAATAGGTGTCTAGGTTTTTTTGAATAGGGGTCTAGGTTTTTTTGAATAGGGGTCTAGGTTTTTTTGAATAGGGGTCTAGGTTTTTTTGAACTATTTGTTGATTTTAAATGTTGGTGAATAGGGGTCTAGGTTTTTTTGAACTATTTTTAAAAATTAATACCTGATTAAACTAATATGTTTGAGTGATATCTGTTCTTTTCATCGGTTCTATAGTCTGTTTCCTTTATCTCCCAACGTTCAATAATGCATTTTTAAAATTTTTAAGATATTTTAGAATTTTTATTGGGTGTTTTTCTACTCTATAGAATAATTAAGAAATTCCCAAGTCGATTGATATACATTCCCCATGAATGTTCCATAAATTTACAATTGAGATATTTGGAATGTGCATAAGTAAAATTTAAATATTTCAATTACAAGGTTTAAGAAATTGATATAATGCGTTTTTTTTTCCAAGAGCTTTATAGAATATTATGCATATTGAAATTTACAAGCAACATAGAGATGAATAAGATAAAAGCTATTTTGATTGATTTTCAAGATGGAGTTACATTTTAGTTTATATTGCCTCATGTCACACTTGTTATGCTTACTAAGATACAAACTAAAAGGGGAAACTAAACTTCAAAATCAATAACAGAAAAAGCTAAAAGGAGGGGAAACTAAAACTTCAAAATCTTCAAAAAGGGAAAGTTGATACATTGTTGTTTGTATGCACAAACTGAGTCAACAATTGTTGACTAGTAAAGGTAATGTCATGTTTTGTTGTGTTCAAGAACTTTCCAACTAATCTTCAGTATGAAGAAACATCCTCTAGAGCTGTTGTTCCATCCTTATGTAGCTTAGTTGAATTGTCAAAGGAGTTAAGGCTGGCTTGGAACCAAGTAGACGAGAGTCCTTTAGAAGATCAAGGCAATACTTTCCGTAAAAATTGTAATATTTTCCATGGAGTGAGCAACTTCCAACCCTATAAAATACTTCTATTGTCCAAGATCCTTTTATTGAAGTCATTAATTAGTTCACATGCCCAGCTAGTAAGACCATGCTAACTCTATAGAATTTGGCACATAAGCTAAAAAGGAACATAACATAAGAATTGTGTCTGCATTTAGAATCATGGTTTTAAGATCTCAACCTATGCTTTTCAAGATCTCAACAACGGCATCAAATCCACCTATATCAAACTACAATTTTCTACATATCAAATATCATAGCATAACCACTTTCAATTTGATTACATGTTTTAGCTGAACCAAAATAAAAAGCATAGCATGAACCGGCTTTTCCTTTATGTTTTACAGGTAAACCAAATGCTAAATTGAGCAGATAAATAAGAGACTTGTCTGTCATCATTCATTAACTATCAAAATATGAAATACACAAAAATGCCCATCACCAATTCATCACCACTATCATTAATTTCTACCATAATAACTAATAACTAACATGTGCTTATGACCAAAACCATAAACACATTTAACCAAAGCAACAACATATAAACAACTCCATCAATTACACCATACTTGATAAAAACAAAGAATTATCATTTAGATCTATGAAACTCTGGCACAACTCCATCAATTACACCATACTTGATAAAAACAAAGAATTATCATTTAGATCTATGAAACTCTGGCACATATATAGAAATTGGACACACATGCTATTGACTCGTTGAGTAATGCGGAATACCAACCACGCCTTCAATATGAACTTACAATGCTACATGGTCATGATCAAGGTTTTAAAAAACGGCCGGTTACCTCACAAAAGCCTGCACCAAAACTGTATTGTAAGGGGCCGACACCAATACTGTTATTCATGTTTTTATGATAAAGAACAAATTGTGGTTAATTCACACATCAACGAACGCGATGAGTACTGCAACATTTGTATAGACCGAAAACACGAAAGGCTTTGGGCGAAAACAAAGCAACCGTTTTTAAGACATTGGTCATGATCAATCGTCATCATCATGATCACTCTCATCACTAAAATATCCAGCTCTCTTCCCTTTCTTCTTCTTCGTCTTCTTGTTGTCCAAACCGTCGTCATCATTCCCGTTTCTCCCTAGCAACCTCTCCCCGGCTTCATCATCCACAACAGAGGCCCAATTATCCTCAAACTGCTCAACATCAATCCGACCACCCTCTTCCTCCTCCTCCCTATCCCTATCCTCATCCCACCAAACCCCTTGGCTTAGGTGAGGCCGTGGCCTCGCCCTAATCGATTCTTAGGACACTCATCGACGGATGACCACGCCCCACACTCATAACACAAAGCGCCTCGGTGTTATACACGCGCTCGAATAAACTCGGAGCACGTCCATTATCACCGCAATGAAGCGGTGAGTCCGTCCATTAAGAATCTTCTTATTCATCTCCGCGCGCGCGCCGACGAGAAACGAATACAACGCGACTCCCGAGGCGCGTGTGACTTTGAGAAGCCACACGCGCGATCGCCGAAAGTGGAGAAGAGAGTGTGGAGATCGGAGTTTGTTAGGGAGTAATCCATTTGAAACGATAGAGTTGATTTTGATGGTGCTAAGGGTGTTCTATTGACGATCCTTTTCTTTCGGTTTTGATTGAGGTTCACGGATGTAGTGGCGCGGCGGTGGTGTTGGGGTTGAGGATGAAGCGAAGGCGTAGAAGAAAACGTCGTCGTCTTCCGCTTTCATGTGTTTCGGTTTGTGTTTTCTCTTGCTTGACATTTTTGGTTCGGATTGTTTTGTTTTAACGTCGTTCGCTTCGGACGGAATTAGTTCTCCGATGCTTCAAATCGGTGCTAGAATGTTAGAAACCCTAGAGGAGTGAAGCGAAAATGGTAATGTGCCTCTGTGAAATCTCCGAACCGGATTTGAACATGGATTCGGATATTTTGAATCGGTTTTGGATATGGTTTTATCCATATATAAATGGATATTTTGCTCACAAGCTAGATTTTTTTCTTTTATTTTTACAATAGAGTCAAAGATAAAAAAGAAAAAGAAAAAAAGATAAAGATGTTGAATTTTTTATTTTAATAATTGAATATTTGAAATGAGGTGTTAAATATGCTGTTGAAAGTGAGGTAAATTATTTGGTGTTGAAAATATTTTACATGTTGAATGAGGAGAGATGAGACTCATAAAATACTTTGCAATATTTTATTGGTTGTTGTGAATGTTTAAATTTTGTATGTTGTAAATGATGGTGAGATAGAGTGTTGAATTTTATTAAACAAAATTATAGCAAGTAAAAATTAAATGTTTGTTGAATTATTAGATGGAAGAAAGAGAAGATAACATGGAATATAAATAATAATAAAAAAAAATGTTGAATAAGAAAATTATTTTACATAGTAGTTAAATATGGGGATAAGAATAAAATATTCTCTAGATCCTCTAGGAAATTGTTATTAAAAGATGTAGATATTCATACTATTCAAATTATGTTGAAGTTGTGACTAGTTAAGTTATATGTTTTTTTTATTTTTTAATTAAGGATTGTATTATAGCATGCCAACACACATTAACGTTCATATTTAAAATACCTTGGTGTAAGAGGGTGTTGTATTCAATGTCTTTCACAAGCTTCATAATAGGGGAAAAAATAGATTATTAAATTTTTGAAAGCCTCTCCATAAATGGTAGATTGTGCCACTTTCACGAGTATTAATAAGAGGTCATGAAAATCAAAATCCATCTTGCTTCTAATTTGTTAGTACCACATCTTATGGGTTGTCCGCAAGGTATACGAAGATGTAACACATGTTGAAAGAAAAAACACATCGAATATGTGGACCCTAATCTTTGACAAAGACACTTGATTGCACCTTCTATCACATCTTTCACTCGTTATATGTGATCGAGTGATCATCTGTATAGAGTGCTTAATTATACGCGAAAGTTTTAATCGTCCGTACTATATAAAGACCAGATCACGCCATTTCAAGTAATCAATTCATTCTCGTTTTCATGCTACTCTTCATTCAGTATCTGACTTGAGTTTGAGTACTAACCTTGTAGATCTATCTCTTCTCCGTTGTTCAAAAGGCTTACAATCGCTCGTGGCCTAATTTCACCATTTAACTACACATTTCCAATTCCTAAATGGAAGAATGGCGACGTATGTGAAAATTGATTCCTGATTTCCACTGTTTTCCACGAAAACCATAGTATCTTCACCAAAATATGAAAATCATTGATCTTATTCTCGCAATCATTGATCTTTTTCTCTCAGATCATTGATATCTTTCTCGTAGATTAACAATCATCTTCTTTATAAGCACTAATATCTTTCCTCGAATAAATCTAATAACGAACTCTTGAAATCATGGTAACGTCGAACATTACCAAGTCTGTCGCTCTGCGTCACGCAATGCTGCAACCGTTGAGGCTAACAAAGATCTTCCACCTCCTCCAGTTCTCGTGACCTCCACTTATGCTCCTACTCAAGAAGAAATTACTCCTCCAAAAATTGATCAGAGAACATTCCAACGCCTACAATTCTTTCAATCTATATAACAGTTCCGCCAAGGTTAACCTTCAGAGCAACTTCTTTCACAAGAACTGCTTATGCATAGACACAAGATACTCCTAAACATTCAATAGTTGCAAGACAATCTAGGTGTGAAAGGGGAAACCAATCAATTGAATAGTATTGACAACCTGATATAGTAAGAACAAGTTATTTTATCACCCTTAAATGACCTTCCACTTGAATTGGTTAAGGCTTAAAAGTGAGATCCAATTTGAGCTCTTTCGACATCATCAATACAGGTTGGAAGAGATTAGGCACAAACTTTGTATGTTGAAATACATCACATTGTTCTTATAGAGACGATGGAAACACCAGATGATACACCACCACTCTTACTCAATTTATATTTTGGATATTTCCCGCAGGCTCAACTTAGGAGTAATATTCAGAAATATGTGATCTCATTCTTCAAATTCTAGCATTTTCTTACGTTTATTTCTACATAACTTTTATGGTGATTTTGGACTCTCATCTATTCTTGAGTCGACCTTATCTTCTCAATAGTTTACTGAACAACTTTCACCAAACACAAAGGTATCACTCAGCTATTACCTTATAAAGCCTTGTGTGGTGATATCGTAATACTAGAATGGTGAGTAGGGGTGAAAATAGGCTAGCTAGGCTATGATAGACTTTATATGGTCTGAGTCTGGCCTACGATAAAATTACAAGGCCCGAGCCTGGCATATGACCTACTATAGGATCATTTTTTGGCCTGGCCTTTTTAAAACCATGGCCCAATCTTAAAGCCTATTTAAAAGCCTTTTTCTCATAAATGTTTTCAATAAATTCACACTTCTTCCATTTCAAAATGACTGTCGTTTTCACTTTACAATATATTAATGATTACTATTTTTCCAGTTGTGACATTTAATATTTACTCTCTACACTACTTTCAATACATTAATAAGGTTGATTTTATAAATTTGTAATGTCTTATGACAACATCATTTCATTTCTTAATTTGTGTGTAAAAACCTTAAACGACTGTCATTTTGAAACAGAGGGAGTATTACTTAAGAAGCATTATAGGTCGACCTATATATGCATATATAGATCGACCTATTGAGCATTTTTTAATATATGTGCATGTATATGTCAGCCTATTTAACCTTTTTTCTAATATATATATATATATATATATATATATATATATATATATATATATACACACACTAAACTATTTATATTTTTTAATATATATAGGAATATAGGCCCGACCCTTAAATAGGCAAATAGTCTAAGCCCCGACCGACCTCAAATAGGCTAGGCCGTAAGCCCCGAGTCGGCTTGACATCGGGTGAGCGGATCAAAATTCAAGGTATTCCCATAATGAAACTAAAATATATAAAAAATACAAAAAAATTAATGACAAAAAATATGATATTATTACTTAATAAAAATGTACTAGTATTTCAATTTCAACTCAAAAATAAAAAACATTCTAGTCTAATCGTCAAAGCCCTCAGAAAATCCCTCTCCTTTAGTATATTCACATAACTCATGCATTACAATGATTTACTTAATTTGGCATATATCCTGATGCTGATAATATACAAGAATTATCTTAACAAACTGGAAAGTCAATGATAGGTCTACTATTGTTAGTTAAGAAGTTTTAACTTGTTAGGTAAGTAGTTGGTTAGTTAATTAGTTAATGGATAATTAATAGTTTTGTTGAAAGTTAGTTAGGCCAAATAAGGCATACTGCCTATCCATAGATAGGAGGATTAGAGAGGACAACATCTTTTTAATTTGAGAGGAATAAGGTCTTATGACATTGGAAGGTAGGTTGATCCTTGAAGTGCTGTCATTGTTGTAATCAACAGGGATCTTCTCCATTTTCAGTATAATATATCAGTTGATTCTATCAATCAAGGTATCTAATAAAAGTTGCATGTTAAAGTTATCAATAACAAGTATTGGCTGCAATTTCACTGCATTACACATGACCTATAGAAAAGGATAATTAAAAAAGCAAAAAACCAACGTCCAAGTTCAAAGACATACAAGTGGATTGGTTAGAGAACTAACACAACATAACTTCACCATCAACAAGATAAAAATGACAATACTCCAGCCCAACCAACTCTAAGTGATAATATCATAGTTTTTTAATTATTTTAATTATAATACTTTAATAACACAAAAGATTTCTATGAGGCATACCGATTTTAAACTCAAGCTATTGTAAGTGTAATAAAATGTAAAAGTATTGCAGTAAGAAAAAAGATTTTTTTTTATTATAAGACTTTAATAACACAAGATTTCTATGAGGTAGATCGATTTTAAACTCAAGCTATTGCAATTGTAATAAAATGTAAAAGTATTGCAACAAGAAAAAAGAATGAAAAAAACTACTTTAAGAAAAACAAATTAAAATAGTTGAAAGTAAAAAATTGAAGTCATGATAAAAAAAATGCAAAATCTATTTACTACAAGTTTTGATTCCAAAACCTCTTGTATAAGAGTTCAAAATTTATACTATCAGAATAAATTTCTCTATATTTAAGATATTCTAAAAAATACTATATACCCCTCTAGATCCGCTTCTGCCTGACATATTCTCACCCGTAATGGTGAGTGTTGTTATACACAAACTCAAGTGTTGCTTCCAACTCCCTCCGTCTTCCAAAATGCATGCACGAGTAAGTGTTTATGTTATTTTTTATTTTTTAATATCATAACAGTTATTAAAATAACTATGTATTTGTTTATTTATAATAAGATTGATGACATTATTTTGTTTTCAAATATAATGAAGTGTATTTAACAAGAAACAATTCGATACCCTTAGAAATATGCATTGGTTTAAGCTTTAGGTAAAATCAATTGTCTTCAAACTTCAGTTTGATTAGAACTAGGAGTGTTCGCAGTGCAGTTTGGACGATTTTGACGTAAAAAATCATCTAAATCGCGAGAGAAAAAAGCATGCGGTTTGATTTAGTTTGGTTGACTTTTAAATAAAAAATCAAACCAAATTAAACCAAACCAAACCAATGCAATTTGGTTCGGTGCGGTTGGTTTGATTTTTTATAATTAATTTGTTGAGTCATACATGCACATATATATGACAACATAATTTTGTATTTGATCATTCGTATACTACTAAATAACAACAAAATTAATCATATTTGGAGAATAACTTTCCATTTAATAAGATCAAACAAAAGTGAAATAATAAACATAAAATAATAACATAAAACAATATCAAAAATATTATAATAAAACAAAAAAAAGTAGAAGAGATGAGAGATTAGTGAAGATGAAAAAGAAAGAACATAAGACAGGAGAGATTAGAGATAAAAATGTGCGATAAAACGAAATTGGAAGAAGGAAAATTTGTATAAAAAATGAGAAGGTGAAAAGAAAACAATATAAGAGAGTAGAGATTAGAGAAGAAGAAACAAGATATAAGTGGTGAAGATGAAGTGATAATACTAAGAGATATTTAAGAAGATTGAAACTGAAACCATAAGTTATGGTCCATAACTGTAAAGATGAGAAAATTGTTGTAACATAATAAAGTTTGATTCAGTTTGCAAAATAAATACAAACTGCAAACTGAACCGAACGATACAATTTTGTTAACAAATGACCCAAACAAATCCGAACCAAATACGATTTTTTGTAGTTTCGGTTTAGTTTGAGATTTTCTATTGAATTGATTTGGTTTTGAACACCCCTAATTAGATTTGATAAAATAACTTTTGCATTGGATTAAAAAGTTGCATCAGTTTTTACATTAAAGTTACTTTCAAAATAAAATATCTAAACAAAATCAATTCACTTTCAGTTTAAACTTAATCGTGACCAAATTGATTATACAAAATGAATTCTACTCAAAATCATGTTTATCAAAACTCACCCAAACACAAACATTTATAATATTCTATAAATTTCACTCTTCACATTATACAACGTAGTCGAGTTCGAAACACAACCTACATGTTTCTCCATTTCTAGTTTATTAGAGAAGTATATATATCAGCTACATAAATGCAAGGAAGACCCATCACAGTTGCATTTATGCACAAATAACGTACTACAGAAGTTGTGATTCTCTCCGGTCATCAGAAAGAAACTTCCGGTAATGGGAGAGGATCCAAACTTCAACTAAACAGGTGGATACAAAAACTACACCGGTGTGGTATAAGAAATGCAGAGTTAACAACGGTAGTAGAAGCCCAAAATGACAGAGATACTCATCACTTGAAACGAAATGAAAAATCTCTTCCTCTATTATAACGCCTCCGTAGACCTGAGCTTATTTTACATTCGTACGTATCCAATCACATAAAGAAATGTTTATTGCATCTGAATTGATTCTTCCTTTTTGCTCGCTAAGCATCAATCTGACTTCAAACTGTTTGTTCAACTTGTTCTTGTTTATCATCATCTGTCAATTGGCTTCTAAGGAAGTCTAGAACTGATAGCCGCTATAAGAACAGAAACATAAGTTAATTTCAAGATCATATGTTGAAATGCAGCACAACATGAAACTTGTATGCTTAACAAAAGGTTACTGTGTAAAGCTTTTTTTTTATATAGTCAAACAATTACAAATCGTCTTTTTTTATACACCTCGTAACAACTTACCCGTTGCTCGAGTCCACTGGCTTCAGATTTTAAAGTAAGTGATTCCAGCAAGTTTATAGCTTCTTGAAATCCGTCACTAGCCGACTTTTCATCTCCTAGACTTTTGTCAACATCCGCTACTTTTGCAAGAGAAACAGCAACATCCAAGACCTAAATTGACATAATTAAAAAAAGATTAATTTGAAAACCAGTCATGCCTACTGGCCACTAACGAGCTAGTATGTCCGGCTTTATCACTCTAATATAGGTGGAACGTATTTACCAACCTGAGATGAAACATTTGAATTGTTCTTGACAACATCACGGCGAACATTTAACGATTGAAAATAGTATGATCTTGCAGCTTGAAGGTCTCCTCCATGATATTTAAGATCACCAATTTTATTAAGTGAAACGGAAAGTGTATGTGTAATCTGTAACAAGGTCAAAGAAATAAATTGAGAATAAACAAAAGCAGATTGATCTGGTAATTTATTATTTTTCATGGGAGCCAAGAAAAGTAATGAAATAAATAACCTCCAAATCATCTTTTGGCAACTTTGACAGAAATTCAACACTTTCTTCAAAATAAGTTACTGCAGAACTGCTATCACCCATTGCTCGGCTGCAGAAATTATTTTGTAAACATTAAGATCACAATCCACCTCTTCCATTAAACTATATTCTTTTATACTTTGTGATACACAAAGAAATGAGGTATGTGAATGAAACATGGAAAAATCAGAGATTAAGAAAGAAAACAAAGGGCTTAAAAAACAAAAAAGAGATAATAATCTCTTAAAATGATCACGAATTAAACTGCTCTAAAATAACGATAAACTGCACCACAAAGAGACCAAAAGGCGCACTGCATAATAGATTTAAAAGCACAAACACGTGGCATTGAAACTTCATATTAAAGGTGTGTTCATGTCCGTGTTCAGCCCTGACACAATACTAATATGTTTGATTACATACAATCTTTTCCATTTATCTCAAATTACTACCAATGTCTGTCAGTGCTTCTGCTTCAGAGGATGAAACTATATGCTAATGGGTTTAGGGCCTGTTTTAAAGTGGGAGACAACAGGGAAAACTAGCAAACACTAGGAGCTTTTTCCAACGGAAGTGGTTATTTTTGTACACCAAAAAAGACTAAAGCAGTAAAGGAAATTGAACAGTTTACACTACATTATAGATATAGATAGAGGATACAATGGAAACAATTTCTGGTACAGACATAAATAACCAAAACTCAAAATGTCCTCACTACCAAAGATGATTCGGATTCAGCACACTAACTTTATGATTTCCACTTATTCTAAGCATCCCTATTCGATTTTATCATTCTTGGTCTCAGTCCAGTTATATTCAGTGTAACTATCAGTGTTGTCAACCATGGATCACAGAAAATAGTGGTCTGCTGAATTCTGCTATGTAAATAGCTTATTGCAGGATAATAGTGACTTGTTCAAATTTTGCTATAGCACTGTCGCCGCTATGTTACAACACTGGTTACTATTTATATTATACTAGTATTTTGAACATCCTTTGTATATTAGACTAATTTGTCTTCTTGACAGATACATTACTCTTAGTATTTTTTCCATATTTCACTAAGCACAACATATATGTAAACAATATCTTATCATAGAATACAATGAAAATATCCTATTATATTACATACCAGCAGTCACCGAGCATACCCAAGACAGCTCCAAGTTGTGAACATAACTCTGAAGTGTTACCAACTTTTTCTATCTGACTACGAACGTCTTCTGCACATACGCTGAGTCTTGATTTGGCACTTTCTAAATTTTGAGCACGGAATGCCTGTTTTTGAATTTCATATGGTAAAATGCCCGTTATCAAGTGGTCAAAAAAAGTATAACATAGACAAAGTAAAATAAAAAGTAGTAGCTTCGACAGGGCTAGGATTCCCATCAACAATGCCATACCCAGATAAACATTTTGACTTTATTTTATCTTTCGTTATAGAAAAAGTTTTTAAACAAGCACTGAAATGATAAGCGCTTATAGCATAAGCACTTAATTAAGACTAGTGATCATTTACATTATGGATGATAATAGTTATTAGTTAAATACAAAAAACTCAAGGATCATTCATTCTTTCTCAATTTAATCCTTCATACACAAGACTTCATCCACATTTACATTTGAAAATAACATACTTACCCTCATAGCCTGTTGCACTAAGAAAGAACCTCTTTCCAAAGACACATCTTCGTATATAACCGGCTTATTATTCTCTGCCGCTTCTTCGCCTTTGTCTAAATTAACAGACCTTTTAATCCTAGCATGACCTTCAATAAACCGATCAACTACACCCTGAAGATTGTCATCAGGCTCAATCTTCAAAATATCAGCTCCACATAACGGACAATCCTCAAAGCGCGATATACATGCTCTAACATCATTATAAATACACGTATAAAATCAGAAATCATTCAAAACAATATAGATTCGAGAAACAAACACACGGGCCGTGATACATACTTGCAAAAAACATGCGAACAAGGCACACATTTGCTGGTATCGAACAGCAGCGCTTGGCATACCATACAGCTAAGAGGACCAAGCTTAAATGTCTGAGAGTCATATCCCATCGGACACTTGGGCGAGACACTAGCCGTGTCGTTCTTCACCTTACTGTCATGTTCTACATGATGTTTAGTCGAGTTTTCACTCGGTTTTTTATTACTATCATCGGGCCGAGGAATTTTAACAAAAGGACAAACCGGTTTCATATTGCTGTTCCTCAACAAACAACTGCCTACAAAAACAACATCTTTGCATTCAGTTAACTTAACTTAACAACAAACTACAAAAAATATCAATCATCATTAATTAGAGTAATACACATGAATTAGATAAATTAATTAAAAAATTCTATCAATTAAACAACAAAAAAAAAACAACCTAGAAAAGTAACATCTATGCATTCATTATTCATAGGAACATGTTAAAACGGTAAAATCAGGATTCAATTATTCAAAGATTATCAATTTTTCAACTGGATACTATAAATAAAACAAAGATTCAAGAAGATGAGATTGTTACAGGATGTAGATAGACGAAACGGGAGGCCGGAAGAAACGACGTCGTTGGAGAGGTTTGATTGTTGTGATGTTCAACGTTTGGTTTTGTTTGTGAGAGAGTTTGTGCGATGATTTCTGAGGAAATTGTGGATTGATTATGCGGTTGGTTGGAGATCGAGGTTGGGGTTATCTTTTATATTTTGTTTTTAGTCCCTAATTTTATATGTATTTCATACGCAACCACATAAAATAGCAAGAGAAAAAAATAAGTAAGTGGTGTTCAACCCAAATACAAGAATCCAAACGAGTCTACAAATGAACCAACCCAACTAGTTATAATGTAAGGACATTATGCCCAAACATTTCCAATCAATTCTTTAAGGATATTAATCAAAGATTTTGATTAATGCCAAATAATTTTAGAGTTTAGGGTTTAAGGTTTAGTATCTGATTTTATCGATCAGAATTTATAATAGATCGGTAGTTGCGTCTGTGATATTGAAATTACAGATGAGGGAGTATACCTGCAAGACACTCTGATGCTCAAGTAAGTAAGAGTGCAGAGATACGTGAGAGAAAAAAGGATTTTAGAGTTGAATACCCGACCCTCACATGTGTGAGGGTATTTATAGTGCCCCTGACGCTTGGTCATTGGTCCGCAGTATGGCCGAATATCTAGGCCTAAAATGTGTAACTGTCAGGATTCTGGTGCAAAAGCAAGGACGAGCAGCTCGTACATGTCGTCCTAAGATTGTACCCTACATCTCGCGGGCGACGTGGAAACTAGTCGTTAATACGAGCAAAGATGCTCGTTGTTACCTATGTGAGATGGGCGACATTTGTCGACCACGTGTCCCCAGGTGAGGGGCACACATTAGGCGTATTTTTCGTTAGCCCTGATGGATTAGGTCATCGCTTTTGGGTCGTCCTTGGCGCGAGTGGATTGGGTCATCCCTAGGCCCATTCCAGAACATGAGCCCCTCAAGTCATTGCTTATGGGCACATGAGCAATGACTTAGAGTATGCCCTTATGTCGAGGAGGAGTGGAGGATTATTCACAAGGAGAGTCTTGATTGGGGTTCGTGATTTGCGAACTTGCGTTGTCGTCTATTGTGTTCGCCATTGAAGTTCGTGTTTCTGAGGACAGTAAGCAAGGACAATAATCGGTAGTTCCAATTGGTGTTCATGTTGAACGCTCTCACCGAACTCTCTCTGGCTTCATCCATCATTTCTTGCAAGTCTTTTCTTATCTTCTCGCATCCTCAAATGTTCATGCTAGATATGTCGCAAGCAACATTGTTGTGAGTATAATGGCTATACTCAATGTCAAAAATCCAAAAATCACCAGGACATCCCTGGACCATATTCACAATATTTCCCCTTCCATGCTTGGGTAAGGGATTATCTTTGAAGGATAGAATACCAGATCTCACTAATTTCTGCACTCCGACCTTCAAAGGATAACATTTTTCAATATTATGCCCCTGAGCTCCCTGATGAAAAGGACAAGTCAAATCAACTTTGTAGTACCAAGGTAATTTTTCAGGTATAGCAGGGGGAGATTCCTTCCATGAGATCTTTGCCTTTCTTGGGTAATAACATTGGAATCTCATTCCTTTTTTTGAACCATAGGCTAGTTTTTTAGTAACATTAGAACCTTCACCTTTTGACAAACATCCTTCTCTAACAACTTCCTCCAATCTGATCTCCATACCGACCATATCATGAAAACCACTTGGTGCACTTACCACCATTCTCTCATACTAGAACGACTCAAAAGTATTCATAGTTTTTTTTTCATTTCCTTCTCTTCCATTAGGGGTATAACCTGAGCAGCAACTTCACACCAACGCTTAACATACTCTTTGAATGATTCCTTATCTTTCTGAGTCATGGACCTCAAGTGGTCACGGTCAGGATCCATATCCATATTATATCGGTAATGAATCATAAAAGCCTCCACCAAATCGTTGAAGGTCCGAATATTTGCACTGTCCAATCCCATATAGCATTTCAAGGCCGCTCCAATTAGACTATCTAGGAAAAAATGAATTAGCTGACGTTGATCCTCTGTGTGGGTAGAGATTTTTCTTACATACATCACAAGGTGAGCATAAGGATAAGAGTTGCCCTTGTACTTCTCAAATTCTAGTACTTTGAACTTAGAGGGCACCTTCACATTTTGTACCAAACAAAGGTCACTCACATCTTGTCTAAATAACTCCTTTCCCCGAAGAGATTTCATTTCTTTTTTGCATTTCATTAAATTGGTCTTGAAAGTCATTCATTCTATCATAAAAACCCCAAGCTTCAGATTAATTTTTCTTGCTCGCACCCAATGGAGACGAGGCTCTAAAGAAACAAATCCCATTTGTTATATATCTTTTCTCCCTTTTCTATGAATATGGCACCAAGTTTTAACAATATCTTCTTTAGTCGCTTTATAATATTCTCCTTCTTTGAGAAAGAACCCACTCACATGAATGCTACTTGGTTTGTCCCTCATTGGATGCCCAAGTTTACGACATGCGAGAACATGATTATAGCTAATGCTTCCCTTTGTACCAAGAAGAGGTATGTTAGGAAAATTACCACATCTATCAATAATCTCCACTCCATAGTAAACTTGGTGGTAACAAATAATATAAGTATGTGTAAGAGACATAATCTTATGTGACCAAAGTAAATCACCCTTGAGGTCCCAAAATGAAGCAGACCGGGGCAAGTTAGAAGTAAACCAATGGTATAATAACAAAGTACAACAGATAATCATCCCACCTTGATAAGAATTATGTAGGTTGTTAAAACGAGATTTGATTCTATAATTATTTCTCTGAGTTTCAATGATAACAAAGAGTATGTTTGTGTGAACAATTTTGATACTCTAATGTTTGTTGTGTTTTAGAATAAACAAACAGGTTCTACTTCTAATGAATGGTGTGGCCAAGATATTAGAAGAGAAGATGTTTCGCTTCTAAGCTACAGAAGTTCTGATGAACAGTAGCAAGAAAAGCTGCAAAAGGCTTTGAAGTTTTGGTGATTCTAATACATGTTGTCCAAGAAACCAGTTTGAAGATCTATAGACAGAAGTTCTGAATGAACGACGCCAAGATACTGAAGACTCGATTTTCAGAAGACAAATGGTTCTGAATACCAAGTGCTGAAGACTCTGAAGAGATAGTTTTGAAGACTTGAAGCTCTTCTGACCTTAGGTTCGATACATTGTATTCAAGACCAAGTGCTAAGGACTCTGAAGACGCACTTCTGAATACTCTGAAGACTTGAAGTTTTGATAACCCAGAAGTTATGTTCTAACTTCTTGCTCATGCTCATAGAAGCCTCTGAAGTACATAATGGTTAGAAGATAACGTTAACATGGTACAAACAGTACATGGTATAAACAAAGTGTCTTATTCCACTACCATGAAAGAACAAACACTGTGTACGATCTTGTCCTCCACGTTCTTTCAAGCCGCCATAAAATGTGATAATTCTAGATGTACCGTTCAACGGTCACATATCATGCATGCCTCTATATAAAGGCTTGAAGATTTGAAGAAAATGTTGCTAATTCTCTACGCGTTAAAGCTCACATATTCTATTGTAAAATGTTGTATATTTTCTTAAGTCATAGTGCTAAAAATATATTTATATATTCAGCTTGTGTAGAAGCAATTTACTTGTAAACAAAACTTGTATTCAAACAGTTGTTTCATTGTTCCTTAAGAGACTAGTTAGGTAAGTATTCTTGAGAGGACTAGTGTGTCTTAGAGGTCTATAGTTAGTCACATACAATTAGTGTGTGCAGTTATTAGTCATATACAGTTTATGTATGTAAGTGTAATAATCAGTTTGATTATTGGATTAAGACCTTGTTGAAGAGAGGTGAAATCACCTGGAAGGGTGGACTAGAGTAACTTGAGGTTATCAAGTGAGATAGTATTAAAATCTCGTGTTTATTTATACTTTCCAATCTTCTCTACCTTATATCAAAAGTGAAGTAAATTTCAAATGGGATTGTTTTCAAAGAAAAAGATTTCAAAGCTTAAAACCCAATTCAAATCCACCTTTCTTGTATTTTTTCACACATTCATATGTGAATAGAATAATAAAAATCTCCCAAAAGTGTAGGGACTGGATTCCCAATCAAGAAGATCCTAATAGCATGGATATCAACAAAATGGCCGATATTTGGAAATAAATATAACCCATAAGCAAGTAAGGCAAATATGGCCTCAAAAGCTCCCATACTCATCGCATTGACAAATATACGAGCTTTCTCCAACTAGAATTTAGCAGGTAATCCCCTGATTTCTCCCTTAGTAGTCATGTGAGCTTCGATCTCAGATTTATTTAAGTGAATGGCTATTGCAATCTCATATGACTTAGGCTCTTCTTCTAAACCACAAAAAGGAAACTGATCGATAATAGGACGATTGAGCAAATAAGAATACTCTTCCAATATAAGCATAAGCTGATAATCTGGAAATGTGAAACAGTGGTACAAGGGATCATAAAACTGGACCAACATGATGAGAATACTCTCGTTCGTATCAACCCTAAAAAAAGATATAAGTGCTCTATACTTATTTTTGAAATCCTCTAGATTATCAATCAAAGAAACAAGGCTCTTCAACTCTTCCATCTTAGGAATTTTGAAAGTGTACTTGCGACTCTTTCTCCTTCTAGGATCCATGGTCAAAGTATCTGTGATGTTTGCAAAGATAGTCTCAAGTTCATTGAAATATGGTTAAAACAAATGCTCAGAGTTCATGAATGCATGATGCAATAACCACACACAATATCACACACATAAGGGGGTTCAAATGTTCGATGTCACAATCATGAAATTAAAGGTACTACCCTCAAGGTATAGACTAATGGTTTATATCATCTGTAGATCAAGGTTCTAAAAGGAAATCCCAAAGTCTTTGATCCTACTTCGAACATTACCAATGTCCCAATTTACTTGGTAATTAGTAATATTCTCAAGAGAAACTAGTGTGAGTGAAGTATCGTGTAACAACTATTTCCATATTACTCTGTCATAGTCTTTTTGCAATGGAAATATCTCTCGACACTCTTTATAATGTTCCAAGAAAGGTATCATTTGGATACTTGAGCTAAAAGATATGTCCATTTGAAATCGTGAAAACGAAACTAATTTTGACACTTAGAAAAAATTCTAAGTGTTGAGCTTCATAATGACCTATAATGTTTGGTAAACTTACAAGTCCCTCCACTCAAAATTAACTCTTGATCCTTGAAGATGATATGGAATAGACTCTTCAAATTAAATTGTGGAATTCAGATCACTCAAAAATCATTAAAATTTAGAGAGTTATGGTCCTTTGAAGTTGATGAAATGTTCTTGAGAAACCCACAAATGACCTATAATATTTTCAGTTCTTAAATAATCTTCCAAGCATTTTCAAGCCTCGCACATTGAAACAAAGTTGTATTAAACACTATCAAGTTTATTATGGAAAAATAATGGGCTAAAGGTGATAAAATTTGACTAAGTTATGATCATTTGAAGTCCAATAATAGAATTTAATGGCTTTTCTAAAGGACTTATAATCTTCTTCAGACTTAAATGATCTTCCATTCGAAATTAGCCTTTTATCCTTGAAGAGAAGTTGTTAAGGACTACTTGAAGAGAATCATGACTTTGGAATCACTTCAAAATCGCAAAAATTAAGAAAGATATGATACTTGGAAGTCAACATACCCTTATTCAGAAAGTACAAAAGTGACTTGTAACTCCCTTCAACTTTTGATGATTTTCCTTACATAAATGAATCTTGCCATATGAATAAAAATTGTTGTAGATAATGATGAGAATCTATAGAAAAAATAAAAACCTCAAAATATTGAAAATTGAGAGAGTTAGGCACTTGTGATCATATAATCAAGAATTTGTCCCAATTAGGTCAAACCTCTTTGTTCAAACTTGAATCTTTTGAACTTTCCTTGAAAATGAAGGCATGATGAGTCCTATTAGACCTATCAATGATGTTATATTGAAGTACACTTTTGTTACGAGGTTCATCTCTTAATAAAACTTTGTTGAAGAAGGCATGGAAATAAACACATGAATATATGACTCTTCTTGATGAATTCAAACATTAATCCTTGAGACAAACTTGATCAAATGAAATTGGGAGATCTCTGTTAGCCAAAAGAAATTTGATGCCATAAACATAGCCTTGAAACTCAAGCTTTTAAAATCCTTTGAATAACCATTTGACTGAGGATCAACTTTCAAACCTTAGCTTATGAGGTGAGGGAGATGCATTTGGATCCATACCTAAAATGTACAAAGAATAGAGACAAATATATACATATTTTGTATTTTGGTTAAGGATTAGAAAACATAATCACATCTATACAAGACACAATTTAAGGTGCTTGGTGACCCATTAAGAGCAAACTTAAAAATATGATATAGTAGAAAGGGAGAACCATCCCTAATGTGTGATCTTGATGCATGGTAATATTGTAGGATGACAATAATCTTAGGGGAAAAAATTAGGGTATAACAAATATGGCCTGACTATTATGCACTTATCAAGCCCTAAATTTTGTGGCGTGGCATGTTTCTTTTTATCAAAATGATTGAATTGAAATTACCTATATAAAGCCTAATTCTAAATAATTGTTTGTATCTTAACAATCATCATTGTCACGTGACTCCAATTGGCTTATAACTTACCTCACAATCTTTGATCTTAGCCTTTACTTATCCTTTGTCAATATACATGGGCATTCCCACAGTCTTCTTGAAAGGTCTTCCTAAGATGATATGTATATTTGGGTCTATGTTGACATCCAATACTACATAGTATACATGAAGTAAGATCTTATCTATCTGTATTATCACTTCTTTGAGTGATCCCACTAAATCCTACATCTTTTGTCTACCATTGATAGTGGCATAATATTGAAACTTGCACCTAAGTTAATAAGTGTATTTCTAATTTTATATTACCTATAGAGATAGGTAATACAACTACTCCAGGATTAGCTTCCTTCTTGGGTAGGCATTTCAAATATTCCTTGCAGGTTTCATCATGCAATCCTTTTTTCTCTGGTCATTCTCCTTCTTCATTGGCTCTAACAACAACTCTATTATCCTCAACAACAACATTACAATATTTATTTGGATTTTTCTTCGTGTTTGCATTGAATGTTTTTCTTGGGAGATATGAGAAATGTTTGGTTAATTGACCCACTTGGGTTTCAAGTTTTTTAGTGAAGGCTTTGATATTTTTATGGCTGGTCATAGACCCTATCATAAATTGATTGAGTGCATCCTGCATCTTTGTTACTCTGTTTGGTTGTAGAGGTGTTTGTGAATAATATTGAAAAGGTTGTCTATTGGATGGACCAACCTCAAATCTTCATCTTTTACTCTGTGGGAAGTTGTTACTCTGATAGTGCCCACACTTTTTATTGCCTACATAATGTATTTCCTCACAATTAGGGAAAATTTTGGTTGAATGCTCTCTGTTGTAGAGTTTATAAAATGCAATATGCCTTTGTTGAGGTACTTCATGAGTTTCTTTCAGTTGTTATGGAATCCTTGAAATTTGTTTGGCTAATTCATCCACTGTTTGAGTTAACAACTTATTTTGAGCAAGAATGGCATCAATGGTATTTAGTTTCATGATACCGTTCTTCCTCATGGAGGTATTTCTGTTGTGTTTTCCTTGATGATCATTAAACTCCATCGCTTAATGATTGTTGTTGCGCCATTCACACTTTTGGACATTAGAGATCCTCCAATAATTGCATCTAGCAGCAACTTTTGTTGTTGTTGAATTTCAATCCTGAAGATGTGTATATGCACGAGTTTGTCAAAGTTATTGTTTGGACATCGTTTCAACATGAACTTGTATCTTTTCCAAGATTCATAGAGAGTTTTTGTTAGACCTTGGGAAAACACCGTGATATTTGTCTGGGCTTCCATGGATTTTTTATGAGGAAATATTCTGTTTAAGAACTTTTCCTCAATAATTTCCAGTTTGTCATTGTCGACGTAGGTTGATCTAGATACCACTTTGATACTTTTTTAGAGCTCATAGAATACCGTCAATTTCATAGAATTCCGCGAGTCTTCGTGATCTAAACTTGCAAAAGGGTCAGCATACAAAATTTTCAATAATCTGTTATAATTTCCCTTTGTCTGATATTCTCTTGCATTCTTGCGAGGCGAGTTGGATGTTTGGGACTATGTTGACACATTGTGTCTCCATTGTTATTTCCAAGGTTTTTGGTGTTATTGTTGATAGCTTCAACCATGGTTTCTTGTGTTGAGATGAAAGACTCTCCTAGCTCTACCATTTTGGCTATTTGTTTCCTTTTCCCATTTTCACTAAGGATTCTACATGCGTTTCTTTCGATTTCAGGGTCGAATAACAATTGTTGTGCAAGAACCTTACCTCGCATAAACTAGTAAAAATAGACCAATTCTAAATGTTAATGAATTAATGTTTATAAACAAACTATACAACTATTAACAAAAATACACAAATATAAACAATAGTTAAAATAATAAAAACTATGCTATATCTTTAAATCTAGCATCAATCTCCGACAACTACTTCGTTTTGTTATGTTAATAGTAAAAGTAAGTTTTACAATTATCATATCCACAAAGAAAGATTAGTGGTTTTAAAGACCCTTCAATAATTTCTAATATTTTAAGTAGAGAAAAAGGTTATGTTATTAAACATGAAGTAAATAACATAAAATAAATGACAAAAAGTAATAAAAAAAGTTTAATGGGGTAAATTTCATCATTATGTATTGGGTTAAATATACAACACCCCGCAAAGTTAGCGAAATTTGCTTTAGGCCCTTGTAAAAGATTTATTTTGGATTTCTCCCTCATAATACTCAGATTCTATTGCTAAAGCCCCTATGCAGCCCATATTTCAATTTTTAATAACTTGCCACGTGGAATTTCTTTATTTTTTAATTTAATTTAATTTTTTCACATTTTCTTAAATTTTTTTTATTAATATTTTTTTATAAAATTATATTTATAAATTAATTATTAAAATATATCTATGGATTTATAGTCAAGTGTCACTTTAAGAGTCCATTATTTAATGTTTTATAACATGTTGTGGTAAAGAGGTTTATAAACTCTTCTCTAGTGAATGTTTTTTCTAATGTGGGACTTAATCCAACCATCCATCCCTCAACACATACAAATCCTTTCTTTCTCCAACCTACATGACTACCACCAACCCTTTACCACTTTCTTGCTCCTCCCACCAACCCATCAATTTCACTTTGTTCACTTCCAACATGTATTCTTCACTTTGATTCAAGAAAGTCATAACTATTTAATAAAAAACAAGTAGAAATCTCTAGCTTATAGCTGCTTTCTTCATGTTCTTAATCACCAACACCCTTGTCAAAGTATTCCATTTTCTTCTTTTAATTTTCACTCACCAGAAATGATTTGAACGTGTTGAGATGGTCCCTTAATTTTCACTCACCATAATTTTGGACTTGAACACTATCTCTCCCTCTCTCACACTCTGATTAATTTCATGATAGTTTCCACCCCCTTTGAAATTCGTTGCTGCTTTAGAGATAAGCTTGAACTTGAATCAACATCAACCACAAGTTGTTGTTTCCACTCAAACTGAGAAATGATAACAATCGTGAGAAGTAGAAAAACAAGCAACAAGGGTCGAGGCATCATTTCCAATTACAACCAAAACCTGCATATGATTCAAATAACAGAAATTAAGTACCAACTTTTCGAAAACAGAGTGAACTAATCAAAATTATTTTTGACTAGTAACAGTTTAATAGCGTTGAAGCAGAAAAGGAATTGAGATTAAATTAAGGTGGTAGTTAGGGTTTTGGTTTTTATGAACTAAACATTGAAACACCGATTCTAGTAAAAATTGAGGAAAAGGTTTATTTAACTTAAGGGAAAAGACACACAATGGTCGGTGGGAAGAAGAAAACCCCAAATGGTCGGTGAAAAGAAACACAATGTTTGTTTGAGATTTGACTTTATGGAAGTTGCATGTATGCTATATATTTTTAGAGTCTCACTTCGAAAAAACTTCATCAAATGGAAATGTTTATAAATCTATTCAGTCCATTTGCTATCGAAACATGAAGTAATGGACTTAGTGAGATGATCATGGGCTTTTCAAAAAGTATTGAGCCCTGAATTATTATTTTAATAATTAATTTATAAATATAATTAAATAAAAATAATTCAAGAAAAAGTAATAATATAATATATAAAAAAAACGAATAAAATAAAATAAAAATCCACGTGGAATTTAAATAATAAAATAAAATTCCAACTATATTGCCATGTCACTAAAAAATAGAATCTAAGTTCAAATTGTGTGTTCAGGGGCTTAACTTCCAGAATCTGGATATTACGAGGGTTGTTTTACAAAAAAAACTTTACTAGAGGCTAAAACTAAATCTCGCTAATATTATAGGCCACAAGGGGGTGTTGTATATTTAACCCTTATTTATTTGTCATGCACGTCCATAGATCGATAATGTGCTCCTCTACTCAACTAATCATATTACCATATAATACCCTTATTTGTATCTCATTTCGGTCTCCACACTCTGAGATCAGTGTATACTTAATAGTCGATATCTTTAACTATTAACCAACATAGAGAATTAAGTCCCAACAATCATAATATAGCGAGACTCCACACTAATTATGATAAAGTGTGGGTATCAAACCTAACCCTATTTTTAGGTGTTAATATCCAATATATGATTATCTTGGATTAAGTAATGATAAGCACCTTTCAATGTCAAGTCACACCATGAAAATATGTTTTAGATTGCAGAGCTAAAACAAGCTTTAGGATTAAAGAGTTATAAATATTACAACATGAGTAACAGAATTACATAGAACATCATGACTTATTTAATACATGACTAGATGACCACATCTAACTCCCACAAATAAAGTTTAGCTACACTTACTCATGATTAACGTATAAGTCGGTAACTTCAGGATATTGACCTTGGAAGTGTGGTCAACCATACCATAGGAGCATCGCTTCCTCCTTCAAACCTTCCTTTTTATTCTTATGTTGTAGGCCAAAGTGAACCTACACCAATTATGTACTACCTCGATCCACTAAAACATCTTTTGCATCGAGTTGGAACTTTTTATTTATTGGAAAAATTTTGAGGCTCTCAGTAGGCGCAACGTCCTTATGCCTAACGTGCCTACCATAATCCTCCAACTCTGACCAACCAACTTTTCTTCCTCTGTAAGAACTGTTTGCATGTCTTTCATGTGTCCTTGACTGCCTTTGCTCGCCCAATACATCTCTTTGACTAGCGAGCTAACTCTTTCTTCATCATGAAGTAGTTGCAGCTGGTTGTGCCATATGTCCAAACCATTCCACACTCAGTGCACCTATGTTGGGCCTAGCGAGCATATTTCATCATGGTTTTGCATAGGCCTATTTTCTTAGTATTGAATCGTAGTTTTTTAGTTCTTTTCACATGTTTTTGATAAATGTATACAAGAAAAAATCAAACATGTATTTTCTCACTTTTTATAGATAAACCAGGAGAGTTTTTATTATAGTTGCTTATAAAATTAGTCAATAAATACTAATATATCGAACATATACATTCTCACCGCTGAATGAATACTACAAATTAGATATTCTCCTTAGAATTTTAGTTCGGTCCGAAACATTTTATATTTTCAAATATAATCAAAATAATTATTTTATTTTATATTTTATAATATCAATATTTCTTAATATGTTTATTTTCTATTATATTTTATTATTTTTTTCTTTTTTTTCTTCTTTACAGACAATTAATGAATAATACCTTAACAATGTAACTCATAATTTTTACTACTTTAACTACAATTTTTAATTCATGCAAAATGTATGAAAGTGGTAATTATTTTGACCACAAGATTCCTTTCTATCCTTTTCTTTTATTTAATGAATAAATTCATATCTGTAATTCAATAAAAATTAGTCCATATATACATATACTATTAATAGAAAAGTAAAAAAATTACAGTCAAAATAAACAAAAAAACTAAAAAAATATATGATTGAATGATTTAACACAAAAGTAAAAAAAAAGGTTATAGTAAAAAATAAAAAGCCTAAAAGTTATAGTAACGTAAACAATATCTCTATAAAAATCTATATTACTATTTTAAAATTTGATATCATTTCTTATATACCAAATTTTCTAATGAATTATTTTGATGAAAATACAAAATATTCCTTCTAAACTAAATTGAAGATAAAGAATTAAATGATAAACAATTCACAAGATAACAATAGTATCCATTGGATTTTTTTTTTTATCTATGAAGATTATTATTAATACTTTAATATTTATAGAATTTAAATATTTTAAAATAAATAAATTTTAATTTATTATATTCTATTATTGTTATTAGTAAAATAATTAAAAATTATTAAATTGAAATACTTTAGTTAATTGTTATGAAATCTAATTTGTTTCTCTCTTTATTTTTTAGTTATGATATTTATTATTAAAATTACAATGAAATGCTTATTTTAATTGATTCTTTTTTAGTTTTTTTTATTAAAATTATTTTAGTTCAAGAAAATTTAAATAGTATAATTTTGGGTTTATGGTTTTGATCCCTCTAAATATCTCAAACTTTGTTTTTAGTCCCTCTAAAATTTTTTTTGAATGATCTTTCTAAAAATTTAAATTTTAACTTTTGATCCCTCCTACAATTTAACGATAATTTTTACAACTTAACGACAGTTTTTACAATTTAATGACAATTTTTACAACTTAGCAACCGTTTTTTATTTTGCGACGAAATCAAAGACTATTTTAACTACAATTTTATCATGAGAGATCAAAAGTTAAAATTCAAATTTTTAAGAGAACTGTTCTTTGAAGAAACTTTTTAGAGAAAGTTAAAATGAAGTTTGAGATATTTAGAAAGAACAAAAATATACTTAATCCTATAATTTTTTTAATTTTATTTTGATTCACTTTTTATCTTTTGTATCCTTTTTGTGAATGTGTGAAAAGCAAAAAAAATAAAAAAATTCATAAATTAAAATAGAAAACAATAATTATAATCAAAATATTATAATAAAAAATTAAAGTAAAAAGGATTGTAGTCAAAATTAAAGTCAAAAAGAAACATTATAGTCAAAAACAAAATCATATTTATTAATAATACATTGAACAAAAAAAAAGATATCTATATAGAGCTTATTTTGTGTCTAGAACAATGTAATACAAATAATATAATCACTATTTTCTTAATTTGAATTTGTTTTCTCTTTCATTTCTCATTTGTCACCCTCCTATAAGAATCAAATAATTAAGCAATAGAGACATCATTCACACTCATCTATCATATCACTATTTCTCTCTATATGGAGAGTAAAATTGTTAAAAAGAAGAGAACAATGGGAATAAGGAGGCCTAAATCCTTATTCAACAATCTTCCCATTGCACTTCAAACAGAAATCTTTAAAAAGCTATTCATGAAGGAAAAATCAAATGCCATGTGTGTCTCACATTCATGGCGCAATCTCATCCTAACCACAGCAATACCAACGGAGAATCCACTGGATCCATTGATAGAGCCAGGTGCTTTTCCTAGTCCATATATTGATCTGGAACAACTTTTTAATTGGTGCTCATCAATAACAAGTTGTAAGATCAGGCCTAGAAATCTTATAGACACATGCAATGGATTACTTTTGTTTTGTCGTAAAGATGGCCATGCAGATAACATAGTTCATGGTGTGTATTATTACTATGTCATAAATCCAATAACAAAACAATGTGTGGCTGTTCCTAAGCCTGTGGGAAAAATATCTGGAGGATATTCCTATGCTGCTCTAGCATATGACTATGAAGAATCATGGTTCTTCAAAATCGTACGTTTTCAAGGTCACCGTCGTATCAATATTTTCTCCTCCATGACTGGTATTTGGACTACATTAACTATTTGTTTTCCAGAATATATTAACGAGTCTTATTGGATTAAAAAATCTGTTTACCTAAAAGGCTCTATTTATCGACTCTCGTCTTCAAAACATTTATTGAGAATCAAAGTTGATCCTCAAGAAAATGTCTCGGAACAAAGTGAAGTGATAAAACTTCATCCTGATTGTCTTTTTGATAATTCGCAACTAAATATAAGTACACAAGACGATAAGATCTTATTGGTCTTGGCAAGAGATGCGAAATTTATGTGTTTTGAACTTGAAGAATGTGTTAGAGAGGGTGTTATCACTTACACATGGAATATGAAAGTTAGCCAAGAGAATGCAAAATTGTTGCGTCTCAATACCTATGGCAAGCTCTTGTCCATTTCCCCTTCCAATGATTTGGCGTTTTTCAAGATGAAAAGACTTTTGTACTTTTATTTATATAATTCAAATGGTAACAATGCCAGGGAAATTGGAATTATTAGAGACGACCAAATTGTGTTTGAATACATGAGAACATGTGGACAGAGGTTGTTTGAATGTTACATCCCTTTTGCATGCTGCTTAGAGAATGAGGTAACCAATTACATTTACTTCTTTTTTTTAAATCTATATTTTCAATTTGATTAATTCCTTCATTCTTTTACTAGCTTGTTTATTATGTGAGAATATAACATATAAATGGCGAAAATTTAACTATATATTTGAATTTATATGTTCATCAATGGACCATGACTCATATTCCTATTTAATAGTGTCTAAGATTTTTCTACATATATATATATATATATATATATATATATATATATATATATATATATATATATATATATATATATATATATATATATATATATATATATATATATATATATATATATATATATATATATATTTCTACAAAACTCATATCATTGGACTTTAAATTTAATAATAAATTTTAATATTTGATTTTAATATTTTTACAAACAGAACACATTGTATATTTACTTGTATTCACTATTTTAAAATAGTTATGTTTTTTATTTTTTGTTTACAGAATGGAAGGAACTTTCAGCGATTGTTGGTTCCAAAGTGAATTCAAGAAAGAAGACATTTTAATTATCTTATTTTATGTTGAAAAGTTTTCTATTAGACATTTTAAATAGTATAATTTATTTTATCTTATTTATAATATCCAATTTATGATCAATACATTGTATATCCTCAATGGTGAAGTCACATTTGTCTTGTGTGCACATTGTATCTTCAAGTTGAATTTCAGTTTATTTACATTTTTATTAATATGAATTTGTTTTATTATATTTGCTTTCTATCTTTTTTTTTATTATTATTTTCCTGTCATTGCTTTTTTTTATTGTATGGGTTAGGTATATCTCCATTTTGTGTATATTCATTTTTCTTTTATTATATAGAATTGATTTTACTAAAAAGTGTTCACATATCATAATTCTTAATTTAAATATCCTGGTTTTAAAGTCAAAATTCATGGTCTCTGTAAATTAACATTGAAAATGAAGAATTTATACAAAATTAGTGTCTCAATATATACTTTTTATTTTGAAAAGTATAATATTGGTTTTGAAAATATAATATACAAAATGAAGAATTTTTTATTTTTGATATTGTATTTTATTAATAGTTACAATGAAATACTTATTTTAATAGATTTCTTTTTAATTTTATAAAACTTATTTTAGTTAAAGATAAGTTAAATCATATCTTTTGTTCTTTTATTTTATTTTCTTTCACTTTTTATGTTTTTGTATTTTTTTTCATCTGTCAAACAAAATGTAAAGGAGTTGAAGACTAAACTATTTTTATTATTTAGAGATTAAATTTGATATTTTTTCAAGGACTGATATTTTTTAAAATTCTAAATTAAATGAATATGGAAGGGAACTCAAACATTATGTAAATATTTAAAACATTAAAATAATAAAGTAAATTAGCAAAATAATTAAAGATAATGAATTGATTAAAGCCTCTTTTATTTAATCAGATTTTTTTGATTCGGATACAACTTAAAAATATAACATATTTAAATTTTTAAAGAAAAAAGATATACATTACTGTCAACTAATCACAATTACTGGCAACTAATCACAACCATAATAAATATTAAATTTTACTGTTATTTTTAAATAAATTATATAACATAATAAATAATAAATCTTAGTTGAATAACAGTGTAAAATTATTGTACATTGTCAGAGCACTACTTTTTAACTCTTTTTTAAAAGAAAATTTTGCCGTTTATTGTTGGCCAAAATTATTTTTTTTTTCTATTATATTAATTTTTCTACCAATTCTAAAAAATATAAATATTAATAAATGTTATTTAAAGTAAAGAATATATAATAAATTAAAAGTGTAAATAAACAATATATAAAATAAAATATGATTTAAATTTATTTATTAAGAAAAAACTGCAAAATTTGGTATAAGGAATAAAATCATAAATGGTAATCTTATACTTAAATAAATTTTATATTTAAATAAAGTTAGGGATAACAATGAGCATGGTACTATAATATCCGTTCTTATATTTGCTATTTGAAAAAAGTCATTGTATCCGAGTTCAAACTCGCGTAGACACTAATGTTCATACTCGTATCCATACCTCAATACTCATATTTGTACCCGTTTATCCGCGTTTGTAGTAAAATTAAATAAATTAATTCCAAAATGTCATATAATTTTAATTTTTTTAACAATATTAAAAAAATTATGAGATGTTATTATTGATTTAAGAAATAAATAAATAATTTTATTAAAATATGTAATAGTTTAATAGTGATATATTTTTTTAAATTGATAAATATGCATTTTGATATAATAATGCAAATGACATTATATAAATATAAAGTGAGGGTAAGGGATGAAGTGGGTAGTAAGGTACTAGTGTCCGCACTCATATCCATCTATTTTAATAGATAATGATATATGTGTTTGTATCTATATTAAAGGTTTTCACCCTATTCATTATGGACATTTTTTACGGGTATCCATAAGTTATGGGCCAAATTGTCATCCTTAAATAAAATCATATATAGGTATTTTCTTATATTTAAAAAATAAAGTTAATATCTTCAATTATTTTAATTATATAAAATAATTTGAATATAAAATATAATATTTATATGATAGTTTAGGTCGGTAGTCTTCTTATATTTAAGAATAAAGTCATAAATGATAATCTTATAATATTTAAATAATAAAGTCATAAATGATATTTTTTATATTTAAAAATAAAGTATTATTTGTTAAATTATTTTAATAATATAAAAAAGTTTAAAAATAAAATATTTAAAATAAATACAATAATAAATAGATCCTTCTAATCAATTCATAAATAAAAATAATAGTGCATTGCAAGTCCTATGTGCAAAAATAGAGAAAAAACGAATACTTGGGCAAGTTTATTTTTTGGGCCAAATTCTTATTTGTGTCTTCTTCCACGTCTTCTCAGGTAAAAGTTTAAGATTGTGCAATAGTTCAGTTGATAATTGCTAATTGAATTAAATGAGTGAATGGATTAAGAAAAGAGATTCAAGTCATTGAGAATCAATTTAGTTTTATGTCTAAAAGGTCGACCATAGGAATGATCTTTCTACTATGATGTATGATGCGTGATGAAGAAGTATTGGAGAGTACAATAGGTTTGCATCAAAATTCAACCCTAAGCACTCCTACTTATTTAACTTAATTTTTGATATACTCACATAACATATTCAAGAGCTATAACAATGAGATGAATGTTTTTTACACATTATATAATTTTTTTGTAGAGTCGAATGAGAATCTAAATGAAAGTTAGAAACTTTGAGACGATATGGTTAATACTCATATTATCAAACTGGTTCATTTCGTCGTGGTAAGTCCAAGCCTAAGATTCCTTGACTCAAGGGCAAAATCTAAAAACAACAAATCAATTTTCTTCCATTGCAATTAATCAGCTACATGACAAAATTTTCCATCCCATACTCTTTCATATGCATGTCATATAGTATCCTTTGAGTCATTTACATTAGCAAATAATCTATTGAACATTTTAATTATCAGTAGGTACCACATCACCTTTGTAGGAACATCCTTTCTGGTTACACTATCATCATTTTCAGCACCATTGTCATTTACCTTATAGTGTGACTCCTCACTACTCGTGCACTCCTTCAAGTTTTCATACTCTTTTATGTACAATATGCAATCATATAACATGCATGGATTTTCATATAGTCCAAATCCATTGGACACAATATCTTATTTGCCTCATAACTATGGTTCGACAATGTTACCTTCATGAAGCATTTCTTGTAATATTTCAAGCAATTTAGTAAAATTTCTATCCGCTCACCCACCTTCATTAAGATTAAATAGTCTTAACACGGTTGAAAATCTTGTAAAGTTTTTGCATCCAGAAATAATGACCCTTCCATGTCAATTTATAAAATATCATTCACACAGAATTTCTTTAAAAAATCTATTCCAATATCATTGATCATATCTTTTAGAGTATCATTCATTTATTCATCAACTTAAACTCTAAGTGACACATGTCTTTTTTTTGCCACTTTACCATATCATGCTCATTTTGTATAATTTTGAATAATTACATCACAATCTAAATAATTGAATATATCTTTCTTTGGATGTTTTTGCGTATTTAAGCATATTTTACAAGGACAATAAGAAAATATCATTATTGTTGGAAAGTTATTTTATGCGAATTCAAGAAATTGAATCACCCAATTATCATACTTTTTACTTAATCTATTGACTTTCATATAACTATGATTCATAATCAGACACAACTACTAAAAATAAAATAAAAATCAAACTCAACCCAGCACAAAGAACATTCTATCTCAATAAAACAACAATAACACTACACGTTCAATCTTAACACAACTACAAATATTACAAAAATAACATAACATTATACCCTAAGCCTAAAAAAATAAAATAACAATGATGACATCAACAACAATATTATTGATACAAATATGGAGATAGTTTTACATATAAGAAACCTTATGAGAGAGTCAAAGAAATATGTTGGTTTGAGGTCCGAGTTTCTTTATTCGAGCTTCCTTCCTCTGTTTTTTTCATTCGACTTGGAGAAGATGAAGAGTGGTGTTTCTTTCATTAGGTGGATAAGATGAAGAATGTGTCTTGCGTTCATTAGGTGGTGAAGATGAAGAATGAGGCTTTTGTTCGTTTTCTAGGGTGCAAAAAATTTATGAAAAATGTAAAAGTGAACGAGAGTTAATATTACGATGTTGGAACAAAATATTGTTTGGAGTTTATAAGCCCCTAAATACATAAATTTTCCTAGGAAGTGTTCCCTGGATGGAAAAATGTAAAAGAATAAGCTAAGGGAAGGCTTCCAAGATTTGTGCTCGACACACAATTGAAATACCTTTATATATGCCCAGAACCCTTAATGAAGCTATCGAGGAGAAACTTTTAGATATTTCAGGACGATGACCTCAAAGTCAGAAAATGTGTATTGCATCTCTATTACTGTGAATAGACACTCGTAACACAGGACCATGTAGTCATCAAAAGAACCTCACATCCTCAATCTGACTCCACTGAAAGGGAACCCTGACTATAACATCAGCCTCATCTATAGTAGCCAATGTTTTAAAAACCGGACCGGACCGGCCGGTCGGACCGGTCGAACCGGGAACCGGACCAGGTACCGGTCTGGTTTGATTACTCGATCGCTTATGCTGTTAGACCGGAAGAAAACCGGTAAAACCGGACAGAACCGGAAAAAACCGGAAAACCGGTGGTTCCAGCGAACCGGCGGTTTGAAAACAATTTTTTTTTTAATTTTTTTTCTCCTCAAAACGACGTCGTTTTGAGTTTAGGATTTTGGAAAACCAGGCAGAAACCAACAACTTGTTTCTCCTGTAGATCTTGCTGTCCGTCGCCGCCGCCGTTCAAAGAGAGTTGAGGCAACGCAAAACCGCCGTCGCCGCCGTTCAAAGAAGTGTCCGCCGTCGCCGTCGTTCTAGTAAGTGTTAGTTTTTTACTTTGCACATAAGAACAGTAAATTACAGTTCTACTGATCTACATGCATATCTTTATAGTTAGCAATGTTCTTCAAGTTTTTGAAATTTGAGTAAACATAGTTTCAACATAGTTTCGCGTCGTGTTATAGCCTGCTAGTGATTCGATTTTGGTGCGAATTTTGGATTGAATTAAATAAACAACAACCAAACAACATAGTAGCGATAAATGGGATGAGCAAATACCGGTAAAAAATGAAGAAAATGGTGATCCCTTCTTCGCTTGCAAGGTGCTCGATAAAATGTCACAACCAATTTTCTTGATTCTTGTTCTTGTTTCGATTACACTTCTTGTATCTTCAGCATAGTGAATCGGCTTTCCTTCATTCTCTATTTAGCTTAGGAGGGTTCCAACGGCCGTTTTAAGGAAGTATTGAAAAACATATTTGTAATCTATATGTGGTTTTGCAGTGAAAGTAAGGATTGTCTTTTATGTTTGTAGCCTGTAGTTGACATTTTATTCTATCATTATATAAAGTGATAAAGATTCTAATAACTGCACTATCATTATATAAATCGATGTTAACGTAATGGTGATGGAAGCAATAGCGATTATCGATAGAGCTCTGTATGTGCAGTGATAAATGCATGAATTTGAAGAATGTGGAGTCATGAGTTTATCTGTTTTGTTAGTATTACTGTCAGAAAATGTGAAACTATTGAATTGAATGTGAAACTGTGAGCTCGTACAACAAAAGTCAGTTTATCCAGCATCATTTCATGTTCTGCTAATGCATTAACATATAATGTAAGAATACTATAGCCTCTAATCAAACCTCAATGATATTAAGTAGCTATTGCAAAAACTTGTTCAACTTGTCTAAACCTATAACCAAATTTGCATGTTTACACATCTCACCATGCATCTTTTAAAGCATAAAATTCCCAAACAAAAAAAGGTTGCAATATTGTTAAATCCAATCAGTTGCTTTGTGTTGTGATTGTCGAAAATGGAAAACATACATTTGAACATCTTCAAAATAACCACAGCCTTATATATATGTAGAGCTCTTAAAAACCAACCGCTTTCTGGTTCAGGTTTATAAACTAGATCATTTTATGCAATAACTGGTTAAGTAATATAATGGTTGAAAACCAGTTTGGATCTGGTTCAAAGTTGTGTTTTAGTTTTAAAACAATTTTGAAACTAATTGTTGATTTTTGTTCCTCATATCATAATCATAATGATTGCATACACAAAACTATTGTTTCACCTCCATATTTGTATGATTGGTAGTTATCTGTTGATGTAATTTGGCTTACATTTATTCAGTATTTAGAAATTATAGGATTTGAAAGTTACACTTTTATATTTGGACACTGCCACACTGGTATTTCAGGTACATGATAATTTCAAGGCTTAACAGGGCACCATTTATACTTTATACTGTGATAATGTACTACTAGTGGATTCTTTGTCAAACCATTGAATAATGTAGATAAACTTTTACGATTTCATGATTTTTTAAGTTAACCACAACAGGAACTTTTATGTGATGGTTGAACTTTTATAGTACTATTTTAAGTTAACCACAATTTTTATATTTTGATTGTTTGTTTGGTTTATGCTTCAAGTAATTTTTTTTGGTAGATTCCAATAAATATTTACTTTATTTGAGACATATATGTGTATTAAAATTACTACTACAACAATTGTTAAAGTTAAAAAAATAAAAGTTGGAATGTACTAGTATATGCCTAGCTATGATATATACATGATTTATTATATAGAAATTTAATTGTTTTTAAAATTTGTTGTCCTTGTTTTACAGGAAAATGACATCTTCTGGAACACCTTCGTCACAACCACAATCACAAGAAGCCTCTTCAGCTCAAAGTTTAGTTCAAACTAATGTTAGAGGAAAAACTGATATAGCTTGGGCACATTGCACAAACAGTCATGACGGAAAATCTCTTGTTTGTATATATTGTCACAAATCTTTTGGTGGAGGTGGAATTCATAGGGTAAAGCAACACTTGGCTGGAATAGTAGGAAATGTTGAAATTTGTAAGAAAGTGCTTGCAGAAATTGGTTTTCAGATGAAACAAAATATCAATGAGCGGAGCAAGAAAAGAAAAACTTGGATGTGGATGAAAGTGAGTCATTTTTCAGAGGGCATGAATCCAAAAGAATGGCGCTCGATTGGTACTTATTTTATACCAAGAACAACTCCGGAGCTCACCTACTATAAAAGTGTGATGCAAAGTAAAGAAGTGGTAGAAAAGTGTGATCTTGCTATTGCCAAGTGGTTTATTGATGCATCCATTCCTTTCAATCGCAAATTCAGTATTTTCAACCCATTGATGCTCTTTGTTGTATGGGTTTGGATATAAAGTTCCTACCATGCATGCTCTTCGTGGTAATTTGTTAAATAAGTGGGTTGATGACGTAAAGATACGATAGAGCAATATCGTTCTATTTGGAAGGATACAGTTGTACTCTTATGGCGGATGGGTGGACTGATCGTTGTAGGAGAACTCTCATCAATTTTTAGTTTATTGCCCCAAAGGAACAATTTTCATAAAGTCTTGATGCCTCGGTGCTTCTAAAAGCGAAACATTGTTTAAGCTTTTCAAGGAAGTAGTGTTGTATGTTGGGCAAGAAAATGTTGTTCAAATTATTACGATAATGCCGCAAATTATGTCTTTGGAAAGTTGTTGGAGAAGGAGTTTCCTAAGTTGTTTTGGTCTCCTTGCAGCCCATGTATTAACTTGATGTTGCAGGATATGGGAAATTAGAGGTAAGTGGAGCAGTGTCAAATGCTACAAAAATTACGAAATACATATATAACCATTGTTTTGCATTATATTTGATGAGACAAATTACAGGTGGAAGAGAAATACTCCGTCCTGCTCCAACACGCTTTGCTACTAATTTCATTGCATTACAAAGTATTCTGTCTCATAAGGATGCACTAAGAGCCATGGTAACATCAAAAGAGTGGACAACCACAACTTACTCCAAAGATATCAAAGCAAAACAATTTGTGGAACATGTCTTAGACTCAAGCTTTTGGTCTACATGTGCTGACATAGTGAAAATTACAGAACCTCTTGTACGTGTGTTGCGTATTGTGGATAGTGAAGATAAACCAGCTATGGGATATCTCTACAGAGCTATGTATAAAGCAAGAGATGAGATTGAGAAGAGGTTTAGAAGGAATAAGTGAAAGTGGAGCCTTATTTGAAGATCTTGGATACCCGTTGGGATGCACAACCGCAAAAATCTTCATGTCTTTGGTTATTGGTTAAATCCATCTTGTAGATTTGGTACGGAATATGAAAAAAACAAGTGCACCACCCAAGGCCTTTTGGATGTCATTGAAAAGTATGCTTATGATAGTAAGGACTTGCGATCTAAATTAACTGCTGAGATGACTTCATTCAAAAATTGTGACGGTAGTTTTGGAAGGACAACAACCATAGAAAACCGAGATGAAGTTTTGCCAGGTAAAATTATATTTATACGATAAACTTTAATTATTTTATTACAATGTCAATATGTATTTTAAACTGTTTTTTAATTTTTTTACATGCATTTTTTAAGATCAATGGTGGGAAACTTATGGAACTGAAGCGCCCAATTTGCAAAAGTTAGCTATTCGGATTTTGAGTCAAACATGTAGTGCTTCTGGTTGTGAAAGAAATTGGAGTGTGTTTGAGCACATCCATTCAAAAAAAAGAAATAGGTTTGAGCATCAAAAGCTTAATGATCTTGTCTTTGTTCGTTATAACTCGGCTACAAAATAGGTATTGCACTTATTACACTTTATATGCTATGGTTTAATAGTTAAGAAATATTGGTTTATGTTCGATACTCTGGAGAATATATGATATTTCTTGGGTTGTTGAGAATGTATTTTATTACTTGACTCGTTAAGTTTGTTTGGTTCTATGATTGAAGTTATCGTTAATGATTTATAGAACCAAGAAGAAACAAAATTATGATCCTATCAATTTTGAAACACTTGGTGATCATTCTAATTGGGTGTTGGAGGATTCACCACCATTCTTGACCATTGAGGAGGTGGAAGCACTACGCAAAGATCTTGCTAGTATGACAATCCAACCTATTTCAAATGATATTGGTATGGTATTAGTTATTGTGATTATAATTATGTTTTATTTTATTTTATTACTATATGTCAATTGGTAAACTTTTAAATTGATGTTGTTACGATGAATTAAATTTGGATGACCTTGATGTTGAGGGAGATGCAAAGCTTAATTCTGGAGAAAACAACCAAAGTATTGGTATCGATGATGGGGAAGATGTTGCAAATACAATTGATTTTGGTGTAGATGGTTTTGATGTTGAAGGAGATCCCAACATTGAAATAATTTTACCTCCTTGGAACTAAATTTAGTAAACATTGCAATTAGACTTTATATTTTGTAATTTGTACTATTTTGTTTGTGGTGAAACTTATGTTTAAATTTGAATTTTAATTTATGAACTAGTGAATTTATGGTATGATATTTTCCAAAAATTTAAGTGTTATTTATATTTTTTGATATTGAATGATCCGGTTCGACCGGTTTTATACCTATATAGTCCGGTTTTATACCTATATAATGACCGGTTTATAAACCGAGTTATCCGATTTAATCCGGTTTGATCATGCGGTTCGACCAGTGACCCAATGGTTCGACCGATGAACCAGTGACCCAGTACCCTTACCGGTTTGATGACCGGTCCGGTTTTTAAAACATTGATAGTAGCTTTAATGTTGAGAGTCGATGAAGCATTCACTATTTTGTCATCTACCCAGTTATACATCGACACAACCATTTGGCTTCGAAGATTTGTAGGTCAGGATATTAGCGTCACTAGGCTCAAAATCATCGGCTTGTAGATGAAGATGAATGTAATCTTTAGCATGTTCTCTCCTCTTTAAATTGGTTTGCACCTAATCTTCTAAAATGACGTGAGGGGATAGGGACTTTGGCACAAGTTACTCCTCGGCCAACATTTGATATAATGGCATATGATAAACCAAATAACAAAGTTTCTTCCACTTACAAGTTTCCAAATACCCTTTCTGGGTCAGAATCATTAAAAAGGGTTATGATTTATGGTTCTGCATGACTGGTACTAAAAGAAGAGATACAAGACTTAGGTGAAGTTCCATTAAAGAAGAAGATGAAGCCTCACCTTCATAATCGCTCATTAGGTCAGTCGTGTTATTGTTTGGCCCGACTAAATACAGGAAATGTTGAAGATAAAAGCTTAAGTTAGAAGGGTACCTAATTATGAGAGAATGATGAAGTAGGAAGACTGAAGAAAAGTGAAAGCTTTCAAGAAAACAATGAAATCTCTTCTAGCGAGATTCTCATGGAAGAGGAAACTAAAATGTTTTATGAAAAGTAGCAGTGAGTCTAAGTTTCCAAATACTCGATTCACCCTATTTATAAGCAACAACAACCAAAAATATTAGACCAACTATAAAAAGAAATCACAAGATCAACGACTAGATTGCCAATCATGGATACACTCCAACTCGAATGCACTCAAGTACTTTGTCAAATGTGCCATACCTTAAAAGGTCACATCATTATACATGTCAGAAAAGGGCATTGGAGAATTTTAATGATGGAACCACTTTAAGTGCGACTATTCCCCATTTTTTTTTCAAAATTAATCGAAAGCGTTCTAGTTTCATTTCACATTGAACCACGACATGGAGGCCTTTAATTGATACTTAAGGCTTCCCCTAGATCCTCTAGTACCAAAAAAGCCTTGGGGGAAATAGTTGTGAGTCGACCAAATGTCTAAATGAATTATGCTCAATCCATTTTAAATCCACTTCGTTTGACCTAAGGTACAAAAATAGTTAACATGCTAAAGCGAATGTACATTATATGATCTCCATGTTCTCTACACTCATCTTGAATCTTGAACCAACTTGGGAGTTGGAGTATTAGCCATGCAAGTCCATCCCATGTTGCCGTAAAGGGGACTGGAACCACCATTCAAGATCATCAATTTTTCAACTACACTCATTTCTGGTTCTTGAACGAAACATCTTTAAATATAAAATCTCCTTAACAATCATAATCACCCTTTAAGAGTAATATTCTTAGAAGTAAGAAAGCAAGGGGGATAAGGAAGCCCCAATCCATATTCAATAATCAACCTTAATTGCATTAAGTAGAGGTATCTTTGGTAGGGATGCGTGAAGGATCAATCAAGTTTAATGTGTATCTCACATTCATGGTAAGCTATATGTATCTTTGATAATAAAGTTTACAGTGTATACCAATACTATGTCATGAACCCAATAAAAAAAGTGTGGTTGTTCCAAAGTCTGTAAGAAAAATTGATGGAGGGTATTCATATGTTGATCTATCATATAAACATGAAGAGTCTTGGTTCTTCAAGATTGTACATTTTCAAGATCATTTCCATATTAATATTTTCTCTTCCACGACTTGTATTTGGACTACATTGATTATTTTCTCTCCAGAATATATTAACGAATTTTGTTGGGTCAAAAAGCATGTTGACATAAAAAGTTCTATTTATCGATTATGATGTTCAGGATATTTATTTTTAATTAAAGTTGACCCTCAATATAATGTCTCAAAACAAGCTTAGGTAAAAAATGTTCCAAATTGTTGTTTTCATGACTCAATGGAAACTAAGTCTAAAATATGAAAAAAAAAATTATTTGTCTTATCCAGAGGTGCGGAATTTATTTGTTTTAAATTTGTTAAATGTGTTACAAGGGTGTTATAACTTACCTATGATACATGAATCTTAATAGCGAAAATGAAAACAACATCTACTCAATATCATATCCTTTTACCCTTACAATGATATGATATTTTCCAAGATTATAATCTTTTATATTTTTACTTCTATAAATGTAAAAGTAAATACATTAAGGAAATTGGAGTGTTTGGACACGATCAAGTTATGTTTTAATAGTTAAGAAAGTATAGACAATGGTGTTTAAATGCTTCACTTTTTTGCACGTTGCTTGGGGAATAAGGTAATTAGTTATATTAACGATTAAAAAATGTGCAATATGATCAATTCCTTTATTCTTTTATTAATATGTTCATGAAGTAAGAATTTAAAATATGAATTGTGAAAAATTTCATTATATTATAAATTTATTGCTCTTAGTGGACTATAAATCATATCCCTGTTTGTTAGGGTTTAAGTAATTTGTTTTTGCTATGATATATAATATACAGATTTTTCATTAAATCCATTATTTGTTTATATCCTCCTATAGATCTCAAGAATTAAATCATATTTTATCGGTATAAAAACTCATGATTGGATTTAGAGTTTACTAATAGATTTACTTTTAAATTTTAATATTTAACTTTAAAAGTTATTAACATCGATGAACAACATATGAAGTTTTTTATAACTACAAATTACACACACATTGCATTAATTACTTATATTCATTATTTTAAAGTAGTTTTCCTTGTTGTTTTGTTTTTTTTGCATAATTAAAAGACACTTTTAGCAACTATTAGTTCCATTATGAGTATTCAAATTTGTTCCCGCCTAGCTAACATATATGTTTTAAAAGACTCGTCAAGTATATAATTCCATAATAAAGAAAAATTAATTCATCCACAGTCTCATGTGTCATTATATTAGATTCAATTGATCAATATTTAAGTGCCCCATGCAAGAAGATCATGGAACCTTGAAAATATACAAAGTCTCACCCTAAAGAAACACCAATATAGGTAAGTGATTTGAGAAAGACCAATAAACTATGAAATGAATATAACACTAACAAATGTCTCATCAAAGAAATATACTATATAGAAGGTTCCAGGTTCCTAAAACCTTAGAATCAACCTATAAAATGAGAGGCAAACATCAAATCTAGATACAAGGTATTTTTTAATATAAAATACTTCATTTCGACTCGAATAGTCTTTGAATTGAGCGTAAAAGTATTTTTAGTTACCTCATCTCCTTGACAATGCACCCATAGGAATGGAAAATAGGCATGCCCGCCCTATTTAGGGCAACCCCACAAAAGCCTGCAAAAAACGGGGCGGTGGTTATAGTTAAGGATGAGGGCCTATAATATATGCCCTCCTTACAAAAAACTGAGTGCGGAGCAGGGAAAGCATGCAGGCACTACACCTTTTAAGCCTAAATGCAAAATTTTATGTTAATACTCGTGCTCGTAAAAGCTTGCAAAGAAAACGGGGCAGAGCGGGGTGGTCACATTAGAGGACGAGGACCTAAATTCTTGGTCCGTCTCACACTAAAGTGCGGGCAAAATGGCATTCTCAACGAGCCAGACCAATATTTCCATCCTATGCACCAGGAAACAAATGTTCATCTGCTACTAGAGCTAACCATCAATTATAGATAATAAAGTCTGATATAAACCACCTCAGGTCCATATTTTATCTTTGGGTTCAATGAGACATTTTGTGTATGGATAATGGGCATCAGACCTATGCCTATAAATGAAATATTAATACGTTATTTCAATTGCACTAAGAGGTGAGATATAGACACCCTTTATCACCATTGTTATAGTACATAAAAAATGGAGTTTTTAGAAGGTTTGTTGCTAAGGCTATATAACTTAAGAAAATCAAACAAATGAACTTACACAAAGGCATACAAATTACAACATGTGTCTTATATGTCGATGATATAATGATATTTTTTCAAGGCCCAAGGGCATCCTTATCCAAGGTGATGAAGATTTTCATCCGCTACGAGCCGATGTCAGGTCAAGTTATAAATTAAAAATATAATTCCACCCTCTAATATAAGTTGCACCAAGGTTAATAAGATTGCAAACATTATAGTTTTCCACCTTAGTACAATTCCATTCATCTATCTAGGTTTCCCCTCCTTATAGGTAGACTAAAACCTATTTATTTCCAAGAAACAACAAACAAGATCATGACCAAGATTGAAACATGGAAGGATCTGTACTGTCCATAATGAATTGAACTTAACTCGCAAGATCCATAATTCATAGCATGTTAATATAAACCTTCAAATTATATATTTGGAAATCTAATGTTTTAAAACAACTAGATATATGGATAAAAAAAACTTCATCTAAAATGGTGATATCTACACACAAAAATATGCATCGTGGCATGATCTAAGGTTTTAGTCTTCTAGAATCAAAAGGGGTTTTAAGAACTGAGCAATCAGGAAAATAATTTATTTTGTAATATTTATTCTTAGTTGGAAAATTATAACAAACAAAGACTAATGGGCGCCCACATGCAAAAATAAACTACTTAAGAACATTATTCTTAGAATCTATTCATCATCTCATCAGTGTGGAGTGGAATTAATTGTTACCATAACATAGACAATAATAAATCTAAATGAAAATAGGTACATTTCAAAATATTTATCACTAGAAATACAATTAGACATGGACTCCACTCACAGAGAATTTAAATATTCCCTATTACACCCATTATAAATTAACTGCCAATATGGGTGACCATATCCATGAAGGAATATGATTCACTTCTTTTATCATAGCATAAAAAGATCACGCCATTTGTGAAATATACAACCATGTCTTAGAAGCCTCTTAGAACCTTTTTTTTTTCAATTACCCATATGTCACCAAATTATTATAAGAAGATAACAGATAACCTAAGAAACACCAATAACCTCTCTTCCCATGGATATAATCATAACTTGTAATAGAGGTGAAATGACTAAATCGTATATACCTTAGACTTATTTTGATTTGCAAGAAACATCATTAAATTTAACAACATCTCAATCACACACCACAAACCTTACAAGAAGACCAATATCACCGTTAACATGAGTGGAACCCTTTCCATAATTCATGTCAATGATAGAAATCAGGAATTCTAATTTTTACAAAACTTTTACATCTAACCAACTTTCAAGAAGTAATATAAAATTTAGGACCCATTTGTTTCAGATTTAAAAAAAAATGATTTTCATAGTATTACCTGATTTTGTTCAAAAAAATTACAATTTTTAAAATAAAAAAAAAAACTTATAATGAAAAATTGGTTTAATTAGTTATTTAAAAAATATATTATTTTAGTTTTTTTATCCTTTTGCTATTATTTTTTTAAATTAACATTTCAAAAATTCACTTAAAGTTATTTTAAATAGTTTTTCATAAAAGATAATTTTAAGATATATATCTTTGAAAAATTATAATTTTGACTATGTTTTAATCTTTAAAAATGTATATATTAATCTTTTAATTTATAAAAACAAAATTAATTTTTTAAAAATATTTTTAAAAATATTTTTTATAAATATATAATAAATATATTTTTTATACGCAAAACACACAAACCTTTATTTAGTGATTTTCATCTTGATTAAAATCATCACTATCAATTAGTTTTGGAGAACAAAGTAGCATATTGAGCCTTTGCTAAAGCCCACATAGACAACTATTTAGGAGGCTTCTAAATGGTGCATGTATGTTGAGAGTAACAAGTGAGTAGTGTGAGAAAGTTCAACATTGGGTAGAAAGCTCTCTCAAGTAGTGAAACATAGTCTCAATGTGTTTGTTCCCCCATGTGCAATCAGGTTCTTAGCAAGATTAATAGCAGAAACATTGTCAACCAGGAGTGTAACAATCCTAACTTCATTAGTGTCTAGCTCCTTCAATAAATTCATTAGCCACATGATTTAACACACATATAATGAAGCCCCAATATACTCGATCTCACAAGACGAGAGTGTAATTATCAGTTTCTTCTTCGAACACCATGAGTTTGGTGTTCCACCAAACATAAAAATATATCCAGTTGTAGACTTTCGTCCTTTTTATCACCACACCAATTGAAATTGGTAAAACCAAGAAAATCACATTTTCTACCCGTATTCGCTGCGTGAAAAAGAATTCTACAGCCAATAGATTCTTTGACGTATCTTAGGATTCTCTTGATTGCTGCCAAGTGAGACACATTCGGTCTCTCTATGAATCTACTTGCAATACCAACACTAAATACCAAATTTGGTAGCATATTATACTGAATTAGATCTACGTTCTGCTCCTCTTAATTCTTTGACAACTCTAATCTTGGTTCAGCTGGTGTAATGACAACATTATAATTTTCTATTTCACACTTCTTCAATATGTCAATGGCATATATCCTTTTATGCATAAGTAGTCCTCTTTTGCACTTGTGGAAATCTATTCCAAGGAAGCATGTCATGATACTAAGGTTGCTCATCTCAAATTCTTTCATAAGCTCACTCTTGAAATTAGAAATTCTCTTCTCGTTGACGCCCGTAATCAGTAAATTGTCTATGTATAGACAAAGAATGATTATCCTTTTATTTGTATCAGTCTTCACATAAACTCTACGTTTGGACACACATTTCTTGAAACTAGGGGGTACATACACGCGGATTTCACATCCATTTTGTAGATGGACCCCAATTCTTTCTATTCAGAATACCAACAACTAGCCTTATGGTTTAAATCTTAGAAACTAGTGCAAATACCTCATCAGAGTTTATACTTTTTCTTTTCAAAAATCCCTTCGCAACTAATCGATCCTGATGCTTGATTATTTCACCTTTTGGATTTGTCTTCACTTTATAGACCCTTCTTACACCAATCAACTTCTTTCCTTTTGGTATATCAACCAACTCTCTAGTACCGTTTTTCTTAACCGGTTCCAGCTCCTCTTTCATAGCACAAATCCACTTAGGATCACTTAAAGCCTCTTCTGTCTTAACGAGCTTGGTTTCGGCCATAAGCGTAAAATGGATAAAATCACCATCATCATTTTTTTCGTTGTCACAAAATAATTCACAATCTTGGATTTTGAGGCAACCTTTTTTCCTTGTTGGTATTCTAACATTTTCATCAATTTAGGCTTCGACGCGTGGCGCTTATGTACTTTTTCGTTTCTTCAGAATATGGAAATTTGAAGTTGTAATCGGTTAGTGGTTTCCTGTAACCAGTTAACAGTTGCATGTTGTCATACCCCAAAATTTTCCCTCCATCTTCTCAAGACATTTCATACATCTATACTCAAGGATTCCTCAAGGGTTGATCAGACAAACCCTCTCCTAGACAATCAACCCAAACTAGGGTTTGGTATTCCTCAGATCAGGATGGACTTTCAACATCTCCAATGGTATTCATGCCTCCTCATATGCTTCAAAGATTCTCCATGTCAAGTTTCAAGCCTCACAAGTCAAGTTTCCTCAGACAATTGCTCAGATGGTTGAAAATCAGTTGTATTGGACAAAAAGTCAACTGTGGTCAACATACAGTCAAACTTCATAATTTTTATCAACATACTCATTTTAAAGTTGCATTCATCATTTGATCAAGTTTTGATCATGATTCATCAAGAAAACCCAAGATTTGCTCAAAAGTCAACTTTCTAAATTAGGGTTTCTCTGAGAAAAGTCAACCAAACTTTGACTGAGCATAACTTCTTCATACTTTCTCAGAAATTTTTCCACCACCTCTTGATTTGAAGGAAATTCAATTCTCTACAACTTCATGTCTCACAAGAATGTTCAAAAAATGCTTCATTTAAGAGGTATGGATCAAAATATTACAGGTCCTTTGCAAAGTCAACAAAAAGTCAACTTTTTGTTTTGAAGATATATTGAGAATGGAAACTCCAATTGAGATGAGACCAAAAAGGTTGGTTAGAGGACTCTTAGAGCTTTCCAAAAAGTCCAAGAACACTCAAAAATGTGGAAAATTTAGCAAGATACACTATTCAGAAGTTGGGAAATTTTGGACAATTGCACAAAAGGACATTTTGGTCAAAATGCAAAATTTTCCAAATGGGCCTATAATCTTTTGATCCAAACTTGTTCATGACATTATTTGTGACCCATAAATGCTTGGCCATGGCAATTTTCTATTTTATTGATTTATTTTTGGATTTTAAACCATTTAATTCAAAATTAAATTATATAAAATATGAAAATAAGATATTTTTTTAAGGAGAATGATTTTATATCATGCTTGAGGTCCAAGATAGCCCATGATTCTTACCAATTTCGTGCTAGCCTTCACATTGATGAGAAAATTAAATTTTTTCCAATATTTGATTTTATTTGAAAAAATATAAATGCACATTCAAGATCACATCTTTTTTTCTCCTCTTTGCCATCCCAAATCACTCTATAAATAGCCAGCAAGTTCACAAGACAAGGACACGAAACCCTAGCCCCATACACAACCCTCACTTTGCCAAAATTTTTCAAGAAACTTGAAAAATCGAATTTTGTTTTCCAGCAAGTTTCAGTCCAATCCAGCCATCCAATCTTGTTCCTTGACATCCCAGGAGTCCAAAGCAATCTTTACACAAAGCCAAATCGCCCTGAAACGTGCCAGCTAGCTCTCACCGGTTTGGTAAACTCACAAAATTCGATTTTTCTTTTCCATGTGTTATTAACTGTTTTTGTGTGTTTGAATGTATTCAGGACATCAAGTAGATCATGAATGATGCCTTTCATGCAAGCTTAGACGTAGAAAACGTAAACCACCATTGCTAGGGAATTTTGGTCTGTTTCGATCGAACCGGGTGTTACAGGCACTTTCAGGGAAAACCAATATCACCATTGGATTCAGAAGGTTCGATTTAGGAGGGTAGAGTACCTTTTTTCCATTTATTTCGCGTATTGTGCAAGCTTTGATTTCAGATTGGCCGGAGAAGACGACCGGAGCTAGGGCTCCGGCGTCGTTGACTGAGGAAGACCGGCGAGGGGCTGGCGTGGCGCGAGGAAAGGTTATGATTCGTCCATTCAAAAACAGATGGGGTCCACTTCGCTGACTGTGTTTCAAACACATCCAGGATGCGTCATCATTTAAATGCAATTGTTTTCAACTTTTCCAACACCAAATGCCAAGTGTCCCAGTGGTTAAGGCATGGACTGTTGGTAGATGCTCTCCAATGTCACGAGTTCGAGCCTCCCCAGGACCAGATTTGGTTTTTTCTTTTCACAAACTCAAACTATTTTCATATTTTCATATTTCTTTTATATTTAATATTTTTGCATTCATTTTAATTTCTTTGCAATAATTTTTTCTCATGCATTAAAAAACACCAAAAATATTTTTCTTTTGCATTTATTTTCATAAAATGTTTATTTAATTTATAAAATAAAAAAATATTATTTTCCCTGCATATTTAATTTTATTCATAATTTACCATTTAAATCACTTTTAATTAGTTTTTAATTATTAAATCTTTTCCAAAAAATCCCAAAAAATTATTTTAGCATATTTATGTTATTTCCAGCATGAAATATTTTTCTCATTCAAAAATTTGCATTTTTACTAACATTTTCCTCTTATTCGATTCCTCTCGTATTTTCCGATTTCTTATCTTTTCACAGGTTATCCAAAGCCATGTAATAGCGTAGGATTTATCTTTCCGCACTTTACATTTCCGCATTTTAATTTCCGCACCCTATAAACTGCTAGTAATTAGGCGTGTATGGCAAGATAAAATTGAACATAGCCCACTAATTTTCGAGATAAAATATCTGAATCAACACACTCTTTCACACATGCACCCCTTAGGGTAATTCTCTCCCGTTGTCTTACGAATTCAAATGGTCATGTCCCTCGAACGTAGAGGTATTCTAGCATCGTTGCCTTCAAACAAATCATCATAGTCCCTTCGATACAAAGATCATAAGACCCATGATGTCGCCTACGAATACATGATCTTGACCCTCGATTGTCGCCTACGAAAAATGATGATAGTCCTTTCGAATGTGCTAGGATACTTCCTACAAGTTGCTTTCTATGACCGTCCAATGTCCCTTCGAATGTCCCGCTTACATCCAATGAATGGAGTTACCTACCAACTAATGGTATGGATAGCGCTATTCTAAAGAAACGTAAAATAATGCACGAAAACGACCAATTCTGAGTAGGTAATAAGACTTTTAGTTGCTTGCTCTATCAAAATACTTTTCACACAACACACTTTTGTCAAAGTTCAAACTCTTTTCAAAATGAAACATTTCCGAACACTTTGTATACATTCCTACATGAATCATTACAAAGTCAAAGCGAAATGCCTTTTCAAAACATTTTTGTCAAACACACAGAAAGCACAATTTTTAAAGTGATCTAAGAGCAACTAAGAGCCGTAGATAACTACGGATGGAAAGGGTGCTAATACCTTCCTTTTCATAACCTTTCTCCTTACCGAATCTAACGAAGGTCTTTTTTCGTACTTTTACCTTCCTTAATTGGATAAAAGAAAAGTCGGTGGCGACTCTTGCTATCCGCACATTTGCGATACAAAATCCTACAAAGTCAGTTCACCGTGTTACAGAACTGGCGACTCTGTCGGGGAGACACCCTAAAGAGAGAATGCCTTAGGGATTTTTAGATCACCTTTATTGCTTTTTGTTTGACTTGCTTGCTTTATCTTTAAGGGTTGCTTGGGTATTATATTTGTGGGGGATCCTACACCCGGATCCGGGTTTCCTTTTAGGTAAGTAGCAATAAATCGTCGCGACCGTTGGACGTATATCAAAACGGTCAACATGATGGCTACGTTAGTGTGACACTTTGGATGTCCTGATACTATTCATTCCCAAGTTGAGGATAGTATTTGGCTTCTGCGTGGTGTCATCAAGCACTAACTAAACTTTTAGAACCTTAATTGACCCATCTTGGCCATTAGAAGGTAGTGAGATGGCGGCTTTGTGCGACTAAGGTTGGGCGATACTGATACTACGCCATTAAGATCGACTTTTGGGATATTTTCGACCACTTGGTAGTCGTATTGAAATAAAGGCCTACGAGAAAGATCAATGATATGAGATTCCTAGAACCCTACTATTATAGGACAGGATGAACCAACTCAAACTTTTGGTGGGGTAATCACCTATACCTCTTGCAAGCCTTAAACCTAGGCTCGTTGTGTGAATTGTTTGTGTGTGCCAAACATGACATCATGACATCATTCGCATTGCATATCATTTCTAACTATTTCAAGGACCTAGGGATTTATCTTTGCTCTGTTTTGTAGGGATTATGGCTTCTAGAAAGACTATCCGAATCAACTTCATGGGTATACCTTCTCAGCTCAAAGAATTGGTTTCAGAAATTCCTGATCATGCTCAGTTCATCAAAAGACATGGTTATCTACTTGACTTGGTTATCTCCGGTTTTGAAGAAGATATGATGCATGTCTTATTCCAGTTCTTCGATCTGAAACACCATTGCTTTACATTCCCAGATTATCAGTTAGTTCCTACCTTGGAAGAGTTCTCTAAGCTACTTGGGGTACCTATTCTTGATCAAATGCCATTCACCGGTTTGGAAAAGGTCCCTAAGTACGAAGACATTGCATCCGCCTTACATCTTAAGCGCTCAGACATTGAAGCCAATTGGGAAACAAGAAGTGGAGTTAAGGGTTTACTTTCCAAGTTCTTAATTAAGAAAGCCCGAGAATTCCTCAAAGTTATGAGTTTCCATGCATTTGAAGACATTGTGGCCTTGATAATCTATGGTTTGGTTCTATTCCCTAACTCGGATCAATTCATAGATGTCAACGCCATCAAGTTGTTTCTTACCCGCAATCCTGTGCCTACTTTACTTGGAGACATTCTACATTCTCTCCACACTCGTACTACTAAGAGACAAGGAACTCTCATGTGTTGCATACCATTACTTTCCAGGTGGTTTATTTCGCACCTTCCTCCATCAGTTTTGAAGAACGAACAAAGGTTGAGATGGTCTCAAAGATTAATGTCACTCTCTTATTCAGATATCCGTTGGAGTCTTTTCTCTCAAAAGGACTTCACATTCATTGAGCGTGGAGAATTCCTAATGTGCCACTCCTTGGTATAAGGAGATATTACTTACAACCTTCTCTAGCTCTCGCGGTTTGGTTTTGCTCAAGAGATGGCCCACATGATATGCTTCCAAGATATTGTGTTCGATTACAATCACGATCTCCGAATTACCGAAGGTTCATACACGCTGGGGCATGGTAAAGAAGATCGATACCAAGACTTTGGGGCACCGTAACTCCATTCCTTGTGAACCTTACCTCAAATGGGTGCGAGCTCGAGCTAAAAACCTCATGATGCCATTCACGCTGCTCTACCAAGTAATTATGGAACTCTATAGGTGACGACCTATACCGTTCTCCATCCCGACATGCCCACCGATTTTGAAGACTTGAAGAGACCCCGGATTCTTTTAAAGAGAGAGATACCTTTGAAGCTCAGTGTTATGCAAGTGAGAAGAAAGTGCTAGAGTTGACAAAGCTACTTCACGAGGAGCGAAACATCAACGCCTACCTCGGCATCAAGAGGAAGCGCCCATGGGAGACTTAGAGCTTTAGGATTTATATGTTTTCTTTTATTTGTTTGAACTATCTTTTGTACTTAAAAAGAAAAAGAATAAAAAGAGTACTAATAAATGTTTGTTCATTGCTTGTTTAACAAATTTAAATCTCTAAGGTCCTTGAAAATATTGCATTGCATCCGCATAAATATTGCATATCATAGCATAACATTGCATCACAGGTACATTGAAGATTGGTTTTCTCATTTGCTCGCTATTTATTTCAGGAGAAATGGCTCTTGAACATCACAAAGATCTTCGTGCTCGAATGCCTTCAACAGATGTTTACCACTTGGTCCAAGGCCAAGAAGATCCAAGAAGCTCATCAAGGAAGAAGAAAGTTGTTGGTCTTCTCAACATGGGCGACGCTACAAAGGTGGTCCTAAGGTGGTTAGTCGAATTGAGCTCTCAAGGAAGTGTCAAGAAGGAGGATGAGCAAAGTGACAAGGGTGATGGCGAAGGTAGTCGCATGAGCCCGAGAAAGACTATGATAATGGCTAGTACTCGATGAAGATGACAAGTACAAACAACTTGAAGACCGAATCGTGGAAAACCGAAAATGTCCGGCTGAATTTTGATGATCCGAGTCTTGTCCCGGTGTTGTGATTCCTCCAAGTTCAAAGTTCCAACTTTTGCCAAGTATGATGGCATGTCTTGTCCGTCGCACTTGAAGTCCTATGTTCAAGATCAACCCCACACCGATGATGTAAAGTTATGGATGCATTATTTTCAAGAGAGTTTGTCCTGAACTCAGTTGGAGTGGTATTATCAGCTAGAGAACGACCGTATCCGTACTTGGAGTGACTTGGTTGATGCTTTCTACAGGCAGTATGAGTACAATGCTGAATTGACACCCACTCGCATGCAGCTACAAAGCATGTCTATGGGCCGTGATGAGAAGTTCAAGGAGTATGCTCAGAAGTGGAGAGATCTAGCAGGCAGAGTTCAGCCACCCTTGTCCAATAGGGAGTTGGTTGATATGTTTATGGGAACACTGACAGGCCCATTCTTCAATCATCTGATTGGAAACTCTTCAGTCGGATTCACCGAGTTGATATTAACAGGCGAGCGTATCGAAGCTGGTAACAAGAGTGGGAAGATTCATGTAGAATCATCATCAAATGCTGCGAAGAGATCTTTTGGTGGTAAGAAAGAAGCTAATGTTGTGTATGGTCAGAAAAGCCGAGCCAAGACCGACCCGCCGTGGGGGCGGTTGTGATCTTCAATCCTACATCAAGACAACCTCGGCGAGACAACGCGTAGCGAACGCGCCACGAAGACGTTTACAAAGATCAACATGCCATTGTCGCAAGCCTTGCAACACATGTTGAAAGCAGAGCCGACACTTGAGGATCCTCCTAATGTCAACACTTCCTCTCCGAGATACAATCTTAATGCTAAGTGTGCTTACCATTCCAATAGCCCTGGACATAACACGGATGATTGTTGGGCTTTGAAGAACAAGATTCAAGACATGATTGAAGCTAAGCAGATTGAGTTTGACCCTCCTGTTGAGACTCCGAATGTGATCAACGCGCCTATGCCTAACCACGACAAGAGTTCCAATGTTGTTGGCGATGATACTTATGTTTTCAACATAGATGACTTGACCATTCCTCTGATGGCTGTTAAGAAGAATTTGTTGTCGGTGTCAATCCAGATGCCCGAGAATTGTCGTTGGTGCCCATCTGCACCGATGGTTGTGCTTGGTTGAGAAGACGTGTTCAGTGCATGATGGACAACCGTGAGATACTATTTCTGAAACCGCCTGTGCAGAAGCTGTGTGAAGAAATGTCTAAGTTGAAGATTGACAACGCGAACGAAACTGCACCATCTGTGTGGGATACCTTGGGACAGCCAAGTGGAAAATACGATTACATGGTGAAGTACACTGTTCCTGAGAGCTACAAGATTCCTATTGAAGATGTTAAGGCGGCCGGATGGGGTGACGATTTCCCAGAAGACTATGCTGATGTTAACACAATAAGGATTTCCTATGCTGATCCTGTGCCTAGAGTGGCACCTCTCATTATTACTTCTCCAAGACCAGTTCCGTATTCCTCTGACAAGGCTATTCCGTGGAACTATGGAGCTGAGGTTTACTATCATGGCGTCAAGCAAGACCCTTTGACCATTGAAGATCTTACAATGGAAGCTACCATTCCTGATATTGACAACATCACCGGATCAAGTAAGGTGACCAGAACCGGAAGAGTATTCTCTCCAGACATCTCTCCTCCAAAAGACATCATGACTCACCGATTCCAAATTATTCAATCCATTCCCAAGCTAGAGGAAAGAACCAGTGACTCATCCCGCTCGATGTAGTACCAAAGGAAGTTATCAAGACACCTCCAAACGAGAAATGGAGGAAATTTCAAGATTATCAAGAAGAGTGACTACAATGTTGTGGAACAATGGGATGATCCGTCCAAGATTTCCATGCTTGCTCTCGCTCTTGTGCTCGAGGCTCATGCTAACGCCTTGGTGAAGTTTCAAGAATGCTCATGTGCCACAAGACACTACCACCGATTGAAGTTTGTATTGCTAGCTGGCCGCCAACAACGGCCTAGGCTTCTCTCGATGTCGATTTGACTCCTTCCGAAAGAAACACAACAAAGCCTTGCACATCTCTCGTTGAATGCAAGGCACTACACTCTCTCATGTTTTGGTGGATACCTTCGCTCAATATCCTTCCTAAGATCGCTTTTGATCGACTTGATGTCGAAGGGTTGGTTCGAGACCCAGTGACATTATTGTGAGAGCTTTTGATGGTTCTAAGCTAACAAGATTGAGAGCTTATTCTACTGTTAAAGTCGGTTCCCGACTTTTGATTCTACTTTCTTTGTCATGAACATCCGTCCACCTACTCTTGCCTACTTCGCCTGGATACATGGGCAGGCGTATTTCTACCTTGCATCAGAAGTTGAAGTACCCGGTGAAAGGGAAGGTTGTTACAGTGTGTGGTGAAGAGGAATATATGGTCAGTCATCTACAATCATTTCGATACCTTGAGATGGAGGGTGAATTCTTTGAGACCCCCTGTCATCTTTTGAAACGATACCCAGAGTCATGCCTGTTGACTCTCCTATCACTCCTTAAGTTACACAAGTTCCGCCTAGGATGGCCTCATTGAAAGATGCTCAAGCTGCTGTTGAAAGAGGAGGTATTTCTATTTGGGGTCGGCTCCCCGATCTCCCTTTCAAATCTGACAAGACTGGTTTAGGCTTCACCATCCAAGGTCAGAAGATGATACGCCGCGAACGTACCGGCCAGCTTCCTTTCCGCATCCGCCAGAGTGGAATCCATGCTATAGAAGACGACGACAACGACTTCGACATCAACCAGTGGATCTTCCCAACCTGCATAAGGGGCTCAAGAATTGGAAGATCAAGACGCTATACCAATCTCCTTTAGACAGGAGTAATTGCTCTTGTTTTGTTTTGCTTTTCGTATTTCTTTATGTTTTGAACAATAAACTTTGAAAGCCTAGTGCCTTGCCCGGGGCATCATGGCTCGTTTGTGAGGGTTATTATCTGTCATTTGCATATTTTCATTCAATAAAATCGTTGGACTTTTGCATTCAATTGTTTGTTTTCTTTTACTTTATCACCCCTTCAAAAAGCTATGTGTTTCTTACACACACCCACGTGATACACTTTTAATCACTCCAAATCTCGTTGATAACAAATATGCTATTGCTAAATATGACTTGATAATCCGATCTACCAAGCCAAGACGAAAGTGAGGAAGATTGTGAAGTGCCGGAGAACTTGTCCGATCCAAGAAGAAGAAAGAGTTATACACCACACGAAGAGCAAGTTGAGGTTGTGAATTTAATCATGAAGATGAAAAGAGATCAAGATAGGAGGGTCTTGAGAACGTGTTAAAGAAAGATTGGTTCGGATGCTACGAGACTATATTGAAGTTTTGCTTGGTCATACGAAGACATGCCAGGTTAGACATTGATATTGTGGTACACGGCCGAAAAGAAGGTTTTCCCAAAAAATAGAAGGTTCCGACGCCCCGAAATGTCGAGAAAATCAAAGCCGAGGTTATGAAACAGTTCAACGCCGGCTTTTAGCGCTTACTTCCTATCCACAATGGGTTGCTAATGTGGTTCCCGTGCCTAAGAAGGATGGTAAGGTACGGATGTGTGTGGATTACAGAGATCTGAACAAAGCGAGTCCGAAAGACGATTTTCCACTTCCTCATATTGATGTTCTGGTTGACAACACCGCTCAGCATGAGGTTTTCTCCTTCATGGATGGTTTCTCCTACAATCGATCAAGATGGCTCCTGAAGACATGGAGAAGACTACTTTTGTTACACAGTGGGGCACTTTCTGCTACAAGGTTATGCCGTTCGGACTGAAGAATGTGGGCGCCACTTATCAGCGTGCTATGTGTTAAGGACCAAATTGTAGTTATTTTGTACATTATTTTGTGGTCCTTAACAATGTCTTTTTATTTAATTTGTATATTTATTCTAGTATTTTGTTTTAATTAGGTTTTTATTTAGTTTTTGTTTAATATATATTATTTAACTTATTTCACTTTTATTTGTAGGAATTTATTGACTAATTCTCCCAAGCTTGGATTCAAGGACACTTGAAGAGCTTTAGGGATGATTCTTTTGAAGATAATTTTGGGTGAAGGAAGCATGTGTCGCCTGGGTCTCTGAAATTTAGAAAAAGGACAGCCCATGCTTTCACCTTTTGAGCCACCAACCCATCACTTCACCTGATCTTTTTGGCTTGTAAAGGAAGGAAGAAAACACACACCATCATTATCTTTCATCTTTGTAAAAAATCTAGGGCAAGAAGTTTAGAAACACCATAGCTTTTTCTTCTTGATTCTTGGATTTTCATCATCACTACCAACAATCTTGAGAGCAAGCAACCATGGAAATGAGTGGCTAAGCTCTTTTTGTGTCAAGATTAGAGGTAGTTGATCTATATAGTATGTATTTCTATTAATCCATTTGTGTATGAACATGGTTGATGATTAATATAGTTGAATATCTTTGTTCTTCATCTTTATGCTTTGAGTTTTGCTTGGAAAAGAATTCTTCAAAGTGGACCTAGGATATTCATCCTCTAATGAACAAATTCTAGGAATAGATTTGTGTGTTAGTGTTTACAAAATATTGATCTTAATGATTATCATGTTAATAGTTGTAGTGAGGAATCATGCAAGGATTAACATGGTAACATTCACAATCTTGGTGGGAAATCCACAAGATTGAGAGGATATGTATTTGTAGGAATCATCTATTATGTTCATCACTTGATTAATGGGATATATATGAAACTAGATCAATGAAACTAATCTTGACATGCCTCTTTAATTGGAAAACACCCTCAAACTCTCTTTAATCCAAACATAACTCTCTTTGAAAGAATTAATTTAGTTATTGTTTGGAAACTCATGGTTCTAGTAGCATAGGTAACAAAACCCTTTGGTTACATCATCTTAAAACATACTTTTCTATTGAAAGACTATAACATGCACCAATCCCTGTGGAATCGATAATTAAAAATACTTTGTTCACGGAAATATCCTACAACAAAATGGCGCCGTTGCCGGGGATTGGCGTTTGATGTTGTTAGTATAGCAATAGTTGTGTGTTTTAAGACTTTTTCTACTAATCTCTCTTTGTTTCTTTTGTGTGGCTAGACTTTTTCAGGAATTAGTTTATGCGGGAAAGTATTCCGGTCGACCAACTCCTTTTCGATCCCGAAATTGAAAGGACGGCTAGAAGACTTAATAGTAGTGCTAAAAAACGGAAAAGACTAGCTCGACAAAGGCAAGAAAGAGGAGAAAGAGGAGAAGCATCTACTTCTTCAACACCACCCGTGTTTGGAGAAGTCACCACTATGGCGGAGAATCAACCACAACCACCACCACTGTAATACGGTGAACTGACTTTGTAGGATTTTTGTATCCAAATATGCGGATAGCAAGAGTCGCCACCGACTTTTATTTTTATCCAATTAAGGGAAGGTAAAAGTAACAGAAAAAGACCTTCGTTACATTCCGAGTTCGGAGAATGGTTATGAAAGGGAAGGTATTAGCACCCTTTCCATCCATAGTTATCTACGGCTCTTAGTTGCTCTAGATCACCTTTTAAAATTGCTTTCTGTGTGTTTGACAAAAATGTTTTGAAAAAGGAAAAAGGCATTTCGCTTTGACTTTGTAATGACTCATGTAGGAGTGTATACAAAGTGTTCGGAAATGTTTCGTTTCGAAAAGAGTTTGAACTTTGAAAAAGAGTGTGTGGTGTGAAAAGCATTTGGTTTAGAGCAAGCAACTAAAAGACTTATTTACCCACTCAGAATTGGTCGTTTTGTTATACTTCTACATTCCTTTAGAATAGCGCTAGCCATACCATTAGTTAGTAGGTAGCTCCATTCGTTGGATGTAAGCGGGACCTTCGAAGGGACATCGGATGGTCATAGAAGGCAACTTGTAGGAAGTATCCTAGCACATTTGAAGGGACTATCATCATTTTTCGTAGGCGACAATCGAGGGTCAAGATCATGTATTCGGAAGCGACATCGTGGGTCTTATGATCTTTGTATCGAAGAGACTATGATGATTTGTTTGGAAGGCAACGGTGCTAGAATACCTAAGGGGTGCGTGTGTGAAAGAAGTGTGTTGATTTCAGAATATGTTATCTTGAAAATTAGTGGGCTCTATGTTCAATTTTAGTCTTGCCATACACGCCTAGTTACTAGCAATTTATAGGGTGCGAAAAGTAAAATGCGGAATGTAAAGTGCGGAAATGTAAAGGTGCGAAAAGTAAAACCTACGCTATTACATGGCTTTGGGGCAGATACATAATTTAAAATGCGGAAAATAAAGTCCTAATTAAAAACTATTACAACCCATATACAGTTACATTATTGGAAAATAATATGATAAAATGATAAAGAGAAAAATCGTCTGAATCGGATCAACCTGTACAAAAAGAAGAAATCGGAAAATGCAATATGAATCGAACAAGAGAAAAAATGTTAGACAAATGCAAATTTTAATATGGGAAAATTAATACATGCTGGAAATAAGATAAATAAGTTAAAATAATTTTTTGGGATTTTTTGGATGCAATTTAATAATTTAAAATGAATTTACAATGATTTAAATGCTAAATTACAAATAAAAATAAATATGCATGCAAAAAGGTATTTTTTAATTTATTAAATTAAATAAATATTTTTAGGAAAATAATGCAAAAAGAATAAAATGTTTTGGTAATTTTTAAATGCAGAAATAAAATGTGAAAAGAAATTAAAATAATGCAAAATATTAAAAAAAAACATGAAAATATGAAAATAATTGAGTTTGTGAAAAAGAAACCAAAATTGGCCTTGGCATGGTTCGAACTCGCGTCCTGGCTTTCAAACCTTGAGATCCCTTGCTCTGACCAACTGAGCTCATGCGGCGTGTGTTCGAAACGGAGTGAGTGGATTATACGCGCGCCTTCCCATTGCTTCCTCCTTCGCGGACTTCGTCTTCGATTTGAATATTTGAAGCTAGCGCGGCCATTGTTCGACGCTATGTCCCGCTAATTCAAAAATCCAGAAACATAATATAAATAAGTTCCAAGGCCATGGTTCGATTCAGAACATCATTCCGAATTCACTGGTGCTAGTCTCATGGTCTAATTTTTCCGTTTTAGCAAAGCCCTAATTCGAGGTTACAAACCCTAGCTATGGCATATCGAGTTCCAGGCTATGAAAATACAATCAAACAACCCAGAAAGCTTGCAAACTTATCACTGATCATAAAAACAACAACAAATCGTGTTAATAATGCATGAATGTTAGAAATCAAATTTGGAAAAAGTGTGAGCAAACCGATTTCGAATTTCTTGTTTCTGGATGGTTTTGAATGAAGTGAGTATCTGGATCGACTCTGGAGATGCCAAGGAATGCAATGGAATCCTCAGAATTGCTTGAGAACGGCTGGAAATAGGATTGCCAATTGCTTCAAGAACACGATTTTTTTGAATTAGGTTAGGGTTTCTAAAGGCAGTTTTTTCTCCTCTTGAGATTGGTATGCATCAGGTATATATCCGGATGGATTTGGGATCATAATTGGCAAGAATCAATCACCATTCAATGATAATCAAATTTGATTTTCATGAAAATCAAATTTTCAAAATTTGCTCAATTCCAATCCAATCTTGCCTTTTTGATCCAATTTCGAAATTGCGGCTTTTAATGGATTGCTTGGGTCTTAAGAAGAGAATAAAATCAATCTTTCAATTAATTTTGATTTTATAATTTATTTTTAAATTTAATTTGCATTTAAATGAATAAATTACAAATTAAATAGAAAAATAAATCAAAAATTTGTGGCATTGGGCTTGGATATTCCTAATTGCATGAGGAATAAGTTAGGATGAAGAAAAAGTAGGCCCATTTGCAAAAGATTTGATTTTTTGAAGTATCTCTCTTTGTGCATTCTTTCAAAATTGCCCAACTTGTGAATGGTGTAACTTGCTCAATTTTCCACATTTTTGAGTGTTCTTGGACTTTTTGGGAAGCTCTAAGAGTCCTCTAAACAATGTCTTTGGTTTCATCTCAATTGGAGTTACCATGCTCAATATATCTTCAAATCAAAAAGTTGACTTTTTGTTGACTTTGAAAATGACCTGTAATGTTTTGAGCTATACCTCTCAAATGAAGCATTTTTTGGACATTCTTGTGAGACATGAAGCTGTGGAGAATTGAATTTCCTTCAAAATAAGAGGTGGTGAAAAAATTTCTGAGAAAGTATGAGAAAGTTATGATCACTCAAAGTTCAGTTGACTTTTCACCTAGAAACCCTAATTTAGAAAGTTTGACTTTTGAGCAAATCTTGAGTTTTCTTGATGAATCATGATCAACCCTTGATCAAATGATGAATGTAACTTCAAAATGAGGATGTTGACCAAAAATTATGAAGTTTGATGTATGTTGACCACAATTGACTTTTGTCCAATACAACCGATTTTCAACCATCCGAGCAATTGCCTGAGGAAACTTGACTTGTGAGGCTTGAAACTTGACATGGAGAATCTTTGAAGCATATGAGGAGGCATGAAGGCCATTGGAGATGCTGGAAGTTCATCTTGACTTGAGAGATACCAAACCCTAGTTTGGGTTGATTGTCTAGAGAGAGTTTGTCGATCAACTCTTGAGGAATCCTTGAGCATAGATGTATGAAATCTCTTGAGTAGATGGAGGCAAATTTTGGGTATGACACTGCCCTGCTCAATCTTCTTGTACTGGAAGGTTAGATTGACACGCTTGTCTTCGTGACTGGAGGTAGAAGATGATTGAACACCACACCGAAAATTTGCACTCGTTGGTGGATGATGCGGAATGGGCTTCGATGCCATTTGGATACTTACTGGAGGATGAGTCATACGCTAGACTCGAGAATGTTGATAGGAGAATTGACGGAGATGGGCTTAAGATGCCATCCGGAAAGATCGATGGGAGTGAGCCGCTAGGCTCAGAGCGTTCGAAGGAGCATGGAGATGGGCTTAAGATGCCATCTAGAGGAAGTCATACGTTAGACTTCGTGTTCATTTTTGAATGAAGTTATTGGTTTGTATTGATTTTTAACCATATATGCAGATTCGAAAGTGGAGAAATGTTGATAAATGGTCGGAGATGGGCTTAAGATGCCATCCAAGGCAACCGAGTCGACGCTATACTCTATAGTTCTGATAATAGGAAGGGTCGAATAAATCTTCGTGCCGATTACTCGAGGAGATAGTAGTTAGCAAAATGTGGATAGCTTCCGGGCATCGGTGTTGATCCATTGCCATTATCGGAGGATAACCGGAGGTGGTCTTTCGGATAGTTTTCCGTCGGTTCGGGCTTAATCTCGACCAACGTGAGGACAACCAAAGGCGGTCTTTCGATAGTTTTCCGTTGATTCGGGCTTAATCCGACGATCGTCGAGGACAACCAAGGGCGGTCTTTCAGATAGTTTTCCGCCGATTCGGGCTTAATCTGGACGTCGTGGAGGACAACCAAAGGCGGTCTTCAGATAGTTTTCCGCCGATTCGGGCTTAATCGACTGTTTGTCGAGTGATACTTTTGGAGAAAACAAGAGAAACTTTGATAGAATATTGTTAGTCCTATGCAATGAATGATGCATGACAATGTGTATGAATGATACATGCGTAAACTATGACTTTATGAGAAATGTATGAATGATAAATGTTGTGGTATTTCAAAACATATCCATCTTGAAGAAGATGCGGACGTTCTGTTTGAGGATTTCTGACTCCTGCTTGGGGAATTGAGTAGGTAGAAGTCCCTGCTTTTGAAGGAGAAGAAAGATACCCGGTATTCCTCCGATGCACTATCTGACCAAGTCTTGGGCCTAGATATTATTGAGGAAGGTAGAGATTGGAGAGGCTTGTTGTTGGAGATCTCATACATGGACCCTGCTGAGGAGAGTCTGGGAGGCGATCTGTTGGGATTAGATGTAGATCCCACGAGAGCATTTGATAGTTCCGGAGACCGAGGAAGAGCTGTGAACCCGTCGTAACCTCTGGCTAGGGGATGAAGATGTAATTTCCTCCGATGCACTATCTGACCAAGTTTCACGTCTGGATACTGCCACTGGGGAAAAGGGAAAGGACTGAGAAATACCCGCTGGGGATAAACATCTTGACTGGGGGCGAGGTGTTACCGCTTGGAGACTGATGTAACATTACTCGGTCGAGTGGAATTGCTCGTGGATTCCCTTTTGCTCTGCTGGGAAATTGTTGTGAGTGACACCTTTGCAGGGATCATGCTCTGGGGGGAATGCTTTGGTGACTTTCGTCGTCGTCCCAATTCCTGGAGTCTGTAGTAAGTACTTTTGGTATGTCCACTTTTCATATGTTTGCGATCAGATTCTTATTGTCAAATGCGATAATCATTCAAAGCAAACGTTGGACTTATTGCAAATAACAACAGAAATTGTAAAGAGAAAGAAGCGCTTATTTGAAAGGTGGCGTATGGCCAAGTAGTTTGTACATAAGAAAGGTAAAAGCTATGCGGAAACAATCTCGTTAAGTTCCAACTATGCTAGTACTCATATATTTCGACTATCTCATCTCCTTCTTGTCGAGAAAGTGAGTAGATCGATCTTCGCCATTCGAACCTTGAATCCGATAGTAGTCGGCGGTGATCCGAAGAGACATAGTCGCACGCTTAAATCCCTAACTTTTGCCTAGACCGCCTTTCGGTTTTCGCCTACCGATACCCTTTTTTGCCCAAGCCTTTTCGTGTTTTCGACATGCCGTGTACATGTTTTGTATATATCCTTTATTTTTGCCCGAACCTTTGGTTCGCCAGATGCCCTTATTTTTGCCTAGGCCAATCGACCTAGCGGGTCTCTTTATGCGTAGTATTTTTGACTATGTCTGCGTTCACGGTGTGGAAGTCTTCACCATCCATGGTGCTAAGTATCATAGCTCCGCGGAAAATCGCCTTGACTACAAACGGTCCCTCGAGGTGGGAGTCCATTTGCCCTCGATCACCTTGTGGAAGAATGATGCGCTGACTACTAGGTCATCGACTTGATAGACTCGGTGCTTGACCTTCTTGTTAAATGCTCGATCATTCGCTTCGATAAATCGTCCATGGCAAATGGATGCGAGTCGCTTCTCATCAATCAAATTAATCGGTCAAGCCGTGTCGAACCCAATCATCTTCACCTAACTCGCGTCCGGAGGACTCGTTGAGGGTATCGAACCTCGATGGGTAGGGCCCTTCCATACCGTATACGAGAGAAGGGTTGCCCTGTGGATGTTCGTGTGTGGTGCGATAACCATGAAGAGCAAATGGTAACATCTCATGCCAATCCTTGTAAGTCATACCATCTTCAGATAATTTTCTTAATGTTTTTGTTGGCGGCTTTCACTGCGCCATTCATCTTAGGCCGATAAGGAGAAGAATTGTGATGCTTGATCTTGAACTGCGTGCAAAGTTCGGTGATCATCTTGTTGTTGAGGTTAGAGCCGTTATCTGTGATAATCCTTTGGAGTGCCATATCGATGATAAGATTGTGCTTGATGAATCGAGCCACTACATTCTTGGTAACAGATACGAGGTCGCTTTACCCACTTGGTAAAGTAATCAATTGCCACAAGGATGAAACGATGTCCATTGGAAGCTGTGGGCTTAATTTCTCCGATCATGTCAATGCCCCACATTGCAAAAGGCCACGGAGAAGTTAGAACATTCAGAGGTTCCGGAGGTACGTGTACCTTGTCGGCATAAATCTGGCATTTGTGACAAGATCGAGCGTAGCGGTGACAATCAGCTTCCATGGTGGACCAATAGTAACCTGTTCTCAAAATCTTCTTAGCCATGGTGTGTCCAGGAGGGTACGAAATTCGCCTTCGTAACTCTTCCATGATACGCATTGGGGTTTTCTGGTCTACAAAGCGGAGTAAGCACAAGTCGTGGTTGCGCTTGTATAAGATGTCGTTGCTGAGGAAGAATTTAGATGCAAATCTTCTCATGAACTTCTTATCATTAACAAATGCCCTTGCGGGATATTCCTGAGTCTCAAGATACCTCTTCACGCCATAGTACCAAGGTTTCTCTTCCGCCAAGCTCACAACAATATGCTGGTTCGTCGAACTTCTCAATGATGATCCGGGAGCCTCGTTGTCCCATCGACCTTGAACATAGATGACATAGTAGCTAACGCCGCCCAACCGATTCTCTTCTCGTGGAATATGATTGAAAGTGATTTCTTCAAGTAGGGATCAAACTAACATGCTCGACACGAATGAGATTCGGATGCTTCAGATCCCACTCGCCTTATGTCCGATCACTAAAGCCGAGTCTCCATATACTTGCAAGAACTTGATTCTTAAGTCAATAGCACTTTAAGACCCATGATGCACGCCCGACTCGGCCATGTTGTTGGTACAATTGAAACATAATCGCGGTGAAAGGCGATGTCCGTAGGGACGAATGATGGCGCCAATGCCATTACCAAGTGCGTTGAGGCTCCATCAAAGACCATAGTCCATCGGGATCCTTGTTCGTGTCCTTCGTCTGGCCTCGGTTCTTCTAATCAGAACTAGTAAAACATCTTCGTCTGAAATTGAATCGCATAGATCGATAGTCATCTACGGCTTGATGAGCCAAATGATCGGCTACTACACTTCCTTTGATCGCTTTCGAGAAGTGTCTGGATGTCATATTCGGTCAAGATCATTTGCCATCTTGCTATTCTTCCGAGAGATGGTTTCTCAAAGATGTATTTTATCGGATCCATCTTGGAAATCAACAAGGTAGTGTGAGTCAACATATCTGCCTTAGTCGTGAGCAAGCCAAAGCGTTGCAAGTTTTCTCAAGTGAATATCTTGTTTCACAGTCGGTAAACTTTTGCTAAGGTAGTATATTGCATGCTCTTTTCGACCTGACTCGTGTTGCCCCAACACACACCCCATTGAGTTCTCTAACACATTAATACATGATAAGAGGTCTTCCTTCAGAGCGGCATCGGGATAAGAGGATTCGTAGGTACTCCTTGATTTTGTCAAAAGCGATCTGGCAATCGTCGTTCCATTCCACTACTTGATCTTTCTTTAATAACTTGAAGATTGACTCACAAGTAGCGGTTAGGTGTGCAATGAATCTGGCAATGTAGTTTAATCGGCCCAAGAAACCTCTGACCTCCTTCTCTGTGCAGGGAGATGGCATTTCTTGAATAGCTTTAACCTTGGCAGGGTCAACCTCAATACCTCTTCCACTGACTACAAACCCTAGGAGTTTTCCGGATCTGACCCCAAAGGTGCACTTGTTGGGATTGAGTCTCAGCCTGTACTTCCTCAACCTATCAAACAATTTCTGCAGATGATCAAGATGTTCTTCTTCAGTCTGGGATCGAGCTATCATGTCGTCGACGTAGACCTCTATCTCGTGATGAATCATGTCATGAAATAATGTCACCATAGCACGATAAGTGGCGCTGCGTTTTCAATCCGAACGGCATAACCTTGTAGAAAGTGCCCCACCGTAACAAAAGTAGTCTTCTCCATGTCTTGAGCCATTTTGATCGATTGTAACGGAGAAACCATCCATGAAGGAGAAAACCTTGTGTTGAGCGGTGTTGTCAACCGTAACATCAATATGAGGAAGTGGGAAATCGCTTTCGGACTCGCTTTGTTCGGATCTCGTAATCACACACATTCGTACCTTGCCATCCTTCTTAGGTACGGGTACCACATTTGCAACCAGGGATAAGAGGTGACACTAAGAAACCGGTGTTGAATCGCTTCATAACTTCGGCTTTGATTTTCTCTCGACATCTCAGACGCGACGAACCTTGTTTCATCGAGAAAACCTTCCTTTGTCGGCAATCGATGTACCACAATATCAATGTCCAACGCATGTCTTCGTATGACCAAGCAAAACCTCAATGTAGTCTCGTAGCATCCGAATCAACATTTCTTTAACACGTTCTCAAGACCCGCTCCTACCTTGATCTCTTTTCTCTTCGTCGGACCAAATTCACAACCTCAACTTGCTCTTCGTGTGGTCAGATAACTCGCTCTTCTTCAGTAGCCTGAAAGTTCTCCTGGCACTTCACAATCTTCCTCACTTTCGTCTTCGGCTTGGTAGATCGGATTATCGAAGTCATATTTAGCACTAGCATAGCTGTTATTAATGAGATTCGGAGTGATTCTGCAGTGTATCACGTGGGTGTGTGTAAGAAACACATAGCCCTTTGAAGGGGTGATAAAGTAAAAGAAAGAAAAACACAATTGAATGCAAAAGTCCAATGATTTATTGAATGAAAATACGCAAACGACATATAATAACCCTCGCAAACGAGCCATGATGCCCCGGGCAAGGCACTAGGCTTTCAAAGTTTATTGTTCAAAACATAAAGAAATACGAAAAGCAAAACAAAAACAAGAGCAATTACTCCTGAATAAAGGAGATTGGTATGACGTCTTCGGTCTTCCAATTGCTGAGCCCTTTATCTGGAGTTGGGAAGATCCACTTGCTGATGTCGAAGTCGTCGTTGTCGTCTTCTATAGCATGGATTCCACCCTGGCTGATGCGGAAGGGAAGTTGGCCGGCACGTTCGCGTATCATCTTCGACCTTGATGGTGAAGCCTAAACCGCCTTGTCGATTTGAAAGGAAGATCGAGCCCCCAAATAGTACTACCTCCTTGTTCAATAGCTTGAGCATCTTTCAATGAGGCCATTCTAGGCGGAGCTATGTAATCAGAGTGACGGGAGAGTCAACAGCACGACTGGTATTATTTCAAAAGCTTGACAGGAGTCTCAAGAATTCACCCTCCATCTCAAGGTATCGGAATGATGGAGATGACTGACCATATACTCTTCTTCACCACATGTGACAACCTTCCCTTTCACCGGTACTTCACCGATGTAAGGTAGAGGTAACGCCCCATGTATCCAAGGGCGTCCGAGTAGACAAGAGTAAGCGGACGGATGTCCATGACAAAGAAAGTGGAGTCAAGAGTCCGGGAACCGACTTTAACAGCAGTGAGCTCTCCAAGTACTTTGCGCTTAGAACCATCAAAAGCCTCACAATAATGTCACTGGTCTCGAACCAACCTTCGACATCAAGTCGATCAAAAGCGCTTCGGAAGGATATTCAAAGCAGAACCGGTATCCACCAAGACGTGAGACAGGGTAACGCGCTTGCATTCAACAGAGATGTGCAAGGCTTTGTTGTGTTTCTTTCCGGAAGGAGTCAAATCAGCATCAGAGAAGCCTAGGCCGTTGTTGTGAGCTAGCAATACAAACTTCGAATTGATCGGTGGTAGTGTCTTGCGGCACATGAGCATTCTTCTGAAACTTCACCAAGGCGTTAGCATGAGCCTCGGAGCACAAGAGCAGAGCAATCATGGAGATCTTGGACGGAGTCTGTCCCAACTGTTCCACAACATTATAGTCACTCTTCTTGATAATCTTAATTTCCTCCATTTCTTGTTTGGAGGTATCTTGAGAACTTCCTTGGTACTTGTTGAGCAGGATGGGCCAACGTTCTTTCCTCTAGCTTGGAATGGATCGAGATCACAACCGCCCCACAGTTGAGCGGTCGGTCTTGGCTCGGCTTTTCGACCATACACAGATTAGCTTCTTTCTTAGCACCAAAAGATCTCTTCGCAGATTTGAAGATGTCTCACCGAATCTTCCCACTCTTGATACCACCTCATCGCACGTCAATATCATTTCGGTGAATCGGATGAAGAATTTCCAATCGATGATTGAAGAACTGTCGGTGTTCCCATGAACATATCAACCAACTCCCTATTGGACAAGGGTGGTTGAACTCACTGCTAGATCTCTCCACTTCGAGCATACTCCTTGAACTTCTCGTCACGACCCATAGACATGCTTTAGTTGCATGCGAGTGGGTGTCAATTCAGATTGTACTCATCTCAGAAAGCATCACCAAATCACTCCAAGTACGGATACTGCCATTCTCTAGTCGATAGTACCATTCCAACTGGTTCCGACAAACTCTCTTGAAAATAGTGCATCCACAACTTTCGTCATCAAGGGATTGATTTTCGAACATAGGACTTCAAATGCACTTAGGGCAAGACATGCCATCATACTTGGCAAAAGTAGGAACTTTGAATTTGGGAGGAATCACAACACGTGAACAAGACTCGATCATCAAAGTTCAGCCGGACATCTTCGTGTTTTCCACAAGATTCGACGGTCTTCGAGTTGTTTGTACTTGTCATCTTCGTGTAGCTATAATCGAGTGGTCCTCTCCTTCTTTCTTTGGCTCACGCTGGTCACCATCATCACCCTTGGTACTCCCCGGTATGGACACTTCCTTGAGAGCTCGATCCGACCGACCACTTTTGGACCCCTTTGTATCGCCTACCCATGTTGAGGAGACCAACAACCTTCTTCTTGTTGATGAGCTTCTTCGATCTTGGCCTTGGACCAAGCCGGTGAACATCTCTGAACCGAGCATTCGAGCCCGGAGATCTTTGACATCTGCTCAAGAGCCATTTCGCTAAAATAAATAGCGAGCAAATGAGAAAACCAATCTCCAATGTACCTGTGATGCAATGTTATGCTATGCTATGCAATGTTTATGCGAATGCAATGCAATGTTTTCAAGGACCTAAGAGATTTACATTTGTTAAACAAGCAATGAACAACATTTATTAGTACTTCTTTTATTATTCTTTTCTTTTAAGTACAAGAGATAATTCAAACAATAAAAGAAAACATAAACATCCTAAAGCTCTAAGTCTCCCATGCTTCCTCTTGGTGCCGATGTAGGCATTGATGCTTCGCTCCTCATGAAGTAGCTTTGTCAACTCTAACACTTTCTTCTCGCTTGCATAACACTGAGCTTCAAAGGTATCCTCTCTTCTTTAAGTGAATCCAGATCTCTTCAAGTCCTCGAAATCAGAGGCATGTCGATGGAGAACAAGATAGGTACGCCACCTATAGCAAAGTTCCATAATTATTGGCAAAGCAGTGAATGGCATCATGAGGTTTTGAGCTCGAGCTCGCACCCATTTGAGGTAAGGTTCCCAAGGAATGGAGTTCGGGTGCCCCAAAGTCTTGGTATCAGTCTTCTTTACCATGCCCCAAGCATGTATGAACCTTCGTCGGTAGTTCTGGAGATCGTGGTTGTAGTCGAACACAATATCTTGGAGAAGCATATCATGTGGACCATCTCTTCGAGCAAAACCAAACTGACGTAGAGCTAGAGAAGGGTTGTAAGTAATACCTCCCCTTATACCAAGTAGCGGTACATTAGGGAATTCTCCACAACGCTCGATGAAGATGAAGTCCTTTTGAGAGAAAAGATTCCAACGGATGTCGGAATGAGAGAGTGACATCAATCTTTGAGACCATCTCAACCTTTGTTCATTCTTCAAAACTGATGGAGGAAGGTGCGAAATAAACTACCTTGAAAGTAACGGTATACAACACATGAGAGTTCCTTGTCTCTTAGTAGTACGAGTGTGGAGAGAATGCAGGATGTCTCCAAGTAAAGTAGGCACAGGATTGCGGGTAAGAAATAATTTGATGGCATTGATATCTATGAATTTATCCGAGTTAGGAAATAGAACCAAACCATAAATTAGCAAGGCCACAATATTTTCAAATGCACGGAAACTCATAGCTTTGAGGAATTCTCGGGCTTTCTTAATTAGAAACTTAGCAAGTAAACCCTTAACTCCACTTCTAGTTTCCCAATTGGCTTCAATGTCTGAGCGCTTAAGATGTAAGGCGGATGCGATGTCTTCGAACTTAGGAACCTTTTCCAAACCGGTGAATGGCATTTGGTCGAGAATAGGTATCCCAAGTAGCTTAGAGAACTCTTCTAAGATAGGAACCAACTGATAATCTGGAAATGTAAAGCAATGGTGCTTCGGATCAAAGAACTGGAATAGGACATGCATCATATCTTCTTCAAAACCGGAGATAACCAAATCAAGCAGATAACCATGTCTTTTGATGAACTGAGCATGGTCGGGAATTTCTGAAACCAATTCTTTGAGTTGAGAAGGGATACCCATGAAGTTGATTCGGATAGTCTTTCTAGAAGCCATAATCCTACAAAATAGAGCAAAGATAAATCCCTAGGTCCTTGAAATAGTTAGAAATGATATGCAATGCAAATGATGTCATGATGTCATGTTTAGCACACACAAACAATTCACACAATGAGCCTAGGGTTAAGGCTTGCATGAGGTATAGGTGATTACCCTACCAAAAGTTTGAGTTGGTTCATCCTGTCCTATAATAGTAAGGGTTCTAGGAATCTCATATCATAGATCTTTCGTAGGCGTTTATTTCAATACGACGCCAAGTGGTCGATCGAAATGTCCCAAAAGTCGATCTCAATAAGCGTAGCATCGAGTATCAACCAACCTCGGTCTACACCAAAGCCGACCATCTCACTACCTTCTAATGGCCAAGATGGGTCAATTAAGGTTCTAAAAGTTTAGTTAGCGCTGATGACACCACGCAGCCAAATACTATCTTCAACTTGGGAATGAAGAGCATCGGGACAACCAAAGTGTCACGCAAACGTAGCCATCATGTTGACCGCGTAGTTATCGTCTAGCGGTCGCGATGATCTAATGCTACTTACCTAAAGGAAACCGGATCGGTGTAGGATCCCCAACAATATAATACCCAAGCAACCCTTAAAGATAAAGCATACAAGTCAAACAAAAGCAGTAAAATGATCTAGAAATCCCTAAGGCTATTCTCTCTTTTAGGGTGTTTCCCAGAGTCGATTGAATACGGTGAACCGACTTTGTAGGATTTTGTATCCAAATGTGCGGATAGCAAGAGTCGCCACCGACTTTTATTTTTATCCAATTAAGGGAAGGTAAAAGTAACAAAAAGACCTTCGTTAGATTCCGAGTTCGGAGAATGGTTATGAAAAGGAAGGTATTAGCACCTTTCCATCCGTAGTTATCTACGGCTCTTAGTTGCTCTAGATCACCTTTTAAAATTGCTTTCGTGTGTTTGACAAAATGTTTTGAAAAGGAAAAGGCATTTCGCTTTGACTTTGTAATGACTCATGTAGGAGTGTATACAAAGTGTTCGAAATGTTTCGCTTCGAAAAGAGTTTGAACTTTGAAAAGAGTGTGTGTGTGAAAAGCATTTGGTTTAGAGCAAGCAACTAAAGACTTATTTACCCACTCGAATTGGTCGCTTTGTTATACTTCTACATTCCTTTAGAATAGCGCTAGCCATACCATTAGTTAGTAGGTAGCTCCATTCGTTGGATGTAAGCGGGACATTCGAAGGGACATCGGATGGTCATAGAAGGCAACTTGTAGGAAGTATCCTAGCACATTTGAAGGGACTATCATCATTTTTCGTAGGCGACAATCGAGGGTCAAGATCATGTATTCGTAGGCGACATCATGGGTCTTATGATCTTTGTATCGAAGGGACTATGATGATTTGTTTGGAAGGCAACGGTGCTAGAATACCTCTACGTTCGAGGGACATGACCATTTTGAATCGAAAGGCATCGAGAGAGAATTACCCTAAGGGGTGCGTGTGTGAAAGAAGTGTGTTGATTTCAGAATATGTTATCTTGAAAATTAGTGGGCTCTATGTTCAATTTTAGTCTTTCCATACACGCCTAGTTGTCATACCCCAAAATTTTCCCTCCATCTACTCAAGAGATTTCATACATATGTGCTCAAGGATTCCTCAAGAGTTGATCAGACAAACTCTCTCCTAGACAATCAACCCAAACTAGGGTTTGGTATCTCTCAAGTCAAGATGGATTTCCAACATCTCCAATGGTCTTCATGCCTCCTCATATGCTTCAAGGATTCTCCATGTCAAGTTTCAAGCCTCACAAGTCAAGTTTCCTCAGACAATTGCTCAGATGGTTGAAAATCGGGTGTATTGGACAAAAAGTCAACTGTGGTCAACATACAGTCAAAACTTCTAATTTTTGGTCAACATCCTCATTTTGAAGTAACATTCATCATTTGATCAAGGGTTGATCATGATTCATCAAGAAAACTCAAGATTTGCTCAAAAGTCAAACTTTCTAAATTAGGGTTTAGATGAAAAGTCAATCAACTTTGACCGATCATAACTTTCTCATACTTTCTAAATTTTTCCACCACCTCTTGTTTTGAAGGAAATTCAATTCTCTACAACTTCATGTCTCACAAGAATGTCCAAAAAGTGCTTCATTTGAGAGGTATAGCTCAAAACATTACAGGTCATTTTCAAAGTCAACAAAAAGTCAACTTTTTGATTTGAAGATATATTGAGCATGGTAACTCCAATTGAGATGAGACCAAAGACATTGTTTAGAGGACTCTTAGAGCTTTCCAAAAAGTCCAAGAACACTTAAAAATGTGGAAAATTGAGCAAGATACACCATTCACAAGTTGGGCAATTTTGGAAGAATGCACAAAGAGAGATACTTCAAAAAATCAAATCTTTTGCAAATGGGCCTACTTTTTCTTCATCCTAACTTGTTCCTCATGCAATTAGGAATGCCCAAGCCCAATGCCACGAATTTTTGATTTATTTTTCTATTTAATTTGTAATTTATTCATTTAAATGCAAATTAAATCTTAAAATAAATTATAAAATCAAAATTAATTGGAAGATTGATTTTTATTGCTTTCTTGTGATCCAATCAACCCATAAATGCCAGCAATTTCGAAATTAGATCAAATTTGGCAAGATTGGATTGAAATTGGACAAAAGTTTGAAAATTTGATTTCATGAGAATATCAAAATTGATTTCCATTGAATATTGATTAATTATTTCCAAATTCAATCTCAAATCCATCCAGCATATATACTTGATGCATCTCAATTGCAAGGGACGAAAAAATTGCCTTGGAAACCCTATTCTCAAACTCAAGAAATCGTGTTCTTGAAGCAATTTGCAACCCTAGTTCCTGCTGTTTTCAATCGATTCTAAGGTGTCTATTGCATTCCTTGATACCTTTTGAGTCAATCCAGACCCTCACATTGCTCAAAATCATCCAGAATCCAGGAATCACGAATCGGTTTGTTCTTATTTTTTTCAAAATCGTGTTTCATTATTCATGCATTATTAACAAGTTTTGATGTTTGTTTCATGCTTAGAACAAGGTTTGCAAGCGATCTGGGCAGGTTAATTGCATTTCCATGGCCTGAAACGTAATATGCCATAACTAGGGTTCCTGAGCTCGATTTAGGGCTTGGCTTATTAGGAAAAATTGGACCACGAGACCCATGCCATCGTGTTCGGAATGATGTCTGGAATCGAACCATGGCTTTAGAATTAATTTATATTATGCGTGCTTGATTTTCGCTTTTAGCAGGGTGGCGTCGAGCAAAAGCCATGAAGGTTCAAAATTTCAAATTGAGGAAGATGAAGTTTGGCGGAGAGCGCAACCAGAGGTGGCGCGTGCTTGTGATCCGTCGTTGTTTCATTGACATGCGTTCATCGATGGCAAAGGCGTGGGTTTGTGAGAGGAATGTCTCCAGTTCGATCCCTGGCCATGGCGTTTGATTTTTCACAAGTTTGCAAACTATTTTCTATTTTTCTTATTATTTAATATTTTTGCCTACTATTTTAATTAATTTCCACATTTTATTTCAGCATTAAAAAATTATCAAAAAATATTTTTATTTTCACATTTATATTCTGAAAACCTTTATTTAATTTAATAAATTTAAAAATATAATTTTTGCATGCATATTTATTTTATTTATATTTTTGCATTTAATTCACTTTTAATTGCATTTTAATTATTAAAATTTTGCCAAAAAATCCCAAAAAATTATTTTAACTTATTTATCTTATTTCCAGCATGTAGTAATTTTCTCATATTAAAACTTGCATTTTTTCTAACTTTTTCTCTTATTTCGATTTCATCATATTTTCCGATCTCTTATTCTTTCACAAAGTTGCTCGATTCGGACGTTTTCTTTTTATCATTCTATTTTTTCCAATAATGTAATTGTTCATGGGTTGTAATAATTTAATCTAGGGTTTTATTTTCCGCATTTTAAATTATGTATCTGCCCCAAAGCCATGTAATAGCGTAGGTTTATCTTTCCGCACCTTTACATTCCCGCTTTACATTCGGCATTTTACTTTCCGCACCCTTATCAATTGCTAGTAATTAGGCGTGTATGGCAAGATAATAATTGGACATAGCTCACACTAATCTTCAAGATAACATATTCTGAATTCAACACACTTCTATCACACACGCACCTCTTAGGGTAATTCTCTCTCGATGCCTTTCGAATTCAAAATGGTCATGTCCCTCGAACGTAGAGGTATTCTAGCACCGTTGCCTTCCAAACAAATCATCATAGTCCCTTCGATACAAAGATCATAAGACCCACGATGTCGCCTCCGAATGCATGATCTTGACCTCGATTGTCGCCACGAAAATGATGATAGTCCCTTCGAATGTGCTAGGATACTTCCTACAAGTTGCCTTCTATGACCATCCGATGTCCCTTCGAATGTCCCGCTTACATCCAACGAATGGAGCTACCTACTAACTAATGGTATGGCTAACGCTATTCTAAAGGAATGTAGAAGTACAAAAACGACCAGTTCTGAGTGGGTAAATAAGTCTTTTAGTTGCTTGCTCTATCAAATGCTTTTCACACCACACACTTTTTTTCAAAGTTCAAAATTTCTTTTCAAAACGAAACATTTCCGAACACTTTGTATACACTCCTACATGAGTCATTACAAAGTCAAAGCGAAATTCCTTTTCAAAACATTTTTGTCAAACACACAGAAAGCAATTTTAAAAAGTGATCTAGAGCAACTAAGAGCCCGTAGATAACTACGGATGGAAATGGGTGCTAATACCTTCCCTTTTCATAACCATTCTCCCGAACTCAGAATCTAACGAAGGTCTTTTTCTGTTACTTTTACCTTCCTTTAATTGGATAAAAATAAAAGTCGGTGGCGACTCTTGCTATCCGCACATTTGGATACAAAATCCTACAAAGTCAGCTTCAAGTATTGTAATGGCGACTCTGGGAAAAACCCTTAAAAGAGAGAATTGCCTTAGGGATTTCTAGATAACTTTTATTGCTTTTTGTTTGACTTGTATGCTTTATCTTTAAGGGTTGCTTGGGTATTATTTTGTTGGGGGATCCTACACCGGATCCGGTTTCCTTTTAGGTAAGTAGCATTAGATCATTGCGACTGTAGACGATAACTACGGTCAACATGATGGCTACGTTAGCGTGACACTTTGGTTGTCCCGATACTCTTCATTCCCAAGTTGAAGATAGTATTTGGCTTCTCGTGGTGTCATCAAGCGCTAACTAAACTTTTAGAACCTTAATTGACCCATCTTGGCCATTAGAAGGTAGTGAGATGGCGGCTTTGTAGACCGAGGTTGGTTGATACTCGATGCTACGCTCATTGAGATCGACTTTTGGGACATTTTCGATCGACCACTTGGCGTCAGATTGAAATAAGCGCCTACGAGAAAGATCTATGATATGAGATTCCTAGAACCCGGTTACTATTATAGGACAAGATGAACCAACTCAAACTTTTGGTAGGGTAATCACCTATACCTCATGCAAGCCTTAAACCTAGGCTCATTGTGTGAATTGCTTGTGTGTGCTAAACATGACATCATGACATCATTCACATTGCATATCATTTCTAACTATTTCAAGGACCTAGGGATTTATCTTTGCTCTATTTTGTAGGCATTATGGCTTCTAGAAAGACTATCCGAATCAACTTCATGGGTATCCCTTCTCAACTCAAAGATTTGGTTTCAGAAATTCCCGACCATGCTCAGTTCATCAAAAGACATGGTTATCTACTTGATTTGGTTATCTCCGGTTTTGAAGAAGATATGATGCATGTCCTATTCCAGTTCTTTGATCCGAAACACCATTGCTTTACATTCCCAGATTATCAGTTGGTTCCTACCTTGGAAGAGTTCTCTAAGCTAACTACGGATGGAAAGGGGTGCTAATACCTTCCCTTTTCATAACCATTCTCCCGAACTCAGAATCTAACGAAGGTCTTTTTCTGTTACTTTTACCTTCCCTTAATTGGATAAAAATAAAAGTCGGTGGCGACTCTTGCTATCCGCATATTTGGATACAAAAATCCTACAAAGTCAGTTCACCGTATTACACTAGTTACTAGCAATTTATAGGGTGCGAAAAGTAAAATGCGGAATGTAAAGTGCGGAAATGTAAAGGTGCGGAAAGTAAAACCTACGCTATTACATGGCTTTGGGGCAGATACATAATTTAAAATGCGGAAAATAAAGTCCTAATTAAAAACTATTACAACCCATATACAATTACATTATTGGAAAATAATATGATAAAATGATAAAGAGAAAAATCGTCTGAATCGGATCAACCTGTACAAAAAGAAGAAATCGGAAAATGCAATATGAATCGAACAAGAGAAAAAATGTTAGACAAATGCAAATTTTAATATGGGAAAATTAATACATGCTGGAAATAAGATAAATAAGTTAAAATAATTTTTTGGGATTTTTTGGATGCAATTTAATAATTTAAAATGAATTTACAATGATTTAAATGCTAAATTACAAATAAAAATAAATATGCATGCAAAAAGGTATTTTTTAATTTATTAAATTAAATAAAGATTTTTAGGAAAATAATGCAAAAAGAATAAAATGTTTTGGTAATTTTTAAATGCAGAAATAAAATGTGAAAAGAAATTAAAATAATGCAAAATATTTAAAAAAAAACATGAAAATATGAAAATAATTGAGTTTGTGAAAAAGAAACCAAAATTGGCCTTGGCATGGTTCGAACTCACGTCCTGGCTTTCAAACCTTGAGATCCCTTGCTCTGACCAACTGAGCTCGCGTGTGTTCCGGGTGAGTGGATTATACGCGTCGCCTTCCCATTGCTTCCTCCTTCGCGCCAGACTTCGTCTTCTTCGATTTGAATATTTGAAGCTAGCGTCGGCCATTGTTCGACGCTATGTCCCTGGCTAATTCAAAAAATCCAGCAAACATAATATAAATAAGTTCCAAGGCCATGGTTCGATTCAGAACATCATTCCGAATTCACTGGTGCTAGTCTCATGGTCTAATTTTTCCGTTTTAGCAAAGCCCTAATTCGAGGTTACAAACCCTAGCTATGGCATATCGAGCTCCAGGATATGAAAATACAATCAAACAACCCAGAAAGCTTGCAAACTTATCACTGATCATAAAAACAACAACAAATCGTGTTAATAATGCATGAATGTTAGAAATCGAATTTGGAAAAAGTGTGAGCAAACCGATTTCGAATTTCTTGTTTCTAGATGGTTTTGAATGAAGTGAGTATCTGAATCGACTCTGGAGATGCCAAGGAATGCAATGGAATCCTCAGAATTGCTTGAGAACGGCTGGAAATAGGATTGCCAATTGCTTCAAGAACACGATTTTTTTGAATTAGGTTAGGGTTTCTAAAGGCAATTTTTTTCTCCTCTTGAGATTGGTATGCATCAGGTATATATGCTGGATGGATTTGGGATCATAATTGGCAAGAATCAATCACCATTCAATGATAATCAAATTTGATTTTTCATTAAAATCAAATTTTCAAAATTTGCTCAATTCCAATCCAATCTTGCCTTTTTTGATCCAATTTCGAAATTGCTGGCTTTTAATGGATTGCTTGGGTCTTAAGAAGAGAATAAAATCAATCTTTCAATTAATTTTGATTTTATAATTTATTTTTAAATTTAATTTGCATTTAAATGAATAAATTACAAATTAAATAGAAAAATAAATCAAAAATTCGTGGCATTGGGCTTGGATATTCCTAATTACATGAGGAATAAGTTAGGATGAAGAAAATGTAGGCCCATTTGCAAAAGATTTGATTTTTTGAAGTATCTCTCTTTGTGCATTCTTTCAAAATTGCCCAACTTGTGAATGGTGTAACTTGCTCAATTTTCCACATTTTTGAGTTTTCTTGGACTTTTTGGAAAGCTCTAAGAGTCCTCTAAACAATGTCTTTGGTTTCATCTCAATTGGAGTTACCATGCTCAATATATCTTCAAATCAAAAGTTGACTTTTGTTGACTTTGAAAATGACCAGAATGTTTTGAGCTATACCTCTCAAATGAAGCATTTTTTGGACATTCTTGTGAGACATGAAGTTGTGGAGAATTGAATTTCCTTCAAAACAAGAGGTGGTGGAAAAATTTCTGAGAAAGTATGAGAAAGTTATGATCAGTCAAAGTTCAGTTGACTTTTCACCTAGAAACCCTAATTTAGAAAGTTTGACTTTTGAGCAAATCTTGAGTTTTCTTGATGAATCATGATCAACCCTTGATCAAATGATGAATGTAACTTCAAAATGAGGATGTTGACCAAAATTATGAAGTTTGATTGTATGTTGACCACAGTTGACTTTTTGTCCAATACAACTGATTTTCAACCATCTGAGCAATTGCCTGAGGAAACTTGACTTGTGAGGCTTGAAACTTGACATGGAGAATCTTTGAAGCATATGAGGAGGCATGAAGGCCATTGGAGATGCTGGAAGTTCATCTTGACTTGAGAGATACCAAACCCTAGTTTGGGTTGATTGTCTAAGAGAGAGTTTGTCTGATCAACTCTTGAGGAATCCTTGAGCATAGATGTATGAAATCTCTTGAGTAGATGGAGGGAAAATTTTGGGGTATGACAACCACCACCACCACCGCGGGGGCCGTGTGTCAATAGCCCTCGCCATAATGCTCAATTTGCCCGACAAGCAAATGCAAGGGTCGCGGAAATGAAAACGGGCTTGCTTCAACTTCTCTATGCAAGTCCATTTCATGGCCACGACCATGAAGACCCTTACACTCACCTTACCAAGTTTTATGAGATCGCGGGAGCGGCGGGTGCTCCGGAAGACCAAGAAGAACAATATTTCCAAAGGCTTTTCCCTCATTCTCTAGTGGGGAAGGCAAAAGATTGGTATCTTGATCATTTGCAAGAGACAATGACTAATTGGAATGTTTTGGAGGAAAAGTTTCTTGAACGCTTTTTCCCTCAATCACGTTTCGTGGAGGCTAAGACGGCTATCTTGGTATTTTCGAAAGGAGTAAACGAGCCTTTGAATCGGGCGTGGGAAAGATATAAGTATATGTTAAGGAAGTTTCCGAGCCATGGATTTGACGAGCTCACCCAAATTCATATCTTCCGAAATGGGCTCCAACCGCAACACAAATTGTTGTTAGATGCCACGGCGGGGGGTTCTTTGATGGCAAAAACACCATATGAGGCAATCCAAATAATTGAGAAGATGGGTAGGAATGATAAACAAACTCAACATGATCAAGGAGGTGTACAAGTGAAAACAGGGGTTCTAGAAATTGGTTCGAGTCACGAAGCACTTGTAGCGCAAAACAAATTGTTTGCGAAACAAGTTGAAGAATTGACAAAACAAATGGCTAAACTCCCTCAACAAACCATGGAGTTACAAGGAGCATCAAATAAGCAAGCTCACCAAATAGCTTGTTGTGAATTGTGCAAAGGAGATCATAAAACCGGCTTTTGTCCTCCGGAGAATGAGGAAGCTAACTATGTGGCCAACCAAGGCCAAGGGTACCAACAACGAGCTCCTTACCCTTATCAAAATCAAAACCAAGGTTACCAACAAAGGGGTAATCAAGGTTATCAAGGAGGGTGGAGGCAAGATAACAATAACCAAGGAAGGCAAAATCCATATCAAACACAAAATCAAAATCAAGGTCAACAACAAAACCAACCTCAAAATCAAGTGAGATCGTCCAACATTCAAGACACTCTAGCTCAATTTATGCAAGCTTCTATGGCTAATCAAAAGAGCACGGAGGCGTCCATCAAAAATTTGGAGACACAAGTGGGACAACTAGCTAAGCAACTTTCCGAACAAAGTGCTTCGACATCATTTTCCCCAACTACGCAAACAAATCCTAAGGAGCATTGCAAAGCCATAACAACAAGAAGTGGTAGAGTTTGTGATGAGAAAAGGAAGGTAGTTGAAAGAAAAAAGAAAGTAGTGGAGAAGGATGAAGAAGTAATAGTGGAGGAAGAGGTAGTTGAAAAAGATGAAGAGGATGAAGTTGAAAAATATGATAATGTTGATGTGGAGGATGATTTAGTTGAAAATGAGGTGTTAGTTGAAAATGAAAAGGAAAATGGTGTAGTTGAAAAGGAGAAAGTAGAGGAGAAAAAGAAGAAAATGAAAAAGGGAAAAGAGAAGGAAGTAACTTATCCATTGAGAAGTTTACCATATCCTCACCTTCCTTCTAAAAAGGATGATGCAAAGCACTATGCTAGGTTTATGGATATTTTCAAGCAATTGCAAATAAATATTCCATTTACCGAAGCACTAGAGCAAATGCCCAAATATGCAAAATTCATGAAGGATATCTTGACGAAAAAGAAGAGGTACACGGATCAAGAAACCATAATGGTGGATGCTAGTTGTAGTGCAATAATTCAATGCACTATTCCGAAGAAAGAAAGTGATCCGGGTCGTGTAACTTTGCCCGTGACCATTGGGGACGTTTATGTCGGAAAAGGATTAATTGATTTGGGCTCAAGCATCAACTTGATTCCATTATCCATTGTGAAGAGATTGAATTAAAATCCACAAAAATGACCTTGCAATTAGCGGACAAGTCTATTACTCGCCCACACGGTGTAGCTTTAGATTTGTTGGTAAAAATGGACAAATTCTTTTTTTCAGTTGACTTTGTTGTCATAGACATGGAGGAAGATGTGGATGCACCTTTAATTCTTGGAATACCATTCATGAAGATGGCAAGGATGATGATTGATATAGATGATGGCCTAATGAAGGTGAGAGTACAAGATGAAGAGATTTGCTTTAATCTTTTTGAAGCAATGAAGCATCCCATGGATAAGAAAGATTGTTTCAAGATTGACGTTATTGAGGAAGCAACACAAGAAGTGAATGATGATGATGATAGTCGAGATATTGAGGAGTGTTTGGAAGGAATGGAGATTTCAAAGGAAATGCACCCTTGGGAGGAAGAAGAGGAAAGTTTAAAAAGGATCTAAAAGATGAAGACCAAAAACTTGAGTTGAAAGAGCTACCATCTCATTTAAAGTATGTGTTTCTTGAGGAGGGAGGTAAAAAGCCCGTAATCATTAGTAATACATTGTCGGAGGATGAGGAGGAAAGCTTAATTGAAGTTTTGAAATCGAACAAAAATGCGATTGGTTGGGTCTTAGCCGATTTGAAAGGCATAAGCCCGACCTATTGTATGCGCAACATTATGATGGAGGATGAGTACAATCCGGTAGCACAACCTCAACGGAGATTGAATCCGGTGATGAAGGAGGTAGTTCGCAAAGAGGTAGTGAAGATGCTTGAAGCGGGCATGATTTACCCGATTTCGGATAGTACGTGGGTGAGCCCGGTTCATATGGTTCCTAAGAAAGGAGGCTTGACGGTTGTATCTAATGATAAGGATGAGCTAGTGCAAACAAGAAAAGTGACGGGGTGGAGAATGTGTATTGATTACCGTAGGCTTAACAAAGCGACGAGAAAAGATCATTTTCCTCTTCCGTTCATGGACCAAATGTTAGAAAGGCTTGCGGGACAACAATACTATTGTTTCTTGGATGGTTATTCGGGATATAATCAAATATCGGTGAATCCGGAAGATCATGAGAAAACGGCTTTCACATGTCCGCTTGGAATTTCTCGTATAGGCGATGCCTTTCGCTTATGCAATGCGCAACATTTCAAAGGTGCATGCAAGCTATATTCACGATTTGATTGAAAAGACAATTGAAGTTTTTATGGATGACTTTTTCGTTTTTGGAGCTTCATTTGATTTATGCTTGGAAAATTTGGACACCGTCTTGAAGAGGTGTGTGCAAACCAACTTGGTCTTGAATTGGGAGAAATGCAACTTTATGGTGACCGAGGGAATTGTCCTTGGCCACAAGATATCTTCAAGAGGAATTGAGGTTGACAAAGCAAAATTTGATGTTATCGAGACGCTTCCCCCACCTACCAATGTCAAAGGCATTCAGAGCTTTTTGGGTCACGCAGGATTCTATCGAAGATTCATCAAGGACTTCTCCAAAATAGCCAAACCTTTGAGCAACTTGCTCAACAAAGATAAGTCTTTCTTGTTTGATAATGATTGTTTGTTAGCTTTTGAAAAATTGAAGGAGAATTTGATAAATGCACCCATAATCACTGCGCCTAATTGGAAACTTGATTTTGAACTAATGTGTGACGCTAGTGATTATGCGGTGGGAGCCATGTTAGGCCAAAGGAAGAACAAAATTTTTCATGCTATACATTATGCGAGCAAAGTTTTGAACGATGCTCAAATCAATTATGCAACAACCGAAAAAGAGTTGCTCGCAATTGTATATGCATTGGAAAAGTTTCGTCCTTACCTAATTGGTTCAAAAGTTGTGGTTTTCACGGATCATTCCGCGATAAAATATCGCTACCAAACCGGACTCTAAACAGGCTAATCCGATGGATTCTTCTTTGTAAGAATTTGATTTAGAGGTCCGTGATAAAAAGGTTCGAAAATTTGGTAGCGGATCATTTGTCTCGCTTAGTGAACGTGAAAATTACGGATAAAGAAAAGAGGTGAAGGAGGAATTCCGGATGAAGTTATTTGTATCCAAGAGCGGCCGTGGTTTGCCGACATGGCAAATTACAAGGCATGGATTAATGCCGAAGATTTGACTTGGAATGAGAAGAGAAATTTTTTAGCCGATACTAAGTATTATGTGTGGGATGAACCTTACATCTTTAGGTTGAGTAGCGATGGATTGTTAAGAAGATGTGTGAGTGATGAAGAGGCCAAAAACATTCTTTGGCATTGTCACAATTCCCCTTGTGGGAGACACTATAATGGAATGCGGACGGCCACCAAAGTCCTACAATCGGGATTTTATTAGCCTTCGTTATTCAAAGATGCGTATGCTCACGCTAAGTCATGTGACAAATGTCAAAGAAGTGGCGGGATAGGAAAAAGAGATGAAATGCCATTGAACAATATGTTGGAAGTTGAGGTATTTGATTGTTTGGGGATTGATTTTGTTGGTCCTTTTCCATCTTCGTTTTCAAATGAATATATTCTTGTAGCTGTGGATTACGTATCAAAGTGGGTAGAGGCCATTGCTTCGCCTAAGGCCGACGCCAAAACTGTTATCAAATTTTTGAAAAGAAACATTTTCTCTCGTTTTGGTGTGCCTAGGGTGCTCATAAGTGATGGTGGGTCGCATTTTTGTAATGCATTGTTACAAAAACTTTTGAAACAATTTGGTGTAAAGCATAAAGTGACGACCCCCTATCACCCTCAAGCGAATGGCCAAGCCGAGGTGTCTAATAGAGAAATAAAAAAGATTTTGGAAAAAACTGTTTCGGGTTCTAGAAAAGATTGGTCACAAAAATTAGATGAAGCTTTATGGGCGTATCGAACCGCGTATAAAGCTCCTATTGGACTAACCCCGTTTCAGGTTGTGTATGGCAAAACTTGTCACCTCCCGGTAGAGATGGAGCACAAAGCATTATGGGCCCTCCGATTCTTGAATTTCGATCCATCATTGGCGGGTGAAAAGCGAAAAATACAACTCGTTCAATTGGAAGAAATGCGAGAAGAGGCATACCATTCAAATCGGAGGTACAAAACAAAAGTCAAGGTTTCTCATGATAAGAAGATAAAGATCAAGGAATTGAGAGGGACAAAGGTTCTCTTGTTCAATTCCCGGATGAGGCTTTTTCCGGGAAAACTCAAAACAAAGTGGTCCGGTCCGTTTTTAATCAAAGAGGTAAAAGAGTATGGTGCAATTGTCTTGCAAGATCTTGCACGAACAAAAGAATGGACGGTGAATGGGCAGCAGTTGAAACGGTACGTTGGCGGAGAGGTGAGCCGCAACATAGCCGAATCCTTCTTTGATGATCAATGATCATCATGAACCGTCGAGCTCTACCGACGTTAAACAAAGCGCTTGTTGGGAGGCACCCCAACATTGTAAGTATTCTTCCTTGAACTCATTTGCACATGCCCCAGCTGTAAATTTGCTGTTTTAGCAGAAAAATCAAAATTCTACAGGTCGCACTCAGCGCGCATTTTGACCCATCTGGCAGAATGTTTCGCTCAGCGCGGTCATCGCCTTCAGCGCTCAGCGCGGTCTGGGATTTTTTTTTAAAAAAAATATTTTAAAAAATCAGATTTTTAGAGGCCCATTCGTGGCCTGGTCAGTTTAAATAGGGGTTAGGGTTATTTTCAACCCTTTTTCCCTCTTTTCTTCACAAATCCTCACTCTCTCAAAATCCCAAAAACCCCCAACCAAAAATCTTCGAATTTTTGCGAATTTCTTTGTCCAATCAATCACCAAAGGCATCCTAGTAAGTATTCTATGTTTTTCCTTTCTCAATTTCGTGTACATTGCATGTTTAGGTTAGATTTTGAAAACCTAGGGTTAGGAATTTTCGAATTTTCTCTTAGAATTAGGATGTTTATTTGATAGAAGTATTAGAATGTCATTTTATTTGCCATAGGAAGTGTTTTGTGGAGAAAAATTTTTTTGCGAGGAATTTTTAAAATCGCAGAGCCTCATGTCATCATCAACAATTTTGAAAAATTCTTCTGCTGTGTTTTTAGTGTTTCCGATTAGTTGTAATGCTTTGGTTGGTTGGTTTGCTTTGCTTTTTGCATGATTATTTGCTAATGGACACCTCGGTGTCACTTTTTTGTTGATTTTTATGTTGAAATTTCAGATGGCACCTAAGCGACAAAGAGTTTCCTCTGCTGGAGCTGGGCCCTCTAGGCCTGCGGCTTTCGATCCTGTCCGTTTCATTGGACACGCTCAAGAGGCTCGCTACAAAGAGCTCGAAGAGCGAAACATCTGGACGGAGCGAACCATCCACCTCCGTGAGCAAGGGCATTACCACACGCCTCATGTCATCCTTGAAAATTACGGGTTGGAAGTTCTTTGCTCGCCTCAGACGAAGGTCAACGTGGAGCTTGTGCGAGAATTCTATGCCAATGCTATTCCGGCCGAGGGGAGCGAATTTAGGTTTGCTTCTGTTGTTCGGGGCAAACTTGTATCTTTCTCTCGCACAACAATCAACAGTTTTCTGGGCATCAACTGGACAGCCCCAGAGGACCAACTGGATGTCTACCATGAGCACCTGGCTCGTGGTAATTGGGATTTCAACATGCTGAGGATTAAGCTCTGTTTGTCTGGGCATTCTTATGAGTTGAATCGGGCTGGTCAACCCTTGAAATTCAACAGGGCCAGTCTGAAAACGAGCGCCAGAGTTATGATGTGTGTGGCTCTTTACAATCTGAAACCTCGGAGCCACACATCTTCGATACCGATGGAGACGGCAAGTTTGATTGCTTATATGCTCAATGAGGAGCAAATTGATTTTGGCCGTTTGATCGCGAATGAGATGAAGAGGGTTACACTTAGTTATACCTCCAGGGGGAGCGTATAAAGTGTGCTCTGACATATCCTGGGTTGATCATGGGTTTGCTAAAGAGGGCGAAGGTGGCCTTTCCTGCTGTGGGACACCTAACCATTGATGGAGTTATTGATGATCACTACTGTGATCAATTTTGTAGGGTCCTTGATAATACTGCTGCCCAGGCTGTACCAGTTGCAGCGGCACTTCCTCAGGCTAGTCCATCCGAAGAATGGAACAAGCAAATGCATCTCGCTCATCAGAGAGCATTTATGTTTATGCATGAGAGCATGGAGCACCTTGCTCTACAGATTAGAGAGCCCGGAGTGAACCATTTCACTCGCACGGGTGAGCAGCTCAGTGCATATGCTGGTTGGCCCGGGGTCGGGCCAAATGCTGAGGAGGAGGTGGGAGATGAGGATGATGGTGAAGAGAGTTCTGGTTCTGGTTCCGGTTCTGACTCGGGGTCTATTGGAGATTCGATTCTCGAGGCCTCTGACTGATGATTTCTTTTATTTTCCTGTTTTTATTTTACTTTCAGCATTCTAGTTTTAGATTTTACTTTTGCATTTTAGTTTTAAACTTTGGATTTTATTGGTTGCCATCCAATTTTGGGGATTGGCTTGTAATTCCAATTAATATTTTGTAGGCATGGAGCCTAAATACTTCTTTTTAAGTTTTAAACACCATTTTGGGGTGTCTTTTTATTTTAAGTTTAGTTTCTTTTATTTTGTTCTATTTTATTTTATTTTTAGATTATAGTATTTAGTTTGAATTTACTTCTTGTGGTTTGTCCGGATTGTTTAAATGGTTCTTCAAAGCTAGTAAGCGTGTTTCACCAAAGTGATGGTGATGATATAATTCTCGATTCATTTCACGAAGAAGGTACACATTTAATCGTTTTGTAGAAACATAACTTGTCTATGAAATTCGTTCTTTATGCAATATATTTTGGCATGTACACAAAGAAATTTTTGTTCACATTCGAATCATTAGGACATAAACCATATATGTGAGAAGCTTCCACTTTTTACCAGATATAGAGTGTTTAATAGTTGTGTTAACTCGTGTGATTCATGCTTAATCTTTACTTATTTATGATAACTTGGAAACTAGGAAATGATCAAGGCATTTTTTTGTGCATTATGAGAGAAACCACCAATTCTAAAAGGGCTTCAATTACCCGTGAGTGAGTAAATCCTTGTGAACCCTTTTGAGCTAAATAGTATTTGTAGGATGAATGTATCAAATCGACTAATTGTTAAGTAGGCCACTTAATAGTTGTTGATGATCTTTGAAAACTTCAATGATAATTCATTCTATAAATTTTCTTGTTGATGAATACCAACCCTTTTGTCAATTAACCCTTGAAGAGCATGTCTTGAATAAAAAAGGATTGATATAAATGAAGTTGGGAAGGTGGATCAAAAAGAACCTAAAATTGATGGCACAATGATCCTAAAGAAAGAAAAAGAATAGAGAAAAAGAAAAATACAAAAGAAGAAAGAAATTTGTTTTTGAAAAGAAATCAGAAAAAAAAAAAGAGGATCATTGTGTGGAAAGAAAAGAGGTTGTGAACAATAAGATGGGAATTAGTTGTGAAATGCTCTTCATATCCTTTTACCCGATTCGTTTCAATGGCTTTGTACTTAAATATCCCTTGTTTCTAGCCTAAGCCAAGTTACAACCTTGAAAGTCCTTAGTGATCTTCGTTTCCATTTTATCATTTGACTTGTTTCGATGAATGCATGAATTATTATGGATGTGCATAATTATTAGTGAGAGTGTTTGATCCTTCGTGAATATACATTTTGTTCTTCTTGAATTTTGAAGAAATGATTAGGTGATTCAAGTGTGAACATATCTTTTATTTTGTTACATGTTTTGAGATATTGTGTTTAGAATTTAATTCATGGCCATGTTGTGTTTAGAAGAAGCGATTGGTGTGTGCTTTTGCCTGGTATGTCGAGTTTGAACCATTACTCTTGTGTGAGTTTGCATGTTTGCATTTTGTTCTTTCTAGCTTTGTAAGATTATTGACCTTTATTTAGGGACAAACAAAGAAGTAAGTTGGGGAGAGTTGTTAAGGACCAAATTGTAGTTATTTTGTACAGTATTTTGTGGTCCTTAACAATGTCTTTTTATTTAATTTGTATATTTATTCTAGTATTTTGTTTTAATTAGGTTTTTATTTAGTTTTTGTTTAATATATATTATTTAACTTATTTCACTTTTATTTGTAGGAATTTATTGACTAATTCTCCCAAGCTTGGATTCAAGGCCACTTGAAGAGCTTTAGGGATGATTCTTTTGAAGATAATTTTGGGTGAAGGAAGCATGCTACAGGTCGCGCTCAGCGCGATGCCAGCATGAGGGCGCTCAGCGCGACTTACCCGCGCTCAGCGCGGTCTGCGAAATTCAGAAAAAGGACAGCCCATGCTTTCACCTTTTGAGCCACCAACCCATCACTTCACCTGATCTTTTTGGCTTGTAAAGGAAGAAAACACACACCATCATTATCTTTCATCTTTGTAAAAAATCTAGGGCAAGAAGTTTAGAAACACCATAGCTTTTTCTTCTTGATTCTTGGATTTTCATCATCACTACCAACAATCTTGAGAGCAAGCAACCATGGAAATGAGTGGCTAAGCTCTTTTTGTGTCAAGATTAGAGGTAGTTGATCTATATAGTATGTATTTCTATTAATCCATTTGTGTATGAACATGGTTGATGATTAATATAGTTGAATATCTTTGTTCTTCATCTTTATGCTTTGAGTTTTGCTTGGAAAAGAATTCTTCAAAGTGGACCTAGGATATTCATCCTCTAATGAACAAATGCTAGGAATAGATTTGTGTGTTAGTGTTTACAAAATATTGATCTTAATGATTATCATGTTAATAGTTGTAGTGAGGAATCATGCAAGGATTAACATGATAACATTCACAATCTTGGTGGGAAATCCACAAGATTGAGAGGATATGTATTTGTAGGAATCATCTATTATGTTCATCACTTGATTAATGGGATATATATGAAACTAGATCAATGAAACTAATCTTGACATGCCTCTTTAATTGGAAAACACCCTCAAACTCTCTTTAATCCAAACATAACTCTCTTTGAAAGAATTAATTTAGTTATTGTTTGGAAACTCATGGTTCTAGTAGCATAGGTAACAAAACCCTTTGGTTACATCATCTTAAAACATACTTTTCTATTGAAAGACTATAACATGCACCAATCCCTGTGGAATCGATAATTAAAAATACTTTGTTCACGGAAATATCCTACAACACTATGGTGACATTATTCCATGACATGATTCATCATGAGATAGAGGTCTACATCGACGACATGATAGCTCGATCACAGACTGAAGAATAACATCTTGATCATTTGCAGAAACTATTTGACAGATTGAAGAAGTACAGACTAAGACTCAATCCTAACAATTGCACCTTTGGAGTCAGATCCGGGAGACTCCTAGGGTTTGTTGTCAGTGGTAAAGGTATTGAAGTCGATCCTGCCAAGGTTAAAGCTATTCAAGAGATGCCAGCTCCCCGCACCGAGAAGGAAGTCAGAGGTTTTTTGGGCCGATTGAACTACATTGCCAGATTCATTGCACACCTAACTGCTACTTGTGAGCCAATCTTCAAGTTACTGAAGAAAGATCAAGTGGTAGAATGGAACGACGATTGCGAGATCGCTTTTGACAAAATCAAGGAGTACCTACAGAATCCTCCTATTCTGATGCTGCCCACCAAAGGAAGACCTCTTATCATGTACTTGACAGTGTTAGAGAACTCAATGGGGTGTGTGTTGGGGCAGCATGACGAGTCTGGTCGAAAAGAGTATGCAATATACTACCTTAGCAAAAAGTTTACCGACTGTGAAACAAGATACTCACAAATCGAGAAAACTTTGCGCTTTAAAGTCTCACGACTAAGACAGTATATGTTGACTCACACTACCTTGTTGATTTCCAAGATGTATCCGACAAAATACATATTTGAGAAACCAGCTCTCTCCGGAAGAATAGCAAGATGGCAAATGATCCTGACCGAATATGACATCCAGTACACTTCTCAGAAAGCGATCAAAGGAAGTGTAGTAGCCGATCATTTGGCTCATCAAGCCGTAGATGACTATCATCTATGCAGTTCAATTTCAGATGAAGATGTTTTACTAGTTCTTGATGTGAAGAACCAGGCCAGACGAAGGACACGAACAAGGATCCCGATGGACCATGGTCTTTGATGGAGCCTCAAACGCACTTGGCAATGGCATTGGCGCCATCATTACATCCCTCGAGCGGACACGCCTTTCACCGCTAAATTATGTTTCATTGCACTAACAACATGGCGAATCTGGCGTGCATCATGGGTATCAAAGCTGCTATTGACTTAAGAATCAAGTTCTTCCAAGTGTATGGAGACTCAACTTTAGTGATCAGTCAGATTAAGGGCGAGTGGGATACGAAGCATCCGAATCTTATTCTGTATCGAGAGCATGTTCTGAGTTTGATCCCCTACTTCGAAGAGATCACTTTCAACCACATTCCACGAGAAGAGAATCAGTTGGCAGACGCATTAGCTACTATGTCATCTATGTTCAAGGTTAGATGGGACAACGAGGCTCCCCAGATCATCATTGAGAAGTTTGACGAACCAGCATATTGTTATGAGCTTGATACAGAAGAGAAACCTTCGTACTACGACATGAAGAGGTACCTTGAGACTCAGGAATATCCGCAGGGCATCATCAATGATAAAAGTTCATGAGAAGATTTGCATCCAAATTCTTCCTCAGCAACGACATCTTATACAAGCGCAATCACGACTTGTGCTTACTCCGCTGTGTAGACCAGAAAACAGCAATACGTATCATGGAAGAGTTACACAAAGGCGCATTTGGTACTCACTCCAGTGGTCATACGATGGCTAAGAAGATTTTGAGGACAGGTTACTATTGGTCCACCATGGAAGCTGATTGTCACCGCTATGCTCGATCTTGTCACAAATGCCAGATTTATGCAGACAAAGTGCACGTACCTCGAGTACCTCTGAATGTTCTTACAGCTCCTTGGACTTTTGCAATGTGGGGCATTGACATGATCGGAGAAATCAAGCCCACAGCTTCCAACGGACATCGTTTCATCCTTGTGGCAATTGACTATTTCACCAAGTGGGTAGAGGCAGCCTCGTTTGCGTCTGTTACCAAGAATGTTGTGGCTCGATTCATCAAGCATAATCTTATCTGTCGGTATGGCACTCCCGAAAGGATCATCACAGGATAACGGCTCCAACCTCAACAACAAAATGATCACCGAACTCTGCACGCAGTTCAAGATCAAACATCACAACTCTTCTCCTTATCGGCCTAAGATGAATGACGCAGTGGAAGCCGCCAACAAGAACATTAAGAAGATTATCTGAGAAGATGCGGTGACTTACAAAGATTGGCATGAGATGTTACCATTTGCTCTTCATGGTTACCGCTTTCTGAACATCAAGAGGCAACCCCTTCTCTCGTATACGGTATGGAAGCCGTCTTACCCATCGAAGTTCAGATACCCTCAACCAGAGTCCTCCAGGATGCAGAGTTGGGCGAAGACGATTGGGTCCAAACCCGCCTTGACCAGATCAACCTGATTGATGAGAAACGACTCGCATCCATCTGGCATGGACAGATCTATCATAAGCGAATGATCAGAGTATTTAACAAGAAGGTCAAGCACTGAGTCTACCAAGTCGATGATCTAGTAGTCAAGCGCATCATTCTTCCACAAGGTGATCCCGGGGGCAAATGGACTCCCACTTACGAGGGACCGTTTGTAGTCAAAACAGTATTTTCCGACGGAGCTATGATACTTAGCACCATGGATGGTGAAGACTTCCCACACCCTGTGAGCGCAGACATAGTCAAAAATACTACGCATAAAGAGACCCGCTAGGTCGATGACCTAGGCAAAAATAAGGGCATCTGGCGAACCAAAAGGGTTCGGGAAAAGTTAAGGATATATACAAAAATGTACACGCAAGTCGAAAACACGAAAAGGCGGCTTGGGCAAAAAGGTATCTGGTAGGCGAAAACCCGAAAGGGCGGTCTAGGCAAAAGTTAGGGATTTAAGCGTACGACTATGTCTCGTCCAGATCATCCATCTACAGACTACTATCAGCATTCAAGATTCAAATGGCGAAGATCGATTCACTCACTTTCTACTGACAGCAAAGAGATGAGATAGTTGAAATATATGAGTACTAGCATAGTTGGAACTTAACGAGATCGTTTCCGCATAGCTTTTTACCTTTCTTGTGTACAAACTATTTGGCCATACACCACATTTCAAATAAATACGAGTTCTTTCTCTTTACAATTTTCACTGTTGTTGTTTGCATAAAGTCGAATGATTATATGCATTTGACAATAAAAATCTATTCACAAACATGCGAAAGGTGAACATACAAAAGTAATTGCTACAGGCTCTAGGAATTGAGATGACGACGAAAGTCACCAACATTTCCCCGCCGAGCATGATCCCCACGGAAATGTCATTCATTACAAACCTTCCCCAGTGGAGTACGCGTCGGTCCCCAAGCAATGATTCCACTCAACTTAACCAGATTACGCCTGTCTTCGAGCAGTAACATCTCATCCCCAGCCGAGGTATTTATCCCTAACAAGATATATCTCAAGAATTCCCCTTTTCCCCGACAGCAGCAGTATCTAGACTTGAAACTTGGTCAGGTAGTGCATCGGAGGAAACCTACACCTCTTATTCCTCAGTCAGAGATTACAACGGGCCCCAGATTCTTCTAACCCGGTCTCCCAACAACTACCAAATACTCTCCGGCAGGATTTAAACTCAAAATCCCCCAGTAGAGCACCTCCATATTTCTCCCCAACAGGGTCTATACAAGGTCCTCGACAACGTATCTCTACCGTCCCCAACAATATCTAGGCCTGAAACTTGGTCAGATAGTGCACTGGAGGAATCAAAGTTATCTTTCTTCTCAGGATCTCCATCCTCAAACAGAAGTCAGAAATCTCCAAGCAGAACATCCGCATCTTCTTCAAGATGGATATGTTTTGAAATACCACAACATCTATCATTCATGCATTACTCTTAAAAGTCATAATTTGTGCATATGTCATTCATACGCATTGTCATGCATCATACTTTGCATAAGACTAACAATATTCTATCAAAGTTTCTCTTGTTTTCTCCAAAACAGGTGAAAGTCACTTCTGACGCAAACAGGTCTCGAATTAAGACCCGAATCCAGACGGGAAAACTATCTGAAAGACCGCCCTAGTTGTCCTCCGACAACTGGTCCAGGATTAAGACCGAATCCGACGGAAAACCATCGAAGACCGCCCTAGTTGTCCTCCGACAACTGGTCCAGGATTAAGACCTGAATCCAGACGGGAAAGCTATCTGAACGACCGCCCTCGTTGTCCTCCGACAACGGATCCGGGATTAATACCCGAAGCCAGACGGGAAACCCTATCCGAACGATCACAAGTTATCCTCCGATAACAGGCAGTGGATCAACACCCGATGCACAACAGGGAAGATATCCACGTTTTGCGAACTACTACCTCCCTCAGGGTAGTCAGCACGAAGAACTATTTTGACTCATTATCAACAGCAACTACAGAGTCTGGCATACGACTCAGTTGCCTTGGATGGCATCTTAAGCCCATCTCCGACTACTTGTCAATATTTCTCCACTTTCAGAATGCTGCATATTTGGTTAAAAAAACCAATACAAACCAATAACTTCATTCAAAGTTGAGCACGAAGTCTAACGTACGACTCCCTCCGGGTGGCATCTAAAGCCCATCTCCATGCTCCTTCAACTATCAAGAACATCTATAGAGCCTAGCGTACGACTCACTCCTCAGCATCGATCTTTCTAGATGGCATCTTAAGCCCATCCCCATCAATTTTCCTATTCAGACGACATTCTCGAGTCTAGCATACGACTCATTCCCCAGCGAAATCTCCATGTCGCACCCCAAAATTTGCCCTCCGTTTATTTTTATAAAAAAATTTCGTGTGGCTCATTTGTCAAGCTTTTCAAAGAATATGAAATTTAGTTATGTTGACAATTAGTATAAGGGGCTCTCGTATTTATTCGAGTTTGGTTTTCTTGGTCACTGTAATTTCCTCTGTCGGGCTTTAAGATTGTACACTCAGACGTTCGTCCTGTGCTTGTCATCATCTCTGTTGCTGGTTTCTGTGAAAGAAAGGATGTACGGATTCAGGAATGTGAATGACATGGTAATTCTCGGATGCGTCCTCGTGTGTTCCGCTTGCATCAGATTAAAAAGTTTGGAGCAAAATCATCCGTTGGTTTATAATTAAAAGTTTCTCACATGTGCGCATTTTTTGGATATTTTATCTACCAATGGGAGGTTGATTGAGAATCGGGATGAATATCGCTTCCTCAAAAATATCATTGGCAAGGTTTGGATTTTTTAAAGTGGCTACTGTTGGCTTTGTCGTTTTGTTTAGAATGGTGGACATTTCTAACTCAAATTCGAAAAAGAAGTTCAGAAGGTTATTTCTTTTTAATTCAAGTTTCAAGAATAACTTCATTCTAGTTCATTTAGAATTTCGAAGTGGGGATGGAATAATGCCATTTGTTCTATGGAAGTTTATTGTAAAAGAAATTTGTTCTTACAAATACCATGGCAAGAGATTTAAGGTGCAAGAGAAATATTGTTCATTCAACGTTCAAATCTCATTAAAATTCAAGAGAACAATTATATTACAAGGTTCAAGGGTACAAAAGAGAAGTTTGAACGTGTTTGTTCCGAACCAATTCAATGTGGCGAGCTGTGTAAAGTAGGACATTTTCATGTGTTAATTCAAATTCTATTCAAATTTCAAGAACAATTCAAGATTGTTACAAACAATAATAGAATTACTCCACATCTATTCAAATCCAAGACGGTTTACACTTGTATCATTTCCAACTACATAAGACGGTTTACATTTGTATCATTTGTTACATTTGTATTCAAATCATAAGAGTTGATTGTTTACAAGTTTCTACAAATTCTAAATCCTAGAACTACTAATTACACTCCGACAACGTCTTCAAATCATCGCCATCCAATCTTCAAGATTTCCTATCCTTTGCTCGACCATTTGATCCGACTTCCTCATCATCGAAACATGAAACAAAGAGAGAAACTTTGATTAGAAGCATAAACATAATTGAAACATGAAACAAAAGCAAGAAAGTATCAAAAATATTATGTTTTGGTCGAGGACTCATCACTAGGGCGGGGTTGAGGAATCAGGTTTAAAGGTCAATTGTTTCAAAAGCCTCGGAACCGAAGTTCCTTCATCGGCCATTACCGTTACTTCCTTTGCAAATCACAACAACTTTCGTTGTTGGTTCACAAAGGAGGTATAGAGAAGAAAATCATGGAGCATCATTTTCCCAAAGAAAAGCCCAACAATGTCAAAGATTTGATTCAGCCCAAAAGGAAAATATAATGAGTTATGCATCAGCAGACAAAGACTTTTTTCACCCCATAATGTAATTGCTTTTACCCAAAGACAGCAGCAGGCAGCATTCACAGAAAAGGAAAGATGCCAAGTTCAACTTCAAAAAGTAAAGCATGACTTATGCATAAAAGAGGAAGTTTGAATGTAATAACAAGTAACACAGACTGCAGCAGAGAGGCCAAGGCAAGACGGCTCTAATTAATAAGAAAAGATGGTATCTAAAAAATCCCAGCATAGTATCTGTTCACAAATATACCAGAATAGGAATATGTATCAGCATAGCAGTCTAAGAGACCAGGAGGTAGCAGGATACAGAACAAAGACCAAAGACCAAAACCAAGGAGAGAGTATCTGTTCTATAATAACCAGTCCAAAAAACAAAAAGGAGACAGAGAAAAAACATAGCAAAAGATCAAGGGCATCTGTTCTTGAAACAATCCAGCATCATCAGTTCTTAACAAAAAAAACACGAATCCTTTTTCAAACAGAGTTGTCAAGCCAACACAAAGGAAAAATCAGTGTGATATCTGTTCTATTCATAAACCAGCAAACATATCGAGTCAAAGAAAGGCCAATACCCAGAAAAACCCATCATCATTTTCCTCAACCCAACCCTTCAGATTAACTAGTTTTCAGAAATATATTTCTGAACCTGAGAAAGAAGAAGAAGAAAAGTTGGAAAGGTCTCACCCGATACAACTACGTAAGGTACGATGCCGACAGCCATGAGAATGTTAGGGTTTCCAAAAGCCAAAGCCATCTGTAAGAGAAAAATCAACATGCATCAGAAACCCAAACATGCAAGCCATAGATAACGGCGAGGGAGGCAAAGAGAATCGAGAAATCGCCGTGAGAGAGAGAGACGGTTCGCGAATCGCCGAGAGTGAGAAAGCCAGAGCGCGATGGACGACGGCCGGTGAGGGTTTGAAGATACGATGAGGGTTTGAGGGTTCCGGCGAGGTAGAGAGGGAAGAAACCCAAAGAAAGAAAACGCGATTGAGAGAGAGTACAGATTGAATGTTGTTTCTTTCCCTTTTCATTTTTATTATAACTTGTTATTATTATTATAATTATTATTATTATTATTATTTATTATTAGTAATTAGTATTATTATTACTAAACTATTGTATTTTGTATTATCATAATATTATTATTACTTATTTATTAATTTTGTCTACTAAACAACTATTATTATTATTCTTTTATTACTATTATTATCATAACTATTATTATTATTATTATCATTATTTTTCTTTGATTAATAACTATTATTATTATATTTTCTTTTTTTTTAGTATATATCCCAAAAATACAAAAATGATGATAGTAGTTTTAGTTAGAGATTTTTTATCTATTAGGAAATTTCTAGTATGTTATTTCTTTTTCTTGCAATATTCCCATTTGTAAATTTGTACCCCCATTCCCCACTTGTTGTAATAATTAGTAAATAATTTTATTGCTTTATTATTTAATTACTCGCAAAGCACAACCAAAAACATTTTCAAACTAATACTCGTGCGAGCCATTTTATTATCCTGAGTGGACAAAGCTTTGAAGCGTCCCAACGGCCACACCTTTTTGCACACACCACGCTTACTCTTGGGCTTACAATGAAACTTTGATTGATTGGTTAAACATTATTTAATTATCTAATTAGGTTATTCAAAATTAATTAGTTTACCTAATTAATTTTATTTAAACTAATTACTTGATTAAGTTTCGTTTAATTAGTCGATTGAATTTATTTCGTGCATGCACCTACACAATAGATTGTTTAAGCCACCTTGTATGGGCTTTTAATTTATTTACTTAATGCTTGTACACAATTGTTTGTTCTTTTTCAATTAACCATAACTCGCATCTCAAAAACAATTTCGCAATTAAAGTTTCAAACCTCGATCCAACGTCGAGTGCATTTTTTCGAAATCTTTTTCATAATAAAGTACAAGTTTTTTAGTCGTTAAACGCTAGACTAATTGCTAAAAAACTTGTCCCCCAAACAAAACTTTAGTCTTTAAGTCGTTGGACGCTAGACCCGTGGCTTAAAGACTCCTAAATAACGTGAACTTCGTTTCACTTCACTTTTTCTCAAGAAAACTTTTTGGGTGATAGACGACTTGGGCGAACTTTCGTTCCTCGGGTTTCTAGTATTTGAATCGTGAGACGCTAGCCTCGTTGTTCGGTACTTTTTCATCCGCATAAAAAACAATTCAACTCATTCAAATCTTTTTCTCGCTCATACGCGATCATAAAAAACTCTTTTCGGATAAAGAGGGTGTAATAGTCGTTTCAAATACGAACGAGGACTTAAGCTTTTCAAACAAACAAAACAAGTCCTAGTTCAAAGTATTTGAAATGTCTAAATACACGATTTTTCTTATCAAATCAATACAACAAAAAAACCTTTTTTAAGAGGAACTACAGAGTTTTGACTTTCCCATTGCACGAGGGAATATGTAGGCACGCGGTTCTGAAAACCGTGTCAAACTCAAAATAATAACAAACAATTTCTTTTTTCCTTTCGGTATTCATAACTTAATAAACACACACACAAATGCGTAGAATTAAATGGGTCCCATCGAGTACGATGGATGTAAGGGGTGCTAATACCTTCCCCTTACATAACCGACTCCCGATCCCACTTTTTTTGGTCACGTAGACCGCCTTATCCGCATGTTTGGGGTTTTATCTATATTTTCCCGTTCTTTTTAGAACAAATAAAATTAGGTGGCGATTTCACTAGTTTTCGAGAATTAAAAGATTTTTGAAAATCGAGTTGCTTCACTCCAGCTTCTCCAAATGGCATCTATAAGCCCATTCCCGCATCATCAACCAACAGCGAGTGCAAATTTTCAGGTGTACTCGAGTGTTCAATCATCTTCTACCTCCAGGTCACGAAAGGCGAACATGCCAATCTAACCTTTCCAGTACAAGAAGATTGAACAGGGGCAGCTGTCATACCCCAAAATTTGCCCTCCATCTTCTCAAGACATTTCATACATCCATACTCAAGGATTCCTCAAGGGTTGATCAGACAAACCCTCTCCTAGACAATCAACCCAAACTAGAGTTTGGTATTCCTCAGATCATGATGGACTTTCAATATCTCCAATGGTCTTCATGCCTCCTCATATGCTTCAAAGATTCTCCATGTCAAGTTTCAAGCCTCACAAGTCAAGTTTCCTCAGACAATTGCTTAGATGGTTGAAAATCAGTTGTATTGGACAAAAAGTCAACTGTGGTCAACATACAGTCAAACTTCATAATTTTTTATCAACATCCTCATTTTGAAGTTACATTCATCATTTGATCAAGGGTTGATCATGATTCATCAAGAAAACCCAAGATTTGCTCAAAAGTCAACTTTCTAAATTAGGGTTTCTCTGAGAAAAGTCAACCAAACTTTGACTGAGCATAACTTCTTCATACTTTCTCAGAAATTTTTGAACCACCTCTTGTTTTGAAGGAAATTCAATTCTCTACAACTTCATGTCTCACAAGAATGTTCAAAAAATGCTTCATTTAAGAGGTATGGATCAAAACATTACAGGTCTTTTTCAAAGTCAACAAAAAGTCAACTTTTTGTTTTGAAGATATATTGAGCATGGAAACTCCAATTGAGATGAGACCAAAAAGGTTGGTTAGAGGACTCTTATAGCTTTCCAAAAAGTCCAAGAACATTAAAAAACATGGAAAATTGAGCAAGATACACTATTCAGAAGTTGGGCAATTTTGTACAATTGCACAAAAGGACATTTTGGTCAAAATGCAAAATTTTCCAAATGAGCCTATAATCTTTTGATCCAAACTTGTTCATGACATTATTTGTGACCCATAAATGCTTGGCCATGGCAATTTTTTATTTTATTGATTTATTTTTGGATTTTAAACCATTTAATTCAAAATTAAATTATAGAAAATATGAAAATAAGATATTTTTTTAAGGAGAATGATTTTATATCATGCTTGAGGTCCAAGATAGCCCATGATTCTTACCAATTTCGTGCTAGCCTTCACATTGATGAGAAAATTAAATTTTTTCCAATATTTGATTTTATTTGAAAAAATATAAATGTACATTCAAGATCAAATCTTTTTTTCTCCTCTTTGCCATCCCAAATCACTCTATAAATAGCCAGCAAGTTCACAAGACAAAGACACGAAACCCTAGCCCCATACACAGCCCTCACTTTGCCAAAAATTTTCAAGAAACTTGAAAAATCGAATTTTGTTTTCCAGCAAGTTTCAGTCCAATCCAGCCATCCAATCTTGTTCCTTGACATCCCAGGAGTCCAAAGCAATCTTTACACAAAGCCAAATCGCCCTGAAACGTGCCAGCTAGCTCTCACCGGTTTGGTAAACTCACAAAATTCGATTTTTCTTTTCCATGTGTTATTAACTGTTTTTGTGTGTTTGAATGTATTCAGGACATCAAGTAGATCATGAATGATGCCTTTCATGCAAGCTTAGACGTAGAAAACGTAAACCACCATTGCTAGGGCATTTTGGTCTGTTTCGATCGAACCGGGTGTTACAGGCACTTTCAGGGAAAACCAATATCACCATTGGATTTAGAAGGTTCGATTTAGGGGGGTAGGGTACCTTTTATCCATTTATTTCGCGTATTGTGCAAGCTTTGATTTTAGATTGGTCGGAGAAGACGACCGGAGCTAGGGCTCCGACGTCGTTGACTGAGGAAGACCGGCGAGGGGCTGGCGTGGCGCGAGGAAAGGTTCTGATTCGTCCATTCAAAAACAGATGGGGTCCACTTCGCTGACTGTGTTTCAAACACATCCAGGACGCGTCATCATTCAAATGCAATTGTTTTCAACTTTTCCAACACCAAATGCCAAGTGTCCCAGTGGTTAAGGAATGGACTGTTGGTAGATACTCTCCAATGTCACGAGTTCGAGCCTCCCAAGGACCAGATTTTGTTTTTTCTTTTCACAAACTCAAACTATTTTCATATTTTCATATTTCTTTTATATTTAATATTTTTGCATTCATTTTAATTTCTTTGCAATAATTTTTTCTCATGCATTAAAAAATACCAAAAATATTTTTCTTTTGCATTTATTTTCATAAAATGTTTATTTAATTTATAAAATAAAAAAATATTATTTTCCATGCATATTTAATTTTATTCATAATTTACCATTTAAATCACTTTTAATTAGTTTTTAATTATTAAATCTTTTCCAAAAAATCCCAAAAAATTATTTTAGCATATTTATGTTATTTCCAGCATGAAATATTTTTCTCATTCAAAAATTTGCATTTTTACTAACATTTTCCTCTTATTCGATTCCTCTCGTATTTTCCGATTTCTTATCTTTTCACAGGTTATCCCGTTTCGGACGATTTCTTTTTATCGTTTTCTTTTTTTCCAATAATGTAATTGCTCATGGGATGTAATAGCTTAATTAGGGTTTTTATTTTCCGCAAGTTTAAATTATGTATCTGCCCCAAAGCCATGTAATAGCGTAGGATTTATCTTTCCGCACTTTACATTTCCGCATTTTAATTTCCGCACCCTATAAACTGCTAGTAATTAGGCGTGTATGGCAAGATAAAATTGAACATAGCCCACTAATTTTCGAGATAAAATATCTGAATCAACACACTCTTTCACACATGCACCCCTTAGGGTAATTCTCTCTCGTTGCCTTACGAATTCAAATGGTCATGTCCCTCGAACGTAGAGGTATTCTAGCACCGTTGCCTTCAAACAAATCATCATAGTCCCTTCGATACAAAGATCATGAGACCCACGATGTCGCCTACGAATACATGATCTTGACCCTCGATTGTCGCCTACGAAAAATGATGATAGTCCCTTCGAATGTGCTAGGATACTTCCTACAATTTGCTTTCTATGACCGTCCGATGTCCCTTCGAATGTCCCGCTTACATCCAATGAATGAAGTTACCTACCAACTAATGGTATGGATAGCGCTATTCTAAAGGAACGTAAAATAATGCACGAAAACGACCAATTCTGAGTAGGTAATAAGACTTTTAGTTGCTTGCTCTATCAAAATACTTTTCACACAACACACTTTTGTCAAAGTTCAAACTCTTTTCAAAATGAAACATTTCCGAACACTTTGTATACATTCCTACATGAATCATTACAAAGTCAAAGCGAAATGCCTTTTTAAAACATTTTTGTCAAACACACAGAAAGCACAATTTTTAAAGTGATCTAAGAGCAACTAAGAGCCCGTAGATAACTACGGATGGAAAGGGGTGCTAATACCTTCCCTTTTCATAACCTTCTCCCTTACTCAGAATCTAACGAAGGTCTTTTTCTGTACTTTTTACCTTCCCTTAATTGGATAAAAGAAAAGTCGGTGGCGACTCTTGCTATCCGCACATTTGCGATACAAAATCCTACAAAGTCAATTCACCGTGTTACACATGTAACCAATTAACAACGGTCTATAACCGGTTACAGGCTGCTCCACTTTAATTAATTCATCGACCACGACGTCCCGACTTATCATAATCCTCTTGTTTGGAGCATGAAATAGCTTGTAACCTCCAGTAGGGTGATATCTTACAAGTATAATCATTTCCTCTTTGTCATCCAATTTATTTAAAAGTTGACCCAAAACATATTGATATGGCACAAAATTGAAAACTCTCAAATTATTTAGATTTAGATTAAATCCAGACCATACCTCTTCCGGTGTTATTTTCTCAAGCTTCTTTGTAGGACACCTATTCAACAAATCGGTAGTCGTAGATGCCGCTTTTCCCACAAATATTTCAAAAAGTGTCTCATCACTAAGGATTTTTCAATAACATTGTCATTGGGAGAAAAAGGTCCTTCTCCTCTAGAAAATCCTAAAGAGTTTAAGCGAAATAAACACATTTACTTGTGTCCTTTTTCTCCTATCACAACGCCTTTCACACGTACTCCATTAGCATTGGTGACTACGTCATATCCTTTAAAGGGTTTCTTGAGATTTTTTATAGTCTTCTTATCCTTTGTAGATGTGCTAGTTCCTTTCCTTGTACCTATTGTGGTTGCAAAAGGAAAGATGATTTGAAATGTAGACAAAGCCTTAAAAGGAGAGGAACAATTTAGGAGAAGTATAAAGGTCGAAAGGGAAACATATCGAGAGTATTAACTTTTTGAATATGAAATTTTTTGTTCTATGTTGGGCTAAAAAATACAAAACAACTTTATAGGAAAATGTGGACTAATTAGACTTAAATTTGGCCCAATAACATTCCAACCACTAAATCATTAATTGCTAAAACTCCATTACACACATCTCTAAGGCATCTCGAAGTTTTTTCAAACTGAATGGAATTTAGGACTTTTATAAAATATTTTCAATTTGTTTATCAGTGGTAACATGATCAAGATAATTTATTTTTTATTCCACAAGTTCTCTGTTAAAGTTGTGATGAATGTCAATGTGTTTAGTTCGACTGAGTTGGACATTGTTTTTAGAAATGTTGATAGCACTCATGTTGTCATAGTATGATGTCATGATATATTATGGCACATTGTACTCGTTCAACATTTGCTTCATCCATATAAGTTGAGTGCAACGACTTCCTCCAGCAATGTACTATACCTCTACAGTGGATATAAAGACAATATTCAGTTTTTTACTATACCAGGGTATGAGGTTGTTTCATAGGAAGAAACATCCACCAAACATATTTTTATGTCCTAGGAAATATTTGTCCAATCAGCATCACAATAACCAACCTGAAAAGAGTTGGTATCAAAAGAGTACATCAGACCATAGTTAGGTAATCCACTTATGTACTTGATGATTCTATTGATTTGCGTGAGATGGCTCATTTTAGGACTAGCTTGATAACAAGCACACACCAAACAGAGACGTTAATATCATGGAGTTTGATAGTAAGATGCAAAAGACCTCCAATCATACTCTTGTAAAGGCGTTGATCAACAATTACTCCTTAATGATCTTTAGTAGTTTTGACATGAGCGAATGTCGGGGTACGTTTATGCCTAGAATTCTCAAGACCAAATTTATTTACTACATTTATAGTATGTTTGCTTTGGGATAAGAAGATATCATCTTTCATTTGCTTAACTTCAACCCCAAGAAAGTAAGTAAGTTCATCGACCATGCTCATTTGAATCCAAATTGCATTTCTTGGACAAAATGTCTTACCATCTTGCTTGACATTCCACCAAACACACTGTCATCTTCTTAGATTTGATCTATTATGAGCTTCCCTTCACATTTCTTTATAAACAATTTTTTGTTAATTCCCCCATGAATATATTCATTCATAGTGAGAAATTTAGCGAGTATCTTATATCATGCTCTGAGAGCTTGTTTCAACCTATAAAGAGCCTTCTTAAGTTTGTAAAATAATTTAGAAGACATGGATCAACTAACCCTTTTGATTGTTCAACATACACTTCTTAATTCATATATTAATTTAGAAAATTAATTTTCACATCCATATGGTAAATTTTGAATTTGAAAAGACACGATACTTCAAGTAACAATCTTATACCTTCCAAACAGGCAGCTGGAGCAAAGCGAGCTTTGTTTTTTGTAACATTTCCTTTCATGTCAAACTTGTTCTTATAGATCCACTTAGTGCAATTGATATTGGCAGATTTAGGTTAAGATACAAGTTCCTATACCTAATTCCTTTCAAGTTAAACAAGTTCTTCCGACATGGCATTAATCTAGTATTCATCATTGAGGGATTATTTCACATTTTTAGGCCCACTTTTGGATAAAACCACATATTTGCTATTATTTCTCTACAATAGACAAGTTCTTTTGATCGACTTATGAATCCTTTATTTAGCTCTCCCATTATGTTTTCAATGGGATGTTTCTTCTGTATTCATTAGGATGATCCTCTTTTTTCTGGAGCACTTCCTTCATAATTTTTGTATTATCATCTATTGTTGGTAAAAGGATGTTGGTAGTGTTTTTTTGGAACATTAGGCACATCATGTTAATCAGGAATGGGAGAATCTTCATCTTCGTGAGTGATTCCTTCATATTGGATATCATTAACAATGATTTTTATGGACTTCATCATAGATTTTGTTTGTTTGGTAAATACACGATACATCATACTATCTATGAAAAATCTCAAGAAAATACATTCATTACTCTTATAATCTAGCTTTCATCTTTGCTCTCAGTCTACACTGATGTAACAAGTGCGGCCAAACACACACTACTAAAAATATGACATTTGATTAAAGAATTTTACATTAGGTATAAAAATATATCATGTGAAAAATATTTGTCAAAAGATTTTACATCGTACATTTATTTCTAATGATATGAAAAATATTTGATTTAGGGAAAAATATAACACAATGACAGTTTGGTAAATAAAATGCAATTTTGTTATAAAGGAATTTATATCGGGCCTAGATTTGCCCCAATGTGAAAAGTCCAATGATGAAAAAAATATAAACACGGTGGAAGTTTGGTAAATAAAAGAATTTTTGTTATAAAGGTCGTTACATCGGGCCATAGGCCCAACCAATATTAAAAAGTGGTCGTTACATCGGGCCAATTGCCCGACCGATGTAAAAAGGATTAAAAAGGGCGTTACATCAGGCCAATATGAAAAATTGGTCGTTACATCGGGCCAATTTCCCAACCGATGTAAAAAAGTCTTTGTTTTTCACAAAACCCTAATATTCTTTACCAAACTCATCATTCTGTTGCATTCGTTCCCTCTTTCATTCCTTCATTCGCGACCTCCGTCCAACTCCCTCAGTCCAACCACCAAAACCAGACGTGCACTCCATTTTACTTTCAATTGCACCTAGGGGTGGGAATAGGTCAGGCCGACCTACAGGGGCCTATGGCCTAACCTATATGAGGTAAGGCCAGACCTATTTCCTAAAAAGACCAGGCTTAGGCTTTTGAAAAAGCCTGTTTAATTAAATCGGCTAGGCTTAGGCTATTAAAAAAGCCTATGAAACCTTATAGGCTGACCTATATATATATATATATATATATATATATATATATATATATATAGTCTAAAAAGGTTGATCTATATATACATATATGTTAGATAAAAATGCTAAATAGGTCGGCCTATATATGCATATATAGGCTGACCTATAAGGCTTCTTAAGTAATATAGATTTATTGAAAATCATAATGAGTAACAAGCTTATAAATAGGCTTTCAGGCTAGGCCATGTCAAACAAAAAAAATGAACCTATAGTAGGCCACAGGCCAGACTCAGTCCTTGTAAGATTATCGTAGGTCAAACTCAAGCCTTATAAAGCCTAACGTAGCCTAACCTATTTCCACCTCTGCATGCGCCCTCCGTCTCTATTTTCCCTCCGTTCGGCCAACTCCCTCCGTCGAACTCCCTCCGTCCAACCACCGCAACCAGATGCGCTCTACGTTTTACTTTCAGTCTGCTCCGTCTTCATTTTCCCTCCGTCCGGCTAACTCCCCCCGTCCAACTCAGCTTTCCACCATCTTATTCATCTCATTAAGGCGCGCTATATGAGACGCTTTCTAATGAAATATTTGTTCTTTTTTTACCATTATTTGGAGTATCTAACAAATAAATATCAAACTTTATAATAATGTTATTGAATAATATGTTGTTGCATAAAAGATAATAGATAAATTTTACATCGGGCCATTAAGAAAACCGATATTAAATATTGCATTATTTTGAAAAAAATAGAATTAATCTCCTATTTTGCATCAAATTTAACTGTCAACCAATTAGTAAGTGTATGTAAAATATATTTGATTTACCACATTAGTTGACTTTATATCAGACCAAATTCGATATAAAATGTATTTTTTGCCCGATATAAAAAGTTTTTCCTGCACTAATGACATGAAAATATAAATTTAGATTGAGATAAAGGACATTATGTCATTTTCTCATCTCCTCGTTAAAAATGTCACCTTAGTTCAATTGTTTACAAGGAAAGTAACATCTTTAGGTGTTTAGGTGTTGATGTTCAAATTATTGTTCTTCTTTAGGCGTAGGATATAAATTTTTAGATAAAAAATCAAATAGAAGCATTTTCTTCGTGCATAAGAATTTCTTTATCTTTTAATTCCAAAAATAGTATTCAGTACAATTCAAACTTAAGTACTACCTTTATATTTGTATTTTCCTCCTTAATGAAAACAAGTCAAAATAGCTCTTAATTAGGCTTTGATGTTTGATAAGGACTTTGATGTCACTTCTATGAGAGGGCAATTTATCTTCCTTGAATCCTTGTCTTTCCGATCTAATTTAGCATGATAACAAATTTGGAGTCACAGTTTTATGATGATAGATTTCAAAAAATAGATAGTAACTTTCAATATCTTCTCTTTGGACATGATTTCTATCCTTGCCAAAATACTTTTTCTTTTAACCCTTAATATATCAAAATATGAACTATTTTCACTTACATAAATGAACCAATGGAACCTAACATAACAAAACATATACTATATATAAAGAGAAGAAGAGTTCATTTACCATGGGTATATCTATTTTGGGCTTGTATGACCTCACACCATAACCCAAGTTGGTATTGGTAATGGTGATCGTTGAAGATATACACTACAATATAGGTTATTATGACCAAAGGAGTTAGACATAAAGAGAACAAAAACATCAGCTTTGGTAGTTTGCCAATAATAAAAGACTTGATTATGTAAGTATATTATCTCAAACAATGAGAAATTAGAGATTGAATTTATTATTTTTGAGTTTTTGTTCTATATGCATTTTGGAAAAATACTAATGATTTGAGTTGAATCATAAAAAGAATTATTGATTGAACTGACCAATAGTTTTTCAAAATAATAAAAATAAATTCAAATTTTATAATGATGTAAATAAGTATGAGCGCATGCCAATGAGATTAGGAGAGTGTCTCGCCCAAACTTCTATCGTAATATCAACCATATAAAAAATGTGTAATACAAATTTTTTTTTAGCCTTGTTTATTAATAAGAGTGGGTGAAAAAATTTGTTTTGTCTCTCAATACACCCCATATCATTTTAGAAACACCGTGTGTATTGGGTATATGTAATATGAGTAATTATTTTACCATTCTTAAAATTAAACATGTCACTTTTTTTTTAAAAAAATATTCTAAAGTTATTTTTGTTAAAATTTTCAGTATTTTCAATAATTTTGTTTTGATAAATTTTGCAAAATTTTCGGTAATATTTTTTATTTTTTTTTAATATCGAAAATTTCAAATATACTAAAATTTCTGGTATTAAAAAAAGTTCTGAATTTTCTTAAAAATATTAAAAAACTTTGTTTTTTTTTTCTAAATAAAAAAATTGAAAATTTTGAAATATACTGAAATTTTCGGTATTTGACTAAAATTTTGTTTAAAATTTCCGGTATTTTTTAATTTTGTTTAAAATTTAGTGATTTTTTACAAGGGTATAATTGTAAAATCATACCCTTGAAGGTGACATGTTAATTTCTAGTGTAATATGTGTTCTCTATGTGAGCGTGTGTGTATGGTATTGATCGGATTTTCAAACTTGACTTAACATTCTATCTTGTATTTCCTTAGATCCTCACAAAAGATTTCCATTATTCAATTATTATATTTCGTCACAAATTCAATATGTTTTTCGACATCTTTAACCTATCATTCTGAATTACATGTAATGCAGTTTTATATCTCTTTCCATTGATTCATATTCTAGTATTTCTTATTTTGTTAATGTTGATATTGTCTAGAAGGACCATTTTTGAGTATTTCAAACCTTGTCCAGAAGGATCCTTCAAGACTAATGTGAATGCTTGTTTGATTTTGTTTCTCTTACGTGCAATAACGAAAGATATGGTTTGGATGTTAATGTACAAGAAGATGTCGAACTACGTGTTCCGAAACTTGAGGTAGGGGATCATTTTATAAATAATCAAATGCTATATTACGTAATCATATGCTTAACTACGTCCTTGCAGAAGATTCTAAGTTGAGTTTTTGAATAATTATCTAGAGCTCGTATTCTACTTTTGATAAAAGACAAGTTTATGTTATGATTGGTATAAAAGAGGTGGTGAGTATAAAGAAACAAAAGTTGAAATTTGATGAAATCAAATCAATGGGATATAAGTGTCCTTTCATGGTGTGCATGTACTCTATGGCTGAAAATGTTTGGAAATATAATACGGTGTGTGTACACAATCATGAATTGGAAGATCATTCAATTTTCGGTTGTTTAGATGTTGAAAAGAATAAAATTATTGTTAAGATGATGTATTTGCTAAAAGTATAAATGTGTGACAACCCTTCGTGATTAAGGGTTGTTAGAGGCTTTAGGGTTTGTTATCAGGTTGATAGTCAACTCAAGTGGGGTGAGAATCTATGTATAAGCACATTTTCTATGTTGTCCTTCATTAGTCTATCACTATACTGAGATATTTATAATCCTCTAGGTTTGGATCTTAGTCTTCCTAGAATACTGCAACCACTCCAGGATTGGGCAGTTGTTTCCCTAAAATCTAGGGAGTGAATTTAAATCCCATGATCACCTATGTAACATCCATTAACCCAATACACATTTTACACATGATCACATAATATTGAAAGAGACAGAAGGTCCCAGACAACGTATAAAAAAAAAACGCCCTATCAAAACAAGGGGCACTCGAACCAATAAAAGGACGACATAGGAAGAACGATGGGCTAAGTGTATGCCTTTTCCCCACCCTTAAGGTATTTTACAATTACACAAGTACATAGTCCCTCAAACACTAGGTTTATAGAGATCAAAGTGTTTTAATCCCTGATTCATATTCGCGTCTTCCACATGGGCCTAGTCGAAGTTGTATTCGTAGATGAGTTTTAGTTGATTCATCATGGTGAGACTTACTTTAGTCCCTCAGGCGAAACTTTGTTGAGTCCCATAACAGAGACTTAGTAGAGTCCTTCATGCGAGACTTAATTGAGTCCCTTAGTCAATACCTAGCCAAGTCCCTCATGTGAGACTTAGTTGATTCCTTCCTCACAAGACTTAGTTGAATTCCTCGGGTGAGACTTAGTCTAGTCCCTTAGTTGAGACTTAGTTGAGTCCTTCTTGACGAGACTTGGAAAAATATTTGTAATGGTGTTGCTAGTAGGTGGATATTATTTTCCTATAAAAATATATCAATTCAATTATCTCATAGGGTAGTAAGGATCTTCATGTGAAAGTCTAGGAATTCAATTACCCCGTAGTGCAACAAGAATATTCTTGTGGAAGTCCAACAATGTAATTCCACATATGACGAAAAGGATCTTCTTGTGGAATTCCAACAATTCAATTACCATATAGAGTGGCAATGATCTTCTTGGGAAGTCCAACAATTTAATCACCCCATTGGGAAACACGAATCTTCATGAGGAAGTCCAACAATTCAATCACCCCATAGGTCAACAAAGAACGTCCTGTAAAAGTCTAACAATGTAATTACTTTGTAGGGCGATGAAGGTCTTCTTGTAGAATTCCAACAATGTAATTACCCCATAGGGCAACAAGGATATTCCTGTGGAAGTCCAACAATTCAATTAGACAATCAAAACATAATAACTTGTTCCAAATATCAGAATCTTTTACAAGAGTTTTCTTACATAGGCGACTCACCCTCCTACTAATTTGCTATAATAATATCTCTGATTGATTAAGTTCCATGTTCTATGTATGACTTGTTCATTCAATTCTTTGTACTTTACTCTATTAGAAAACTTTTGTAAATATCCCTATTAGGAGGGCATTATAACTCGTTATAACACTAAATCGCCTTCTCACATCTCTCTTCAAACCACCTTGAAGTTATATCTTTTAGTCGTTATTTGCTTAGCAACAAAATCTTAGATGTGGGTGACATCTCTTAGCTCTTCAATTAGGTCATTGACACATATTATCCCTACTTTAGTTTCTTACTCATTGAACTAGGAGTGTCTCCATGATGGCGTGTCAATTTCGACTATCAACATAATATCCTATCCATACACTAATGCAAAAGGGGTTTCCTTGATGATTGAGTGAGCGATATTGTGATACAACTATATCACTTTAGAAATTTTATCAACCCGTAGTACTTTGGTGCATCCAACTTCTTCTTTATCCCCTTTGTTGCACCCTAAAATTTTCCCTCCTGTTTATAACTCATGACTGGTTTATGCTTTATTCTCATACATATGCATGCATATCATTATTTCTATGGTTATGAGATCAAGGTTTCTTGTAAGTCGGGTTTTCCCCATTTCAAAGAAGGATATAACGCTCAATGCAATGCATTGTTGAATTATCATCATCAAGGTTATGATATCAAAACACAAGATCGTCATTTGCTTTAGGGTTTCTCAAAGAGATCCTACGTTCGCCAGAAGACCAGGGTTTCACTTCAAGGTTATATTAAGCCTTATTTCTTTCCACAAGTCAACGTCTTCTCAAGAGGTTTAAAATACTAAATCAAGGATTCTTCTTATGGTATTATCTTGGTCAAAATTTGCTTTGAGAAACTTCATGAGGGATTGAGTTACGAATTGAGATTACATTTATCATTTATTTGTTAAATGGGATTGGGATTGCTTCAAGTGAAAGATGGTTTTGATTTGAACATGAAATAATGGTTTCATGTGCAAGATTAACTCATGGTTAGTTTCTTGGAATTACAAGTCTTTGTGCAAGACTTAAGGCATACATGGAAAGATAAGGTCCCCGTGAGGTTGTGCTCCCTTACTTACGCCACACGTCCTCTTATTGGACCTTGTACAATCTTTTGGGCTCTTACCAATGAATTCATGAGACTAAGAAGGAAATCCAGGTTTATTTAACACTTAAGAATGTCAGCTAATTTAAGTTCAAAGCATTATCACTATTAGGAATGTTCCAAGAAACAATTCAAGTACATAAAAAGTTCAGTAGAAGCTTGTGTTCATTCAATGATACGATTCTATAAGTTCAATTCAAGAATTCAAGCTTTATACTTCCAAGCCAAGACAAGTTCATCAAAATTTAAAGGTTTCAAATTGTTTCATTCAGGTTCATTGCAAGAGGTTCAATACCATTGCATTAAAACTACGAATTCCAAATACATCATGTTACATGGCCAACTTTCTAGATTATTACAATAAATGTTTGCATCCAATTACAACATCATTTACATCACATCGCCATGCTTATACAAAGTCATTCATTTGCCTAAATCTAAGGTCTGAATTATAAGTTCTCATGGCACCTCCTTTAGTTATTGCCAACTCATCATGAGACAAAAATAGGTGATAATGAAAAGAGGGAAATATTGAGAAATCAAGAAAAAGCTAAAACAGGTGAAATCGTGAGAATATGCAAACAAATTATAGCTCAGCAAAACTTGCACATCAAGATTCAATCTCATTCACCTATTTCTCTAACAGAGTTGTGAGAATCAAGGGCCATGATTTCTTTATTCATAACAAACTTTTTCACAAGTTTCAGTAGCATATAATACGATTGTTATTGACATAACACATAAATTCAGAGAAAAAATCCTCAAGAAAAAACTCACCACAAAATCAAAAAAATATGAGTTCTCTTTTTCTTCATCATCACCAAGAGCATGCACAAAGACTCGGAAATTTATCTGTGCAAACAGAGCTTCCACCATCAACATCGCACAACTTTGCAAGAAACTTCAAGCATCATCGTTGAATTAAGCTTATTTTGCACATTTGTCCCTCACATTTCATCATCACCATCCCTCAAATTCAATTGGATTCGCCACAACTTTCTATCGTCTTCATCACGTAAACGAAACAACGTTTCTTCGACAACAACGAATTCACCAATGATTCTGCAACATTTATCCACTTTTGTGTTGTTGTACTTAAACATTGTGTAATATGCTATATAGAAGCATCTTGTAAACACAAACACTTGTATTCAACCTGTCGAGTTGATTGTTCCTTGAGTGACCAAGTGAAGGTTTGTATACTCAAGAAGACTCTGGTTACGGTTGTACTCAAGAACGAAACCATTAGAATATACAATTCTTCTTTATGATACCATGTAAAGTTATCGTCAAAATCTTAAGACCAAATATATAAACATTTATTATTCTTGTTCTTGCAGGAAAAACCTTATTAAAGTGATTTTAGGGATTTGGAAGCTCAAGTGTCGTAACTCAAGTTCCAAGCTTATGATTGTCTTGCTTATCCCACTGGCGGGAGCCCTATTTATATCATTTCCTCCATGAAGCTGTTTCTTCCCTTCCGTAACTGCCTCAGCGCATTTACCATGGCTTTGAAGGCAAGGAGTTAGCTGTTACAGCTTGTAATCATTCACTAGTAACGTCTCATAAAGACTCTAGGAACTCTTCATCTTCATAACGTCTATTCAATCGTTCATACTGGAGTACCTGCCGAGCTACACCTCGGACCTAGGCCGTCCTCATGTCTTTTCCCGGGACCCATGTCGGACGTAGATCTCCTCTTTTAGGGCCGAGACATATCTCGGATCCCTACAATCTTCCCTCCAGGCATCCATCTCGGCTGAGGATTTTATGCATGATCATAAGCCCCCTTGGTCGCTCGGTTTTAAGCTTCTTGAATCCGTGTCGACCAAACAGTTTGAACCCTTAATCCCTTGGCGAGATGTGTTATATTTTCAAACTTTCCCAAAAAGTGTGACACGTGACCCACGTGACACCAGTCCAACGGTCACTTGTATTTTTTGCATGATTGCCCTATAATAGGGAAAACCTGATTTCACGCCACCCTTTCCTCCTACTCATTATATTTCACTTAATTGCTCTCCAGGAAATCCTTCTCTACAAATTTTCAAATCCTACTGCGCTCTTTTGCCGTCAGTTACTTCGAAACACATCCTTTCAGTCGATCGATCATCAAACTCAGGTATCATCTTTTCCCTACATTGCTTTTTGTTTCATTCTAAACATGGTCATCATTAGGGAATGCGATGATTTAGGTCGCAAAATCCACTTAGGAAACGAAGAACGTAAAACCCTGTTTGAGGAATGCATGCGCGAGATGAGCAATGCTCAAAGAATAACTGACCTAAAGAGAGTCACAGATAGGGTTTGCACTGAAGTCTTTACTTCTGATAGTGATTCTGACCCTGACTCTTCAGGTTCGGTGGAGCTTATAATGGAAACCAACCGTCTGATCAAAGGAGAAGCTGTAGGCTTTAAACGGAGCCTAATACAAGATGAAGAAATCGCTGCCCTTCGCTCTTTAAGGAATGTCTCGTCTACAGGAGACGAAGATGACGTGATTCTGGAGTCTTGTGAGTCTGGGGAGAGTGTCTGTATGATCCGTCCTCAAGAGGTCAAACCAGAGTGGTTTTACTTTTACACTGGAGTGATCGAGGAGTTTGACATTCAATTCCCCCTCTCCGACTTCGAGACCGATATCCTTCGCACCATTAACCTTGCTCCCTCCCAACTCCGTCCCAACAGTTGGGGTTTCATCCGGGCCTTCGAAATAATATGCCGAGCCCTATCTATAACCCCCACCATTGGTCTGTTCTTTTCTTTCTTCGAAATAAAAAGCACGGAGCCTGGAAACTGGGTTGCCATCAGCGGCATCCCAAAAAGAAGTTTCCTCCAAGCCTACACCTCCAATTTCAAAGGCTACAAAGAGCGTTTCATCCGAGTTAGATGTGGGCCTCGGTGCCCTTATGTTATTTATGGTACAGATGAGCATCATAAGTTCCCTCTTTATTGGACTTGTGATCCGCTTCCTATTTCCGGCTTTGACTATGATAACCTGAGCGATTCCGAGATCCTTTCCCTAGAAATTCTGGACTCCTTCAGACTGATCCGGGTCAAGGATTTACTTGCCTTATCTCCTGAGGAAGTCCTCGACTTCCTAGGTAAGCTTTTTCATTTAGGTTTATTATATTTTTCTTTATTTGTATGCTTACTCTTCTGCCCTTGTTTCACTTTCCACAGACAAAATGACTGATATGTCAGTGAAAGAACGAAGAAGGCGATGGCTGCTCACCTCGATGGATCTTGGTGGACCCTCCGAGTCCAAGTCCAATTTGACCGAAGTGCAATCCAAGAAAAGAAAACGTCACGACCCGTGACCTGCCCGAAACAATCATTCTCTCTGCTTCCCAAGCGCCTGCAGAACAACCCGAGCCTATCCCAAAAAAGTTGAAGACCGTTATGGGGAATGAGACCAACTCGGCAGACTGGGCCATCTCCAATTTGCTAAAGGACACCGGAGGTAGCTATGGTCATGCCTCTTCAGAAAATCGGTTATGGGCTACTGATTTTGACGGCCTCAAGTTTCTGTATGATCATCTGAATGCCACAACCGATGTGAACAAACTGACTAATCTAGGCTCGCAGCAGATCACTAAGCAGCTGAGCTCATACCTGATGAGGTGTGCTGTACTCACCCGAAGTTTGTTCGAGTCTGGTGACCGTGTGGAGAAGAAGAAGACCGATCTGGAGGCAGAGGTCAAAAGGTTAGCTGACAACGAGCAGTTCCTTCTCAACGCCAATAATGTATTCAAAAATAAACTCTCGGAAGCTGCCGATGACATCACAAATCTTGAAGAGAAGAATTCGGAAGCCGGAAAACGGATAAAGACCTTGGAAGATGAGCTCGCCCAGATGCCCATCAAGTTCGGATTCTGAAAAATCATGCTCCGGTGAAGGCATCAAGAAATCCCAGATGGGTATGCTGGATGCCGGGGACTTAGCTTTTGATCGTGCCAAAGCTCAAGCCAACTGCTTATACCCCAACATAGACATCTCGGAGGTTGATTACTTCAAGATCATTGTAGATGGGAAGCTGGTGGAGGTTGATGAAGATGATAGCGAGACCACTATTAGCGAAGAAAACGCTAAGGTGGATGCCGGCGAAGAAAACGCTAAGGTGGATGCCGACCCTGCCGACCCCAATCCTTGACTTCTTCTTTTGTTTCCATAGTTCCATAGTTAGTCATCCCTTTTGACGGATGCATTCTGTATTTTGAATATTCGCCCTGCCGGGCTTATGCAATTTGTACTTTGAATATTCGCCCTACTGGGCTACTTTAATTGCTTTCTGAATTTTCGCTATTAATTTTTGCCTAGCCCCCCAAGCCACAGGATGCAACAAGCAATCCTAGTGGTTTTTGAGAAAAACACATAACATTTGTTCGTAACCCCACATGCATCACTCGTCAATCCCAATTTGCCGAGACTGGAGAAAGTGTTAAGGGAACGCTAGATGCAACTTCAGTAAAAATGTTTTTATTCCATACGTTTTGAAGATTGCTCCGAGTTTTAGCATCACGCCGCCAACGGTTCAGAGCCTCATGCCGAGGTTGACCAAGGAGTATTCCACATGGGAACAGAGCCTTTCCGTGACTGAAAGACGATCCTTAGACCGAGCTTAGCAGCACGTCGCCATAGGGTTCAGAGCCTCATGCCGAGGTTGACCAAGGAGTATTCCACATGGGAACAGCCTTTCCGTGGTGAAGGCGATCCTTAGACCGAGCTTAGCGATGCGTCGCCATTTCTTTCTGGATCGGATCTGCAATATAATTTCATTAGATAGATGCCTCGTTAAAAACCCTGGCCCTTGCCTAGGGAAAAGAGTACACCAATTATTTTTACATAAATATATTTAACTAAAATAAAATTTAAGACTTGCAACATTCCAAGTCCTTGGTAATTCTGATCCGTCCAACGTCTCTAATTTATAGGCTCTGTTTTGCAATTCTTCTGAGACCCTGAATGGTCCCTCCCAGTTGGGATCTAACTTACCCTTCTTGGTAGGATCGGTTATCTTCTTAAGTACCAAATCTCCAACCTTGAACCCTCGTTGCTTCACCCGCAAGTTGAAACGTCTGGTCATTCTCTGTTTGGCTGCCACTTCCCTGACATGGGCCGTGTCCCTTATCTCGTCCAAGAAATCCGCCTCTTCATTCAAAGCTTGGTTATTGGCCTCCTCTTCAAAATTTTCTCGACACCAAGAGGGTAAAACCACTTCTACCGGGATCATGGCATCAGCTCCAAAAACCATCCGGAAAGGAGTCTCTTGCGTTGTGGAATGGATTGTGGTATGGTATGCCCATAAGACTTCGTGTAGGCATTGCGCCCACCCCTTGGCGAATCCACTTCTTCTTTATTGCATTAAGTATGACCTTGTTGGCCGACTCAGCCTGCCCATTTGCCTGTGGATGCTCTACGGATATAAACTTGTTTTGAATTCCGAGCTCCTTGCAAAACTCCACTACCGAGGTACTTGCAAATTGTGCCCCGTTGTCCGAGACAATGATCCGAGGTAGTCCAAACCGGCAAATGATACTTCTCCAATAAAAACGCCGAACTCGGTCCGCCGAGATCCGGGACACAGCTTCTGCTTCCACCCACTTAGTAAAATAATCCACCGCTACGATCGGGAACTAATGTCCGGAGCCACCGAGAACGGCTCCGGATGTCATCGATAAAAGGCCACGGCACCAGAACGGTGTGCAAGAACTCGGATGGAGTGTGAATGGTTGGAGCGAACGTTTGGCATTTTGAGCATTGTGCCACATATTCTTGGCAATCTTTTGTTAACGTAGGCCAGTAATACCCGGCCCTTAAGATCCGACCAGCCAAAGCCCTTCCTCCTCCATGATTTCCCAAGTCCCTCATGAACCTCTTTCATCACTTGACATATCCTCCTCTGACACACAGCGTAACATGGGAGCTGCACGTCCCAACCGGTATAGTTTTCCGGACTCCATTACAAACCGGGATGAAATCTTCTTGATTCGTTTGGCCTTCTCTCTATCTTCAGGTAACCTATCTTGTTGTAGATAACGGACGATCGGGCTCATCCACCCGCCGTCTCCTTCACGAATTGCCAGGGATTCTCCTTTTTCAACACTGGGCACTGGAAGTACCTCACGGATGACCGATTTGTTCATCCCGGAATCCTTAGAACTAGCCAACCGCGATAGAACATCGGCTCGAGTATTTTCTTCCCGGGCCACATGACATATTTCAAAAACCTCAAACTGCCGACTCAATGAAACGACTTGCTGCAAATATTTCTCCAAAATGGGGTCCTTTATCTGAAACGACCCGTCCACTTGTCCGGCCACCAATTGTGAATCGGTACGAACCAACAAGTGCGTCACCCCTACTTCCAAAGCTAACCTCAGACCGGCCAGAAAGCAGATTACTGCTGGTTGTTACTCGTAGAAAATCCAAAATGCAAAGAGTATTCAAGCACCATCTCTCCTGGACCCTCCAGAACTACCCCTGCGCCACTACCTTTGAGATTAGAGGAGCCATCGACAGACAGAATCCACTTTTGAGTAAAATCCTTTCTCGGTGAATAGACAAGTTCCACCATGAAATCAGCTAGAGATTGGGATTTGATACTGGTACGAGGACTGAAACTGATCTCATACTCCGATAGTTCCACGGCCCAGGACACCATCCTTCCGGCCAGGTCCGGCTTCTTGAACACCTGCTTCAAAGGAAAATTAGTCTTCACCTGGATGGGGTGTCCAAGGAAGTAATGTCTGAGTTTTCGTGCAGTGGTCACAAGCGCCAAGGCCAGCTTCTCTATCTTCTGGTATCTGGTCTCTGCCCATTTTAACACCTTACTCACAAAGTATACCGAACGCTCTCCTTCATCCGTGTCTTGTACCAACACAGAGCTGATTGCCCCTTCAGTTACTGCCAGGTAAAGTGTCAATTGAGAACCTTCTTTGGGTCTGACTAGCACCGGAGGCGCCGACAATAATTGCTTTACCCCATTGAATGCTTCTTCACATGCTTCCGTCCATTCAAACTGAGCTCTCTTCTTAATTGCCGAGAAGAAATGAATGGACTTGTCCGCTGCACAAGATAAGAAACGAGACAACGCAGCCAAACGGCCAGTTAGCTACTGTACTTCTCGTATCGAGGTCGGACTCCACATGTCAATGATCGCCTGGCACTTATCTGGATTGACTTCGATACCCCGATTTGTGAGCATGAAACCGAACTTGCGGCGAACTCCGAATGTACACTTGTCGGGTTCAAGCGATATTGAATTCACGCCAGAAGGTCTCCCTAATGTCTATCACATGGTCTTCCCCTGACGTGGTTTTTATCACCATGTCGTCTACATACACCTCAATATTCCGACCAATCTGAGGGGCAAACACCATATCCATCAGTCTCTGGTAGGTCGCGCCGACGTTCTTCAAACCAAACGACATAACTCTGTAATAGAAATTCTTTCGCTCCGTCATGAAGGCTGTTTTGGAGGCATCAGCTGGGTTCATCCGGATTTGATTGTACCCTGAGTACGCATCCAAAAAACTTAGGAGGCGAAACCCGGAAGAACTGTCGATCAACCGGTCAATGTGAGGGAGAGGATACGGATCCTTCGGGCATGCTTTGTTCAGGTCGGTGAAGTCTACACACATCCTCCACTTGCCATTCTTCTTCTTCACCATAACAACATTTGATAGCCAGGTTGGGTATTGTACCTCTTTCACGAAACCGGCTTTCAATAACTTTCCTACTTCCTCCGAAACGGCTTGTTCCCTTTCTTCCCCAATCTTCCGCTTCCTTCCTTTGTGACACCGGCTTGACTCCGGGATCAATTGACAAATGATGACACATGATCTCGGGGTCTATGCCCGGCATATCTGACGGCTTCCAGGCAAAAAGGTCTAGATTTTGCCTTAATACCTGGACTATCTCGGTCTCCTCCTCCTTTGTCAACTGTGTTCCGAGGTGGGTAATTTGCAAGGGCAACGGGCCGATCTGAACGTCTTTGACCTCCTCCTGAGGAGTAAGTCCATCCTCGCCCGTCCTTTCTCTTGGATCAATATCGACCATGCCGACCTCATGTTTAGGAGAAGCTTCTGATGGACCCGACCTTTTCTTAGCCTTCAGACTGTCCTTATAACACTTCCGGGCCAACCCTTGATCTCCACGGATAACCCCGACACGCCCGTTGCCGAGGGGATACTTCATAGTCAAGAACAATGTTGACAATACCGCTTCAAGTGCATTAAACGAAGGTCGCCCGATGATAATGTTGTAGGGTGACGACGCGTTAACCACCAAATACCTAACCTGAACGGCTTTGGCATTTTCTCCTTCTCCAAAAGTAGTTAGTACGGGGAGATACCCCAGAACCTGCACCTGCTCGCCGGAGAACCCGACAAGAGTCCCGCTGAAAGGTAACAACTCATTTGGCTCGAAACCCATACCCTTGAAGGCCTCCCAGTAGAGGACATCCGCGGAACTTCCCGGATCGATTAACACACGTTTAACGCCCCAATCCCGGATCTGCACCTCAATCACCATAGGATCGTTTTCATGTGGTAGAACTTCTTTGGCATCTTCCCCCGAGAAGGTTACCACCCCGGGATCAAACCTCGAGGTTCCAATACGAAGTACCTGCCCGGAACCCCGAGCATATCTTTTTCTGGATGAACTAGTGGAGCCGCCTCCTGCAAAGCCCCCTGAGATGGTGTTTAGAGTATGTCGGGTTGATCTCGCTTCCTTCACCTCTTCCACTGCCTTGCCCTTTTTCTTGGACCGGGAATCGGAAGCCGAGTCTCGTTGTGGGGATGAATCCCGCTTGCTGGTCCGCCCAGGGTCCTCCTTCACATATGTTGATAGTTTTCCTCTTTGAATTAATTTTTCAATCTCCCTCCGCAATTGTACGCAGGACTCCGTGGTGTGTCCCTTCAGACGATGAAACTCACACCATGCTCTGGATCACTCCTAGAGTGTTAACGGTCCACTTGCATGGGTGGGTGGCGACTTCAAATGATGGACGTCCGGAGGATATCTTCCTTCGGTGTTGAGGGTGTAACGTCTCCTTGGGCCGAAAGCCGATCGTGGGCGCGGAGGTCGTCTATCTCGAGCTCGTTCACGGGTGGTGGTAGTATCCCGTGGTCGGATTCGTTCGTCACGTCCCGTCCCCCTGTCTTTAGAATCTCGAGCTCGCTTCTCCATGTTACTTTCTTCTCCCTTCACGTAGCTTTTCAAGTAATGATCTCGTTCATGCTCTTGGCGGGCTTTTGGGCTAAGGACTCATTGAACTGGCCGGCCTTAAGGCCATGCTGGAACGCAGCTACAAATATGTCCTGATTAGGACGTGAGACCTTGATAGTCTCCTCGTTGAATCTAGCCATGAAGTCCCGGAGAGATTCGGAAGGGCGCTGTTTCACGTTGAAGAGGGAGGTATTGGTTACCTTGCGATGACGATTAGGCTTCTGAATGATTTTCGGTTGAAGTCTTGATAGCTCACTACGGACAACGGAAGTCCCATATACCGGTAAGGCCGATTCTCTGAAGGTACCAGCCATCAGCTTGCACTTAAGGGAGTAGGTTGCTCTAATAAGTGCCATTGTATTGTTAACCGTGATGATGTGCTCCTGTGGGTCCGTCTTGCCATCATATGATGCCAGTACAGGGGGTTTGAAATTATCTGGAACGACATCCTCCCAGATTTCCTGGGACAAAGGTTGCATGGCTCCGGAGGCTCTACTCCTGCTCTTGCCGTCCAAGCTCTTGGTGAAGGGCTTGCGTTATCTGAAGTGTTTCGTTATCTTGGCGCAGTCATCGATCATGGCCAGAATCGAGTGAGATCGGTGGATCTTGGTGATGCTTGAGACATTGTCGTGCATCGTGCTTATGTGTTTGTGCGGCTGGAATGATTTCACCGAGGCCCCACGGTGGGCGTAAATGTTCTTGCGGAAAACCTTATTAAAGTGATTTTAGGGTTTGGAAGCTCAAGTGTCGTAACTCAAGTTCCAAGCTTATGATTGTCTTGCTTATCCATTGGCGAGCCCTATTATATCATTTCCTCCATGAAGTTGTTTCTTCCCCAGAATCGCCTCAGCATTTACCATGGCTTTGAAGGCAAGGAGTTAGGTTACAGCTTGTAATCAATCACTAGTAACGTCTCATAAAGACTCTAGGAACTCTTCATCTTCATAACGTCTATTCAATCGTTCATACTAGAGTACCTGCCGAGCTACACCTCGGACCTAGGCCGTCCTCATGTCTTTTCCCGGGACCCATGTCGGACGTAGATCTCCTCTTTTAGGGCCGAGACATATCTCGGATCCCTACAATCTTCCCTCCAGGCATCCATCTCGGCTGAGGATTTTATGCATGATCAATTCTTACAATATAAATATATTATATATAAAAGTCGGTCCATAAGATTTCATAGGTAAAATAAACTATTTGAAACCCTTAAAAAGAAATATATTTTTAGGTCTAACATTTTTTTAACCTGATCTAACCTTTTTAAAAGTCTGACCTGACTTAAAAATATAATATACAACAAAGATAGTATCTAATAAAACTAAAATCATAATTACATTATATTAGAAAAAATTTAATGATGTAAGATTTTGATAATTTTCAACAAAATGATAATTTAATTATTCAATTTAGACTCAATAAAGGAATGACATAGTTATATACTAATATGAAGTTGATGATTAATACATGAAGAGAGAAAAATGATAGGTGGTGGTATCCCATAGGCAAACTCTCCGCCACCTCCTCCTCTCCTCCTATTCTCTCTCTCTCTTTCTCTCTCTAAACTCTCTCTCTCTCTCTCCTCTCAAGTACGTTTCCATTTCTCTTTCTCTCTCACTTTCTTTCTCTCTTTCACTCACTCTCATGTAACAACGTAACTCTGAAAAAAACTTCTCATCCAATGTTGTGCTCTTTCTTCGCTCGGATCATTCTCTTACTCCTTCGCAAACTACGGTCAGGATCCGTCGTGTGTCATATTTCTTGCATTCAATTCAATGCTATATATAACGTTTTTCGATTTTGATTTTGTTGAAATTTTCAATTGTGGATTTCAGGAACACTGTTTTCACTGTTTCCTTCAGTTTGTAGCTCAATTGGGGATTTCATTTTGCACTTTTTGGATCTTAGATCACTTTCTATAATCAGGTAGAAATTTTTTCAGTTTTATTTTTTTATTTATTTGTTATGTTACTTTCCTTTTTTATAGTAATTTATTTATTTAATAATTTATGTTTGTTGATGTGAAAATCATGGGAGTTTTATTAATTAGATGGATGATCATTTGTATATTTTGTTATTAATTTTGTGATAATTGTGTTTCATGTTGTTGTAAAGTATGAATCACGGACACCTGAAATACGACACCGACACTGATACACACACTTTTGAAAAAATGAATAAATTAAAAGTAATTACAAGTGTCGGTATTGGTTTTGGATACTGACATGGATATATCTTTTTCAGAGGTGTTAGTGTTACAGAGATTGTAAAGTAGTATTGGATGGTGGATTTGTGTGGGAAATGGATTATGTGATTGAGGGTATGTATGATTGAGGGATTTGGAATTTTTTGTTTGATGTTGTTGGTGTATTTATGTTACTTCCTGATTTGGTAAGGCATAATTAATGTGATTTGAAACTGCATTAATCATAGTTGGGTTCATTTTAGTGTTACATGGATGATAATATTTGTGATTACTTTTGTGATAACTGTGTTTCATGTTGTTGTAGATAGGACACCGACACTGATAATAATTTGAAAACATAATAAATTAAACGTGATCATAAGTGTCGGTGTCGGTTTTGGACACAAACACGTCTTTTTCAGAGGTGTCGATGCTACAGAGGTTGTAAACTAGTATTGGATGATGGATTTGTGTGGGAAATGGATTATGTGATTAAGGGTATGTATGATTAAGGGATTGGGAATTTTTTGTTTGATGATGTTGGTGTATTCATTTTGCTTCCTAATTTGGTAAGACATAATTAATGTGATTTGAAACTCTGGAGTAATCATAGTTGGTTTTATTTTTTAGTGGTCTCTTTCCTGATTCACTTGTGAGATACTATCATAATTGATTTCTCAGAGCTTTTATTTCTCAGACAGAAAACTTAAATTATCATACATATTAAAGGATGGATTGGATTGGCTTTTGGCTTTTATTGTGTTTTCAGTTATTTCCCTTTCCATTTAAGAATTGTGTGAGCTATGTTTGTGTCTTGGTGTGTCCCGTTCCCGGTCCCGCACACAAGTTAAGATCTTAAAAATGGGAGAAAAAATTTAGGACATTATTGCTTTTTTGTAAGGTTTTCGTTTTATTTTATTTTGGTAGTTTAGCTAATTTAATTTGTGGTTGTTCAATGCTTTGTAGACTCTGTTGTTTAAGAAATGAGTCGTGTGAAAAAGGAGAATGAAGATGATATGCGCTGCAATGATCAATCACAGACACGGTTGAATGGTGAGGGTAACAGGGGAAGTGTTGGCGTTGGTGGTGGGGTTGTTCTGAAGAAAGGGCCGTGGACAACTGCAGAAGATGCTATTTTGGTTGAATACGTCCGGAAACATGGCGAGGGGAACTGGAATGCTGTTCAGAAACATTCGGGCCTGTCTCGGTGTGGAAAAAGCTGCCGACTGCGATGGGCGAATCACTTAAGGCCAAATTTAAAGAAAGGATCATTTACTGCAGACGAGGAGCAGTTGATTGCTCAACTCCATTTAGAAATGGGAAACAGATGGGCACGTATGGCAGCGCACGTAAGCACACTTTGTCTTTGTCATTATCTTACAGATTCTCTAGCTTTTTTGTTTCATTTCTTCTGCTCCTTTTGGTTTCTGTTTAAGATATGAATATACTTTTTTCCATAGTTGATGTCAGTGATGTTTTACATCTATCTTGTATCCTCTTTATGATTACCCTGTTTTCTTTTTAACTTGTCCCTAACTATATGACACAAGCTAGTTAGATTTATGCAACTCAGCACTGTTCAACAAGAAACACGCAGATTAATGAACGAAACTCGCAATTTAAGTTATCTGGTGATCACATCATGCTTGATTTTGTGGTCTTCTGCTGCTTAACAGAAAAGTTCTTATGTAGCTAAATGAAATGGTAATTATATCACCTAAGGTTTTGTAATTGCAGCAACCAGTTTCATGCTAAACTCCTTCACCTTTTCATTCGGTCCAAAGAATCATTTTTCTTTCTTTAAAAATTAAGTTCGACTTTTAGATCATATAGTCCCTCTCTTGGTATTTTAAGGACAGGCCACTATCAGGTGGAGCTACAGCTACAAGGGGTTTGATCCCCCCACATGCAGAATCCCCGTTGCCTTCTAAATTCCATTAGGAGTCTCCCTTCCAAAAACTACAAAAAGTTAGAAAAGCCTAAATGTTAGGCAAGGGTTGTTAGCACATTTTTATAATAGCTACATAAATCTGTAAGTTGATGAAAATATGAGGTGATAGATTGATTATATAAATAAAATTGGTTATCTCTATACTAAGCGGTGCACTTTAGAGGATAAAGTATGTCGTTGATCTGAAAATAATCCATTGAGATTTTAACAATAACCTTTGATTTAATAAAATAATGGTTATTACCCCACACTTTTGCTAATGTTTGTAAAATGGAGGATAATTGCTAGATTTAGATTTCAGATAAAAGCTTTTAATAAAATGTCTTAAATAATCCTGGACATTTTGGTTTTTCAAACAGAGGAAAACTGTAATCCACCAAAGGGGGGGACAAGGCTATAATCCCCAACAAAATTGCTTTCATTACCACATTAATTTTCTTAATCCATGATTACTTTTATGATTGATTTCTTTTGCTTTTAGTTGCCTGGTCGTACAGATAACGAAATAAAGAACTACTGGAATACTCGGACCAAGAGGCGTAATCGGGCTGGCTTGCCACTTTATCCTCCAGAAGTGCGAAAAAAGCAAGGGAGTCAACGTGGCCGAGACACTGTTGGAATCGATAATGGTGATAGAGGGCATCATGATTTCTTGCCGAAAAACAACTATGAGATGCATGATGTAATGTTTGACAATTTGAAAGAAAATCAACGAATCTTACCTATTACAGTTGTGCCTGAGAATCCTGATATTTCTGCGAATAGCATTCTGCTTAACAGTCTTGATTCTCCTCCATATTGTAATTCTGTGCCATCAACACTACCTAACCATCACCATCTTCGAGAATCAACAATGTCTTTTCTTGGTTCAAGTGGAACAAACAAGAATTGGTTTTATCCATTTTATCATGTTCAGGATCATAGTTCTGATAAGATTGTGCAATCATTCGGTTTGCATTCTCCCCTTGATCCTGGTTTCTCCTCACACAACTCAATGTATTACCGCCATTCCCTATCAAATGGCAATTCCTCCACTTCTAAGCCGACATCCAAGGCTGTGAAGTTGGAGCTCCCTTCACTCCAATATCCAGATACCGGCTTTGGTGGCTGGGGAAGTACTTTTCCCTCACCTCCATTGAATGAGTCTGTTGATGTATTCAATCAGTCTCCTCTGCCACATGGTGCGCTAGAGTCCGGTTGTTCTTCCCCACGTAATAGTGGGACACTCGAGGACATAATTTATCAGAAGAAGACTCTTCCAAATTCAATGAACAACTGTTCTGACAAGAGTTCGCATTCATCTACTGCAACTCCTGTTGAAAGAGCTGAGAGTTCTGCTTTGAACATGAATGAAACAGAATGGGAAGACTACACTGACCATGCATCTTCCTTTGGTGCTACCTCAATCCTGAATGAGTGTCATGCTGTTAACACCAACGCAAACTCTTGGGATAAATTGACACCTGCTAAAAACTTTAATGGTTAGTACCTTTTTAAATTTGCGGACACTTCCATGCACACGTTTGACACCATGCAAGATTTCATGAATACTTTTTATATTAATTGCTTTATTATACACTTCATTGTTTCATTTCCAAGATACATTCTGATAATCACTATTAGATTTCCCTTTTAATTTCTGTTTTTTTCCTTGCAAAAGTTGTGATGTTAGAAATTTCTACAGGCAACAATGTGAAATATGAGCCTGTTGACCAAGTTTGTACCCCAAAGAGTGAAAATCAAGGTATGTCGATGTTGAACATCACTTGGCCAGATGTATTGTTGGCTTCAGATTGGCATGAGCAGTGCTATGGGCATGAGAAGAACATGACTGAGGCTGGTGGCAACTTAACAGATTATAAGCATGTGGCTGGTGAGACTTATTCTTCAAGTACAGGGGGTTGCTTTATGCACATGGCATAACATGCTTTCTGTCTGAAAAATCTGATCTTCATTGAGAAAACAGTTAAAATGAATATTATGAATTTTTTCTTATGCATTCATGTTATTCTTTTGACATGAGTAGTATTCAGTCTAATATCTTTAAGTGTTGCACTTATTGTAAACAACCTTGAAACTCCTAGGACAGTGTGTGCTTTTTCAGGTATTTGAATAATTTGTATAATGACATGGCACATGAAACTTTGCATTGCAAGTTGCTAAATGGAGTGATTATGTTTTGTATTTCTTTGCTCATGTTTGCATATTGTACTGATATTGTCATTTGATTTGATTTTGACAGTGTTATGTGCTGATAATTTGTTTTCATATGTTATTCTGAACAGTTTATAAAAATAAGCTGAAAACAACTTATGAAGATGTCTGAAGTTGTTTTTAATAAGTTCTCTCTCAAACACTGTCATAAGTGTTAATGTCAGTAGATAAACAAACTCGAATAAATTAATCCAAACAGACTCAAATCAAACTTTAGTTTTTGCTGATTTGTAGAAGATGAGTAGGAGCTACTAATTTGGTAATGAGAACATAACACTAAACTGTTATAAGGCATTACAAGTTATAATTTTAGGTTTTTTCTATTTGCAGTGATGGAACTACTTCCAATATTTCCACTTTCATCATCTGCTTCTGAAGAGTCCTGCATATCATCTTTTGATTTAGAACAGCTTGACATAGCAATACTGTCTTTTCCCACTATGCAGCCACTGCAACCTTCCTCTATATGTGTTAAGGCTTTGACCACCTAATTATAACAGTATATACATTAAGGCTTGAATTGGATTATTATGTAAACTCTAAAAATGAAATGCTGCAGCTAGATTTCGACAGTAAGAAGTTGAAGTGTAGACTTACTGTGTTCATATCCAATCGTTTGTGAGGATCTTTGTTTAGACAATTTCCGGCTAGACGACTCAACCAAAAGACTTGATGACAGTCATGTGAATCCATTATCCTTCCATCAACAAGTTTTTTACAGTTCCCTTGTCTTAGTAGTGGTCTAACCTGCACACAAAAATGACTAACTAACCTCAATATCAAAATTCGATGTAGCTGAAACCGCAGTTTAAAATAACGATTGATTCTTACCCATCCCACTAGATTCTCTCCATCAAGTCTTCTGTCTGTAGTCTTCATTCCAGTTATTAGTTCAACTAGCACCACACCAAAGGAATACACATCTGTTTTATTTGATACTTTACCAGATGCTTCATATTCTGGTGCCCAATATGCCAAATTTCCAGGACATTCTATTGAACATGAGAGTTCTTCACTTACAATTTTAGCCAAACCAAAATCACCTAGCTGAAAACAACATCATCTGCTTTTAGAACAGCAAGCTTGGTTAAAAACAAAACATGGAAAATGCAAACAAAGAACACATATGGTTTTGTCACGGAACTCGTCTGCAGAGTTATATTTATGTTAAGATTACCAAAACTTCACAATCATGTGTAAGAAGCATGTTGTTTGGTTTTATATCTCTATGTATGATGTTATTCTGATGAAGGTATAACAATCCTTTGGCAGCTCCATTAGCAACTTTCACCCTATCTTGCCAACAAAGAGGTTTCCGAGAATGTTCTGCAACCGCAATTTAAAATCATAATTAAAAGGAGATGCATGAACTCATAGATTTACTAAGGTTTTGATTTTGATATCATACGAGATAAATGTTGATCGAGTGAACCATTGCAGATGAATTCGTAAACAAGAAACCTATTGTTTCCTTCGGAACAAGATCCAAGAAACATGACAACGTTTTCGTGTCTTGCTTTTGTTAGTGCGTCGACTTCGGACTTAAACTCCTTCTCTTGTTTGTGATTTGCATGATTGCATTGCTTAACAGCAATCTTCTGTCCAAGAATCTCTCCTTTGTAAACAGAACCAAACCCACCTTCAGACAGAAAGTTCTTTACGGAAAAACCTAGTGTGGCTGCATGCAACTCAGCATATGTGAAGTCTCGTATTGGCCAATCAAGCTTTGGTCTCTTGTTATGGCACATTGAGCAAATAGATTGTTCAACTAATTGATTATGAGAATGAGACATTTTTTTTGTGAGAGCAAAGGAGAAAGAAAGCACCATTCACTTTTGGTGGTGGTGTTCATTTTGAAGGGTTTTATTTGCCTTGAAATTAGAGCTTAAAAAATTGTGGATTTCTACCCTATAAGGGTGGGGCGTACCCTGTAAAAATTCAAAAATGTCCTTGGAAATCGGAAATATACTTTTGGTATGTACCATATTTTGGAATATTTGGGTGAAAATTAGAAATATATTTTCGGTTTCAAATTTATTCCAAATTTGGTCTCACATACACACTTTATTGAAATATTACATAAAGTTTAAAATCGGAAATATATTTCCGATTCACACCTAACACTTTTCAACGTAATTTGCATGATATAGGGTGCTAACCGGAAGTTTATTTCTGATTTCTTAGAAACAAAAATGGAATTTTGCAGGAGTGGGGAAGAAGGTCATGAGGTGGGTTAAGAAATAAAAAAAAAATTGGACTTTGGAAGATACAATGTTGGCACTAGGATTCCAAAAGATGCTTAGTAGATGATTCAAGGACTTAGAATAATATTTACATGGAATTAAGTATATTCATTCTTTCTATGAAATAGTGTATTGGGTTAAAAAATTTAGTAAATTTCTTAATCCACCTCATGAGGTAGAATTAAACCTTATGTATTTATCAAAATATTCTCTAAAATCGGAAATATATTTTCGGTACGCATCATATTTTGAAATATTTGGATAAAAATCGAAAATATATTTCTGTTTCCAAACCAAATAATAAAATATTGGGAAATTATTCTCAATTTTACTTTCGATTTCCACCCAATCCTGATCAATCTGATTTATATGATATAGAGAGTAAATCAAAAATATATTTTCGATTTCTAGAAGCAATATTAAAATTTTATGTGATGTACTAGAAGAATACGAGGTGGATTAAAAAATTCACAAATTTTAATTTATATACATCAATTTTATATTGTTAATCTAAACATATATTCTAGATAATTAATGTCACACTTAATGCTCTCAATATTGTTTTCTTAATTTGTTCAAATGAATCTAACCAACTTAATTCAAATTATTTGAGATCCAATGTGACTTTTTATATTCCAAGAAAAAAAACATAATTGGTTTTGGTTATATTTGTGATCAAGAATATTCATCCACATGGGAAAATTTTGTGACTTTCTAAGTGTGGAAAAAATTTCTTGAAGCAACATAGTGCAAAACGAAGAAAACTCCAAAGAATCTTTGGTGATATCTATTTGGAATTACATATTCTATCATTTTTATCTTTCTTTAAAGGGGTATGGTCGTTAGAGCAACTTTGTTGAAGACAATTATTGACAATTTCTATACAAGATTCGAATATATTTACAATAACAATGTTGAAGAGTTTTTGTTTAAAAAAACAATGTTGAAGATTGGCACATTAATCTCTTGGAGATCGTCACAACTTGCAAGTTTTCATATAGTATATTTGAATAACATTTAGAAATATTTATTCAATTTGGTAATGTTTGAATCATGAGAATTCTTCTTGCCATCTCAAATTTATATCAGGCATTTTTAAAGATTTTTATTTCCACTTTACTCCTCAATTTTAATAAAGAGATTTCTGAAAGAACATTTAAAAAATTTGGTATATCAAAAATTTAGAAATTTCTGATATATGTAAAATTTTCGAAAGTATATTTTAAAAATACGGTATATCGGACATTAGGAAATTTTCGGTGTTGACTAAATTTTCCATAAGTGTTTTTAAAAAATCTGGTATACCGGATATAACTAAATATTCGATATACGAAATTTATATATATATATATATATATATATATATATATATATATATATATATATATATATATATATATATATGTGTGTGTGTGTGTGTGTGTGTGTGTGTGAAATTTTCGATATGTTTACGTATCTTGTTTTTTTCAATGGTTGAGATTTTGCCGATATTTTTGGAGGGTTCAGATTGTACCGACACTTGTGTGTGGTCTAGAACATATAACAATTTGTATAAATAGGAGTTTTAGGGTTATTAGGTAACACGTCTCAACAACATGCCTCTTTCTCAATATTTGATTAAGGCAAAAGTGTATTACAACGGCCGCAAACCTGCCGTTGAATTCAAGCTCCCAGATGGATCTGAGTCCTTTGTCGCCTTGAAGGAAATGTTGAACGGTTTACTACCTGATTCCGAGAATAGAAGGGTGACAAAGATCGAGTTTCAGGAGGATTACATTGGTACAGATGATTGGGTGAAATACAACCTAATCGAGCTAAAGAATGATAAAGATGTGAAGGCCATGTGGAAATTATTTTATTGTAGGATAACCAAAGGTCTGATTGAGTTGGACGCGCAGATCCGAAGATCTGTTGACGACATAATGAAGTGTCTAAAGCGTCCAGATGAATCTGAATCTGGTAGTTCCTAGGTCCGATCTGATGTTTGTAAACTTATTCGAGTTTCTTATTTGTGTTATTTTGTTTTTTATGTAATCAAAAGAAAATGTACTAGCTAAAAAATATTATGCAATAAAGTAAAGTCTGTTTGTCACAACATACACATAATAATACAAATAAAAATCTACATACGCCCTCCACGGGCAATGTCGGCCAACCTTTCTAACCCCTGATAAACCTCACCATCGGGGTTCACCAACCCTATGATGTTATCTAATGTAACTGCGATGGGTTGTAGGCGTGTGTCCTGGTCAGCTATTGGAGGAGGAGGTGGATCAGAAAAATCTCTGGTACCTGAAGGCCCTAGGACGTCAGATGCTGGAGTCAGTGGTATGACCCGAGGGTGTGACACACTAAGGAACCACTCTAGATATCCAACCTCGCACTTCCCGAGCTCCTGAACCTTGATGGCTAAATCCATGATCTCACGGGGGAGGTGATGATGTGACTCTGAAACCAACAATCAATGCCACCATCTGGGGTGTGTGGTACCGGCCATGGGATGCCCTGGACATAACCATATTGGTGTAGACACCGCTCAGGCAAGTGGCTAGCCACATAGCCCTCCCATCTGATATGCCATGAATATAAAGTAGATACCTCAAAAGGATGATGAGGGCGATGAGCCGTATACGGTGTCCAGATGACATCGTCCAAGGTCAGAGCATTCAACCTCCTCTTGTACTCCATCACACCTCTAAGATAGATATGTCTGGCCTTCCACCTCTTTGCACGTGGATCTGTATCTGCCACTCGCAGGATCTTTCGGTCATAGATGTAAGGGAAGTGCTCGTATATCCAACACTACATAAATAAATATAAACAAATTCTTATACGAAAACCTAATAATTATTAAAAAACATCTAATAAATTATAATATACCAGCAACAAACCTAGGTAACCAGCAAGTTGTCTGGTCTCAGGACGGGAAGCAACATTAAGTGTCGTGTACAACATCGTCAAAGCCGCCACTCCCCAAGCCCAACATGGAGTGTCAAGGGCGCTGAATAGAGACAGGTAACAAACATCAATGTAAACTCCAGACTTGTCCACAAAGAGAGTACATGCCACCAGATGTAGCATGTACGCCCTAGTGGCAGCCTCATATCTATGTGCCTCTACCAACACGTTATAAGTAGTCCTCAACCAAGACATGCAGAGGTGAAATCCCCGAGTCTCACCAAACTCATGTAGGACATCCACCTCATCCACCTCCAACGCATCCATAACCATGCGCACCGCTTTAGCCTAATCCCTATACAGTGATGTGAAAATGTACCAACAATCGGTAGGTGAAAGAGAGCATCCACATCATATAAAGTTACCGTCATCTCCCCAAATGGAAGATGGAAGGAAGATGTCTCTGGGTGTCACCTCTCAACAAAAGCTTATAGTAGGGGGCGTCCAGCATCGCCAATGAGCATCTGGAAAAGTCCTCCAGCCTGAACTCCTTAACTATCCTCCACACCTCCTCAAACATATCAGAATGGGGGAAGTTCTTCAACTTCGACCCATGAGAAACGACCTTCAAATTTGGACGCTCCTGAATAACACAATTACAAGAAATTAATATACATCAAATAATGTAATACAAATAAAAATTAAGCGTTAAACCAAATCAATAATACATACCTCACTCTGCCAAATCCTATAAGCGACATGGTCAACAAAACACATCAAAACGCACTTGTCAGAAGGTCCTCCAGAGAAACCACCATCAAATACACATTGATGGCTAAGTAGATGCAACAGTCGTGGTGTCTATATCAACACAAGACACCACATGCACTCCCTCATGGACCGACTCCTGAACCGGCACCTGAACCAACTCATGAACCGACTCTTGAACCGGCTCCTACACCGACTCCTTCACCACCTCCAGAACCCACTCCTCATCTATCTTCTCCTCAACAACCGGCTCCTGAACCATTGACTACGGTACAAATACCTGCTCCATTGTAGGAACAGGAGGCTGATCGTCCACAACTGTCATAGAAGTTCTGATAGTCTGTCGACGAGGTGCACAAAACCCGACGCGGCCTACTCTGCCATCCGTTTCCGGTGAGAACTGGTCGGACGACAGCGATCACCCTGCGCCTCATCAGCTGCTCGAGCCACATCATCTGCTTGATCAGTAGTTCTACCAGAAATAGAACTGTCTCTTCCTATAGTCTTCACTGCAAGCAAAGTTAAAAATCATTATAAACTTAGCATTTTTTAAGAAAAAAAATAGAAAATATCGGAAATTTCAAAATTTCTGGTATTTTAAGCGTACCGGAATTTTCGTAATTCCCGGTATCAGCATCAAACGAAAATATCAGGAATTTCAAAATTTCTTGGGCGAAAATACAGGATATTTCTTAATTTACGGTAGGTGATACCGGAAATTATGAAATATTTGATACGAAATACCGAAAAATTGATCATATTTACCGTAAATCTTACTTGATTTTGTGAAAATTCCGATATTGCACGCAAATTTTTGGTATCGTCAAAAAAATTTTAAAATCTCGGTGTACCTTAAATTTCAACAATGAATGTGACTTGAATAAAATTGTCTTTTCATAAAATTTAGGGGATGCCAGATATAAGTGAGGGGGTGACAAGAATCTCTTGTTTCTTTGGCTAAAATAAGTTGAGAAAAAAATATATTATCATCATATATTTTGTTAAATTACATTAATTATTAATATTTTTAAATTAGTTACGTGATATGATTTAATGATTAATTCATATTAAATAAGAGATTAACTGCTATACAATGTTAATGTAAATTTTTTTTATACAGTTAGCGTCTCACAACCATCTACTAATGTATTTAGTAAATAATTAAAATAAAACTAAAATATAATTAAATAATCTGACGGTCATAATTTGTTGACGCTGTAAAACCTCTTTACAATATAGTGTATTCCAATTAAATTTATTAAGTAATAATAAAATTATTTTACATTATCAATATATCATCTTTAATCTCAAATAAATTATACTTTTTGTTCTTGAATTTGTCCAAATATAAAAAAAAAAAAGAAGTTATATAGTTGGATGATATCCAACCATAAAAGCCTTCAAGATCATACAATCATGAATGGAAGATGAAGTAAAGTCCCTAATCAGCTTGACAATTAGGGAAACATTTGCAATAATTGTTGGTGATTTTATCATCATCAATGTATTTTAGTAGTAATGTGATTTACTAAAGGCCAATGCAATTATACGTTAAGTTCAGAAACGAGTTAGGGAAGTGTGGAGTGCACGCTCGTTGAGCCAATGTATAATCGAATACGAATAATCAAACGGGTTCCAGGCGGAGCCTGCGGTGCGGGCAGCGCCTGGGTCCAAGGGCGAAGCCCCGGTGTCCCGACACAACCGTTTCCGTGTGCTTCAAATTTTGATCTCCTATTTAAGGAGTCAATTGGCCTCGGTTCGCACACAGGAAAAAACCGATCATTAATCTCTACATTCAAAATCAGTATTCGATTGCCAGAAAACCGATTGTTCTTCGATAATTATCCCCACAAAGATTTCGTGAACCCAGGCAAAAATAGGGTCGAAATACTTTGTTCGGAAAGTGAACAAACACGATTTTCGAAGTAATCCAGGATTATCTTACCCTAAGATCTAACAAACGAACAAAGTATTCTCTGATAATCATGGCTGGAGGACACACCATCAAGGAGATGACTACAAACTTCGGAAAATTGGACAAGTTTCAAGGACAGGACTTTAGGCGTTGGCAGAAGAAGATGCATTTCATGTTGACAACATTGAAGGTGGTACACGTCCTGCTACACCGATACCGTAATTGTGGAGAATGATTCAATCGAAAATATGAGACAGATCAAAGTGGGAGAACGACGACTACATATGTAGAGGCACATTCTTAACGGTATGTCGATTCCTTATTTGATATTTACCAAAACGTGGAATCAAAGGAATTGTGGGATATCCTTGAATCCAAGTACATGGCAGAGGACTCATCCAAGAAAAGTTCTCGGTAACCGATTTCAACAATTACAAAATGGTTGAATCGAGGTCTGTCATGGAACAATTCAATGAACTCCTCCGAATCCTTGGACAGTTCACACAACACGGATTGAATATGGATGAAACAATATCTGTCTCAAGCATCATAGACAAGTTGCCTCCTTCGTGGAAGGATTTCAAACACAATCTGAAACATGGAAAAGACGAACTGTCTTTGATCCAACTTGGAAGTCATTTGCGCATAGAAGAATCTCTAAGAGCGCAGGAAGATGACAAAGGAAAGGACAAAGGAAAGGGCAAAGAAATTGCTGGACCCTCGGTCAATATGGTCGAAGAGGGTGGTAAGAATGATTACAACAAAAACAAAGGAAAGAAGCGTGCCTTCAAGAACAACAAAGGCAGTTTCGGTGCTTACAAGAAACCGAAACTAGAATGCTGGAACTGTGGCAAAACAGGCCACTTCAAGAAGGATTGTCGTTTCGGCAAAAAGCACAACAACGCGAATGCAAGCGGTTCAAGAAAGGGGTCTAAGGACCACTCCGAAAACCAAGGTCAGAAATCAATTCGTGATTTGAACAGTTTGATTAAACATTCGGTTTCACTAAATTCTGAAGCATTTTATGTGCAGGATGATGCTGCCGCGTGGTGGATTGATTCTGGTGCCACAACACATGTTTGCAAGGATCGTTTCTGGTTCAAGACTTTTGTTCCAGTGGAAGATGGTTCTGTCCTGTACATGGGAGATGATCACTTCGCTCCCGTTGAAGGCAAAGGAAACGTGGTGCTAGAATTCAGTTCTGGAAAGACTATTACTTTGTTTAATGTTTTGTATGTACCTAAACTACGTAAGAATTTGATTTCTGCTCCTGTATTAAATAAGCTTGGATACAAGCAAGTGTGTGAATCCGATAAATATGTTTTATCAAAGTGTGGTGTGTTTGTAGGATTTGGATATTATAATAATGGTATGTTTATGATGAATTTGAATGGAGTTCCAAATGATTCTGGTTCTATATTTATGTCTTCGTCGAATGTTATAAATTTATCGTTATGGCATGCTCGTCTAGGACATGTACATTATAAAAGAATGCATGAAATGTCTAAAGATGATTTAATTCCTAGTTTTGATGAAAATGTAGAAAAGTGTAAAACTTGCATGTTAACAAAGATCACTAGGCAACCTTTTAAAAGTATAACAAGGAAATCTATAATTCTTGAATTGATACATAGTGATTTATGTGATTTGCATGCTACTCCATCATTAGGAAATAAAAATATTTTATCACTTTCATAGATGATGCGTCTAGATTCTCGCTATGTTTATTTGTTGCACACTAAGGATGAAGCTTTAGATAAATTTAAAATCTATAAAAAGTTGAAGTGCAACAAAATGTGTTGATTAAAACATTACGTACAGATAGAGGTGGTGAATATTATGATCCTGTGTTTTTCCAGTCCGTAGGAATCATTCATGAAACTACGGCACCTTATACACCTCAACAAAATGGTGTGGCTGAAAGGAAAAATAGAGTTCTTAAAGAAATGGTGAACGCCATGTTATCCTACTCTGGTCTGAGTGAAGGGTTTTGGGGAGAAGCTATGTTAACGGCTTGTTATTTGTTAAATAGGGTTCCTAATAAAAGGACAAGACTACCCCGTATGAACTTTGGTATAAGAAACGACCCAACTTAACATTTCTACGTGTTTGGGGTTGTAGGGCCGTCGTTAGACTCCCGGACCCAAAAAGGAAAACTTTGGGTGAAAAGGGTATAGCGTGCATCTTTGTTGGATATGCTGAGCACTCCAAGGCCTATAGGTTTTATGTTATAGAACCTAATAACTCGATTTCTATTAACACGATAATAGAATCGAGAGATGCCATATTTGATGAGAATTGTTTCTCTTCTATACCTAGACCAAATATTTCTATACCTAATTCAGATGAATCTCTAAGGGATGATCATTCAAGTGATGTGCCAAGTGAGACACTTGAACCGCGTAGGAGCAAAAGAGCTAGAAAACCTAGAACTTATGGATCTGATTTTCAATTATATTTGGTTGAGGGATCAAAGGATCAGATTGATGCTCAATACTATTATTGCTATAGTATAGAGGAGGATCCAAGAACATATGATGAAGCTGTGAAATCTCGAGACTCTAGTTTTTGGAAAGAAGCAATTGATGAAGAGATTGGTTCTATCATGGAAAATAATACTTGGGTATTGTCTGATTTACCACCTGGTTGCAAACCATTGGGTTGCAAATGGATCTTCAAAAAGAAGATGAAAGTCGATGGTACAATTGACAAGTTTAAAGCTAGATTAGTTATCCAAGGCTTCAGACAAAAGGAAGGGATCGATTATTTCGATACCTATGCTCCAGTTGCCCGTATCACTACTATTAGATTGTTGATTGCCTTGGCGGCTATTCATAATCTAGTGATTCATCAAATGGATGTCAAAACAACATTTCTGAATGGTGATTTGGAAGAAGAAGTGTATATGAAGCAACCTGAAGGATTTGTAATGCCTGGTAATGAGCATAAAGTGTGTAAGCTAGTTAAGTCGTTGTATGGGCTGAAACAAGCTCCGAAGCAGTGGCATCAAAAGTTTGATGAGGTTGTTTTGTCTAACGGTTTCATTCTAAACCAAGCTGACAAATGTGTATATAGCAAATTTGATACATTCGGTAAAGGAGTTTTCATTTGTCTATATGTTGATGACATGTTGATCTTTGGCACCGACCAAAATCAAGTTGATAAAACAAAGAGTTTTCTGTCATCAAAGTTCTCCATGAAGGATATGGGAGAAGCGGACGTTATTCTTGGTATTAAGATTAAACGGGAGAATAAGGGGATTGTAATTACTCAATCCCATTACATTGAGAAAATACTCAAGAAGTTCAATCATGAAAGTTGTTCTCCAGTAAGTACTCCCATGGATCCGGGAGAAAAACTCATGCCAAATACAGGTAAACCTGTGGATCAACTCGAATACTCAAGAGCTATAGGTTCTTTGATGTATGCTATGATTAGCACTAGACCGGATATTGCTTATGCGGTTGGAAAGTTGAGCAGATTTACTAGTAATCCTAGTAGACACCATTGGCATGCGATAACAAGGGTATTCAAGTACTTGAAGGGTACTATGAATTATGGATTGTCATATATGGGATTTCCTTCGGTGTTAGAAGGTTATTCAGATGCTAGTTGGATAAATAATGCTGAAGATTCATCCTCTACAAGTGGATGGGTGTTCTTGCTTGGGGGAGGTGCCATTTCGTGGGCTTCCAAGAAGCAAACATGTATAACTAGTTCCACAATGGAATCGAGTTTGTGGCATTAGTACGGTAAAGAAGCGGAATGGCTAAGGAACTTGGTATATGAGATTCGATGTGGCCTAAACCGATATCACCAATTTCCATCCGTTGTGATAGTATCGCCACATCGGCTAAAGCTTATAGTCAAATATACAACGGGAAGTCTAGACATTTGGGTGTTAGACATAGTATGATTAGGGAATTAATCATGAATGGGGTGATATCTATTGATTTTGTTCGGTCGCAACAAAACTTAGTGACCACTTTTGAAGGGTTAGCTAGAGACTTAGTGAAAAGTCGGTAATTGGGATGGGATTAAAGTCCATTTAAATCTGTTAGTTATGGTATACCCAATTCCCTTCTAATACAACGTTAGAAGCAGAATTCAATGTGGAAAGATCATAGTTAAAGATTGGAGCAATTGTATTTATCTTCCCAAGGTGCTCGACGCAAGTAATGTCTAGGTTGAAGTATATCTTCTTAATGGTTCTCTTTGAAAAATTGCAAATGCAGGTGCAAGACTAAAGGGATCACCTATGTGAGCATGAAGTTTTGCCGCTTCAAGAAGCTTGGACTTGGCTTCCTATATGCTTATTAATGGATAAGGACACATGGCTTGTAAAAGTGTCAAGAATGAATAGTAGAGTTTTGTAAGAAACATATGTGTATTGTATCTTCAGATATTCAAATGGATTGACGGGTTCAATCGATATGACACCCTGATTTTCGAGTATTTGAAATGTGTATTTATACTAAGATGAAAATTCAATCGCAAGATATTTTCATTTATGCATTTGTTTGATCGTTATACCTGTAGGTTGTACCCTTGTATATATTTTGTATATACTGATTGAATCAAGGATTACACTAAAATGGGGGGATTTGTTGGTGATTTTATCATCATCAATGTATTTTAGTAGTAATGTGATTTACTAAAGGCCAATGCAATTATACGTTAAGTTCGGAAACGAGTTAGGGAAGTGCGGAGTGCACGCTCGTTGAGCCAATGTATAATCGAATACGAATAATGAACGGGGTTCCAGGCGAGCCCTCAGGGTGCGGGCGCCCAGTCCAAGGGCGAAGCCCCGGTCCTACCGACACAACCGTTTCAACGGGTGTGTCTCTTCGTTTCAAATTTTGATCTCCTATTTAAGGAGTCAATTGGCCTCGGTTCGCACACAGGAAAAAACCGATCATTAATCTCTACATTCAAAATCAGTATTCGATTGCCAGAAAACCGATTGTTCTTCGATAATTATCCCCGCAAAGATTTCGTGAACCCAGGCAAAAATAGGGTCGAAATACTTTGTTCGGAAAGTGAACAAACACGATTTTCGAAGTAATCCAGGATTATCTTACCCTAAGATCTAACAATAATCATATTAATGAAGGTTGTGAGATAATCTAAATTATAGCAAAGTTCAAGTTAATTAAAGTTAGATTTATATATATATATATATATATATATATATATATATATATATATATATATATATATATATATATATATATATATATATATATATATATGAGGAGGGATCAAATTACACCAACTAGTTACACCAATTGTTACACTAATTATTAATCGTTGATATTATTTTGATCTAATGGTTATTAAGTGACTAGTTAATGCCCATATTATACATTCAAATAGCCTCATCTTATTTAGGTAATAAATCAATTATATTTTATAAAATCATACTTTTATAAAATAAAATTTATTTTCTCACTTTTTCTAATCACTCATGTAATTCTTCATATCTATTTTTTTTTTAACACAATGTAAATCAAAATATATTTTTAAAAAATAATCATAATTCATAATAAAAATAGTTCTTATTATTTAAAAATATTAATTATTTAATTTTTTTTTCTTCTTACTTAAAGTAAGTTGATAAACTTTTAATTAGAGTACAAAATAATACTCAAATTGGCTATAAAAATTAAATAAATAAATAAATAATGAGTATATATAAATTTTGTTGTGAAATTAAAATAATTTAAAAAAAAAAGGAAAATAATATTTATAAATAAGCGAAAATTTTATCGATTTCATTATCCACTTTATATTTATTTTTCAATTTACAACTTAATTACTATGCACTCGTTATTTGAGTATTTTTCTCTTTAGTTACATAATTTTTAATATTATTTTATACTCTATTTAAAATCTTAATATTATTTTATACTTTAAAGAGAAAAATAATATTATTTTATACTCTGAAGCAGAGCTGATAAGATTTTATACTCTGAAGCAGGGCCGATAAGATTTTATACTCTAAAGAGAAAAATAATATTATTTTATACTCTGAAGCAGGGCTGATAAGATTTTATACTCTGAAGCAGGGCTGATAAGATTTTATACTCTAAAGAGAAAAATAATATTATTTTATACTCTGAAGCAGGGTTGATAATATTTTATACTCTAAAGAGAAAAATAATATTATTTTTCTCTTTAGAGTATAAAATCTTATCAGCCCTGCTTCAGAGTATAAAATAATATTATTTTTCTCTTTAGAGTATAAAATAATATTAAGATTTTAAATAGAGTATAAAATAATATTAAAAATTATGTAACTAAAGAGAAAAATATTCAAATAATGAGTGCATAGTAATTAAGTTGTAAATTGAAAAATAAATATAAAGTGGATAATGAAATCGATAAATTTTCGCTTATTTATAAATATTATTTTCCTTTTTTTTAATTATTTTAATTTCACAACAAAATTTATATATACTCATTATTTATTTATTTATTTAATTTTTATAGCCAATTTGAATATTATTTTGTACTCTAATTAAAAGTTTATCAACTTACTTTAAGTAAAAAGAAAAAAAAATTAAATAATTAATATTTTTAAATAATAAGAACTGTTTTTATTATGAATTATGATTATTTTTTAAAAATATATTTTGATTTACATTGTTTTAAAAAAAATAGATATGAAGAATTACATGAGTGATTAGAAAAAGTGAGAAAATAAATTTTATTTTATAAAAGTATGATTTTATGATTTTATAAAATATAATTGATTTATTACCTAAATAAGATGAGGCTATTTGAATGTATGATATGGGCATTAACTAGTCACTTAATAACCATCAGATCAAAACAATATCAACGATTAATAATTAGTGTAACAATTGGTATAACTAGTTGGTAATTTGATCCTCCTCTATATATATATATATATATATATATATATATATATATATATATATATATATATATATATATATATATATATATATATATATATATATATATATATATATATATATATATATATATATATATATTCATTTTTTAAAACAATTTTTAATAATAATAATCTTTATTTTTCATTCACTCTTTCTTTCTCTTCTCACTAAAAGTATCTCACGCACTAACAAATTAATATCCGAAGCTCTTATTAAATTTTTGATTGTGTTTTCAAGAATCACACGTAGGTGATTGTGTTTTTTGGATCGTGGGTTGTTAATCAATTGTTCTAAAGATGAACGGTAACACTGACAATATTTCAAATTCTCTTCCAATTCTTGACGGCAAGAATTGAATTCGATGGAGAAAACAAATGCAATTCTTGTTCGAATTTCAAGAAATCCTAGAAGTGATCACTAATATTAGAGTTCTTGAACTTGCTGACAACGCAATTGATACCAAGAAGAAAGACTACAAGGTTGTATTTTGTATTCAATCGATAATAGATGCGGCAAATTTTGATCGAATTTCTCATCATGAATCGACGAAGGAGACATGTGATATTCTTGTCAAGTATTACGGAGGAGGTGAGAAAGTTAAAGTCATCAAATTGCAGACGTTGTGAAGGTAGTATGAATTAATGCAGATGGGAGAGGAAGAAAAGATTGTAGGCTATGTCTCCAAGGTACAAATTCTTTTCCATCTCATAAAAAGCTGTAGTGAAACCCTTATTAGATGATAGTTGAGAAAGTAATGTGTACGTTGACCTCTCACTTTGATAACGTTATCGTAGTCGTTCAAGAACCCAAAAATCTTGCAACTATGAAACTAGAATATTTGGTTAGCTTGTTAGAGGCACATGAGATGAAGAGTGTCGAAAGGAAAGGTATTCAAGATTCGATACAAGCTCTACAGGTCTAGACATGGAAGAAGTATGGTGGTACCAACAAATTCAAAGGCAAATGAGTCTTTGTCGAACCCTCAAAAGCATAAAATCTATGATAGGGTTTTTGAATTCTCAAAAATAGGAGAAAGAAACTCCTATCAAACAGACAAAGAAGGAAAAAAAAAAGTGTGCAATGCAATAACTATGAAAAATGAGGTTATTTGGCCAAGAATTATTGGTACAAGAAAGATAAGGGAACAATAAAAGGCAAGGACGAAGGAGCGAACCTTGAACGTCAAAATTCCGATGATTTTGATGATTTAGGACTTGTGCTTGCAGTTGTAGATGAGCATGTCTACTCCAAGATCTGGTTCCTCGACATAGGCTGCTCGAATCACATGACTGATCAAAGAGTGTGGTTAGTAGATTTCGACGAGTCGAAGAAAGGCAAGGTCAAACTTGCTGATAATAGCCCGTTGCAAGCAGAAGGTATTGGCGACATAGTTTTCAAAGGAGCAATGAAGCAAAAGCTATGATCAAAGATGTACTATATGTACCTGGAATAAAGTAAAATCTACCAAGTATTAGATAGCTGGTCGAAAAAGGTTTCTCAATAGTTCTGAAAGATTGAATCTTGGAATTGTTCGATACTCAGAATAATTTGGTCTTAAGATCTCCGTTATCGAAGAATAGAATATTTTAGGCCATGATCACTTCGACTGTGGTACAATGTTTGAAAACAGTTGTCGGCCACAAGCATAGTTGACGGTGGCATTTGAGTTTTGGTCATCTGAACTTTAGGTTATTCAATCAACTGATTACTCAAGATATGGTAACTAGTATATCAAGACTCGAGATGCCCGACAAACTCTGTGAAGGTTTCTTAGTAGGGAAAAAACCCATAAAGGCTTTTATTTCGACTATGCTAATGAGATCTTTCTGCATACTCGACATTTTCCCATGTCTTCTGCATTCTTCGTTGTTATCATCTATTTCTTCACTGTTTGCTTATGCTCCGCTGTTCTCTTTTGATTCTTTGTTCTGCTTTGCCTCTTCTTCTTACTTTCTTTCACTCCTACAACCTCTGTTATGTTTGCCATGCCTTGTTTCTCTTTTGATAATCAAGACATCATCATTCTTTGTCATTGTAAGAGTAGCACCAAACTCCAACAATAAAGATTATTTAAATCTATTGACAATCTTGAAATTGATTAGCATTGGAACTCTTATAAAGACTAGAGCAAGAAAACAATTGTTTGTGATTTTTGTGAGCACCCTTCAACATAAGAAATAACAAGGGCTAAGACACAACAATTGGCGATAAGGGAAGAAGTAAAATTTTGCAGGAAAATATCAGATGATATAAAAAAATGTTGCAAGAGAGTTATGATAAAAAGCAGGACAAGTATATATATTTTATTGAGTGTGTGAAACACTTGAGACAATAAGATGCTCCACAAGTTTACCTAGACTATCAAGCTGGATAAACACATTCTAGCACAAAAGAACCACATCAACACTATCATTAAAGTGGAAAATTTATTTGTTTCAATAATAATCTAAACTGAAATTCTATCTTCTTATTTTATTTCTCTGGTATATATAGTCTACCAGTACCATACCATCTAAGAGTTGTTGAGTAAACCAATTCTGTATGTTACCATTACGGCATCCCTTTCACAATGTGCTTCATAATCACTACATGATTCATCAGAAAATTGAAATGAGCTTGAGCCACTTGAGCACATGCTTTTGATTATTGGAGGAGATGGTGGCTGCCTCACAGTCATATGTCTCATCTGATTAATGGTATCATTTCCTTCTATGGATTCTGAAATGGTGCTTAGTAACTCACTTTCCTCCTCAAAGACTTCGTGTATAGCATCTTCATTTTCATCAAATTCTGAGTCACTATACGATGAATCTGACCTGGCAGGTGAGTAATCTCCCGTTCCAATGTCACATGTGTTTCCTTCCGAAATGTCACTCAAAGCATTAACAATCTGTTGCGATAAAACAAAGGTAATACTTCAAAATCTTTCGTTTTGAGGCTATAATAGGCCTTAGCCAGACTCGTGCCTTAAAAATTTATCGTAGGCCAGACTCAGGCCTTGGCCTGACCTATTTGATTAAGTCACTAATATTTGTTTACTTACCGCAGCCATACTTAGTCTTTTCTTAGGGTCCTTGCTTAAACATTTCTCAGCTAGTCTTATCATCCAAAACAATTGATGGTAATCATGTGTATCAATGATCCTTTCATCAATTAGATCTGGATAATTTCTTTCTCTTAAAAGTGGCCTTGCCTACAAAAACAAACACACAATTAGAATAATGTTGCACTTAGAAATTTTTGTTATTTTCGTCACAACATGTGTCGGAGTCGGACATAACATGTGTCAAAATACTAGAATGCCTTTAATCTAAAGTGTCGGTGCTACATTTAAATTGAAATTTTCATGGTATTAAGATTGTCTGTTACCCATCCAACTAGGCTTCTGCCTCCAAGTCTTTTGTCTGTAGTTCTCATTCCAGTGATAAGCTGTAGTAGAACCACTCCAAAAGAATAAACATCTGTTCTAGTAGACACTTTGCCATATTCTGCATATTCCGGTGCCAAATACCCCCAGGTACCAACAACTTCCGTTGAGTGTGTCAAATCTTTGTTGTGAGTTCTTGCTAGTCCAAAATCTCCTATCTAATAGATTCATCATGAAAGAAAAGTATTAGTCTCGAGTCTCGACAAAGTTCAACTCATTTGTGTGTAGAACTTAGTAGTAGTATATATTCAAAAAGTTGATGTATTACCAATGGTTGATTATCATGTGTAACAAGAATATTGTTTGGTCTAACATCTCTGTGTATGATGTTATTTTTGTGCAAATATAGTAAGCCTCTGGCAGCTCCAATAGCTACTTTGATCCTATCTTCCCAAGTAAGAGGCGATCGCGAGTGTTCTGCATCAATTTTGTATAGGTTAGTCTCTCAGATACTTTGTCTAGTGAAAATTTTATGGTGGAAGTAGACCGATACTTGAAATGGTCTAAAACTCCAATGACATCATACGTCGCCTTTCTGAAGTAAACTCAAAATCTTCCTCGTCCTCTCAGCTGAGAAGGTGACTTGATAGTTGTTGGTTCATATCAGGTCACCATCTCAGCCATAAGACGAGGAGGAATACGAACATGCCGTCAAATTACTCAATTAGAGGCTTATTTGCTTACCGGAGAGATGTTGATCAAGTGAGCCATTGCAGACATATTCATAAACAAGAAGCCTATTATTCCCTTCTGAACATGAACCTAAAAGCATGACCACATTTTCATGCCTTGCTCTTCTAAGTACATTCACTTCAGATCTAAACTCCTTTTCTCCTTGAAAGCTTGCACTTTTATGTTGCTTAACCGCAATTGTCATTCCGTTTAGCTGTCCTTTGTAGACCGATCCAAATCCACCTTCTGACAGAAAGTTCTTCGCAGAAAATCCTTGTGTAGCAGCAAAGAGCTCCAAGTAACTGAAGTCTCTTTTGGATCCAATTTTCAGTCTTTTATTGTTGCACACAGAACAAGCTGGATTTGTAAACTCCTCCTCCATATTATATGCTGCATTCTCAATTTGTATCGCCTTTTGGTTTACTTCTGTTCGGTTCGATTCTTGATTTTCACAAATATGAAATAGCGACCGTCTCTCTTGTTTTTCTTGTTCTGGAAGAAACTCTCCCATTTGGTATTTCTGAAGGACATATTCTGAACTTCCAACGCCAGAAGTCGATGCATCGGTACTTGAAACTCCGGACGTGAAAAGATCGGTGGTAGACGAAGACTTGGACACTGCTCCATGAATCATTGTTCATTCATTATCAGTTGTTGTAGTACTGAATCATTCAAATGTATATCATAACAAATACTTACTCTGAAGAGAAACTCCGCCGTCTTCACTTCCCGGTATCATTTCCGAATAGCTTACAATTTCTTGCCGTTCGGAAAATTTAGAAGCTATTGATTTTGGATCTTTTAGCTTTTCAATGGAGTTATCACTTGTTATCCTATACATACCACAAGGGATCCTGTCCATGAAATTCTTCATGTTTCTGTGGATATACCTGCAGGTAAAAGGCTAGAAATCTGAGTAACAGTTATGCGAAAATGAAAGAAACTTCTAGACTAAGGCAAAAGAGAAATGATTTGGAAGTCAAAAACTGACCTATCAAGTATCAAAGTTGTAGGTTTAAATTTAGTTGCAGCCTCAGAAATAACCTGAGGAGCTGGTCCTGCATGCACTTCTAGTTGGAATTCAATCTGAAAAATATCATTTTCATAAGCATAGTTTCATTATTCATTTTATTCTAACACCCTAGAGTAGTTACATTGTTCATAAACCAGAACCGTCTGTGAGCGTATGCAACGTGGGCTACTGCACAGGCTCAAAATTTTCCACGCTTAAACCATGGCTAAATAAGGTTTCATAAAATATTTATCATGGTTAAACGTATAGGTCCTCTATTATTTTTCCACTACTGAACTGTAACTAGTCTATACAGAGCCTCTAAAAACTTTATACGGACCTATTCATAAAGTTAACAGTTATTTTTCTTTTTACTTGAAGAACAAGTAACTGGTTTCTAGCTATATATATATATATGGAGGATTGAATGTGCTAACCTGATTGGTTTGACAGTACTTAGAGAGCTTGTTGATATACCGATTCATCGGATAATCATTCTTTCTTTTGCTAAAGTTTTCTTCAATGATTTTCTTGTTTGTTGAAACAAAATAGCTTGAATCAACAGTGACCATGTAACCCACTGAAGAGAAGGAAAAAAAAAAAGAGTTAGTTGTTAGTTATACTAATTATATCAAGAATTGAAATAGATACTCTTTTTCGTAAAGGCGCGCGAATCGTCGTGTCGATAAAAAATTGAAGAAGTAAATGAATCCTTACAACTCTTTCTTCCAAAGAAAGAAAACATACTAGGACTGCTAAACCAACTTAGAATGGCAACAATTATAAGCTGATCTCCAGCTTTAACTGCTAGCTTTTTGAGGACCTTTTCTATTGCCTTTAAACCAACATCTCTTGATGCATCTTGGATCACTACTATTGTTTGAGTTTCTGTACTCATCTTAGCTAAAACACTTTTTCTTTACCAAAAGTATAAAAAAAAAATGTAAAAAGAGATTTTATATGAAGTTGTTCAATGCATAAACATCCTTAAAAACAAAAAATATATATACATTATCCTTAAACCCTACCTGTCTTTTTTTTGTTTATGATATATAATATGTATGACCTTGTAATTATGAAGAAAATTTATCAAAAACCAATGAGTTAAAGGGTTACATGTTATATTTACAATGATAAAAGGAGGAAAAATTAAAGGAAAATATTTATATATTGTGATTCTATTAAAACATAAATGATGAAGGAATGTTGAGATCAAACACAAGAAAATTTATTCAAGAAAAAACCTATATCCACATTTATTATTTCTTGGCACGCACTTATGCTTATAAAGGAGAGTTATAACAAAATTTAGAAGGAATGAGAAGAGATGAATCACATTAGAGCACAAGAGATGTTGGTTAGCAATGGTATATTCTAGGATATCCCTTGAAAGGGCCCTCAAATTTTCTCTAATTAATGGGAAGCAAGGTGAATTTATTGGCTAATAATCTTATGAATTAGTGAATACTATATTATTTCAATTTATTTTATTTTATTTTTGTTTTATTTATTGAATAAAGTTTGTTAGCATATAGCTAGACTCATAAATATAGGAGAGACAAAAAGAGTTGAGGGAATGTCGATGAAACCAATGTATATGTTTAACAAAAAAAAAAGTTGTTTAATGAAGATGGTTATGTCTAGGTACTAGGTAGCCAAAAAATTATTTAGTTTTAAATTTATAATTAGTTATTTAAAAATTAAAATGCATAGAGAATATCAATTTTGATCTATAATATATATATTTGGTTGAAGGTGTTGTTAAGTGAGTTGCAACCTGGATGGAAACACTCATTTTGATTTTCTCATGGCCAATGTATATTATATAATATGTGATGTCATATTTCTTTTCATAGAAATTATCATTGGATAAGATGCTGATACCTTATATTATCATTTTTTTTAAAATCTAAACTATTCTTCAGATGTTATTATGGAGGTTTATACTTCTATTGGGAATTATTTATTTTAAAGTAAAATTTGATCAAGAATTGTTGGTACGTTATCTTTTAATCTTAATGAAATATTTCTATTTAATTATTGTTTCTTATTTATGTTAGTGGATTGTATTTGTAGTTTGCCTAATTCTTTAGTACATAAAGACAAAAAAAAGAACATAATAATAAAAGACATACTTACTTCTTTCGTCAGAAGGCATAAGGTTGTAATATACACAAACATAACATAATTTGTCTTCGAATTACATCAAAATAACAAAATTTGTCTCAAAAGCATAACTTGTCTAAGAATTACATAACATAATGTCACAATGTCAAAAATGCATAAATGTCATAATCACAATGTCTTCTTCATGATAACATAACCTTTTTCATGACTTCTCTTTCCTAGGATTTCTCCTCAATTCCAATTTCCTTTGAAATCTTAGGTTTGATACTCTTCATTTTCTGCAAAAATTAGAATAATTAGAGGTGCTCATATAACACAGATCATTAGAATAATTTCCTTGAAATTTTAGGTTTAGTACTCAACTAGTTTAAGACATGTAGGAGTAGAAGAATTAAGTGTAGCATGTACTTCATTTGTTGTTGGAACAAGAGCAAATACAATATAGTCAGATTCAAAAAGTATTATATCAGATGGAACAAGAGCACTTTGAATTGATGCAACAGAGACACTCTGAGATGATGCATCAGAGACACTCTGAGATAATGCAACGAGATTTGGTTGAGTTTGAGTAGCCTTAAATGTTGCTGCAAGATTTGCAGCTACCATTTCAAACTCTATGCCAACATATATTTGAGGTGCATTTGCTTTAGGATGTTGATTGGTAGTAGCTTTAGTTGGATGACTTGCTTAGATTTTTTCTTGAGTTGCTTGAGTTTAATCCTGAGTTACTTGACTTGTATTTGTAGATGGTTGTCCTGTTTCAACTTTCTTTGACTTTCTCTACGAACTTTTGGAAATCATAACATTAAAATGCTTAATTGTTACATAAACTTATCAAATTATCCACATGCTACATACCTTTCTTTTTGAGCTTCAAGGTCAACCACTTGACTCTTACAACTCCTTGCATTGTGTCTATGTATACCACATGTTATGAAACAATAACTTGTTTATGTCCTCCCCTTATTTGAGTCTTCATTTGGTTCCCTCCTCCTTAGTTTTTTAGGCCTTCAGGTCCTTTCTTATATGTTGGAGGTAACATTTTCTCTATGTCAACATCTGGCTACATGTCTTGTCCATTAATATGACGTACACCATAACCATAACATTCACACATAGTTAGGATTGATTTATCATTGACAACTAATATAGTGCTATCAAATGCCTCGGAAACATTATTCATAAGTACATCACATTTTGGATAAAAAGAAAACGCATGTTACACCATGTATTTGTAGGTATTTTTGATAGGCATTCCCAAACTTTCACATTAATCACCTTCAATTCTTTCATTTTAGCATCACATGCTTTAATATATGTGGTCTTTGCAGATGTCATCATTAAGTCTCTAATTTGTGTCCCATCATATTTAGTCTTGAGATGACATCCAATAACCCCAATGAAAGGCTTGCAAGATGTTGTGAAGCCCTTTTTAAGCCCATAAATGAAATAATAGAAAGATGCAAACCTTGGTTGAATTGTTGGTGCAATCCTTGTCATTAATTTTACAAGTGTTCCTTGAATTCACTCTTCTTAATTCTGCAGAATATTTCCACAAAAGGTTGTACTGCTTCACCGTGTCACCCTCAATCACAACCTTTGGTATTTATTTGGTCTTCCATGCCCTTCTTTGGAGTATCTCTATGTTTCCTTCCTGCAAATTTGACCATTTTCTTTGAAGTATCTTAGTTTTCATTAACATCAAAGCAATCAACCAACCCAAACACCCTCTCATCTTTACTATCATCAAATGATAACGCATCAAATTCAATGTCATTATCTTCACTATCATCATTATCCTCATTTTCGTATGTGTGAACATCATCTACTTCATTTGCTTAATTAGTTTGGACACCACCAACATCATCAACAACTTTACCTTGAACATCACCAACATCATTAGCTTTATTACCCTGAACATCATTTACCTCATTACCCTCTTCTTCATTAGCTTCATTAACTTGAACACGATTAACACCATTAACTCGAACACCACCAACATCAGTAACTTGAACACTACCAACATATTTAGGATCAACATATAGGTGCACTGCAGTTTTCCTTCTCTTGGCATATTGATATACCTCATCAATATCAGTATCAATAACCATTGTATTATACATGTTTCTCTCGTTGTTATACCACCATAACATGTATTATGAATGCTCAAGCTGAGTAATGTCTTTCACTATACCAGTTTCCTCAAATAAGCTCTATCTACCAGGATTTATCTCTACTAAATACTCATAACCCCATGTGTAGTATACTACATAGTCCCTTAAAAAACCACCCCAGTAATAGAATAGCAAGTTGAAACTCATGACTTGCGCTATTAAAAGGGAAAAAGCTAAGGGCACATGTTAAGGATACTATTTGAAGAAATATTCTTTTGAAACCCATGAATTTAATTTATTGAAATTTTTAATATCACTTTATTGCACATGTTTTTCTATTTATAGTACCTTAACATGTGCCCGTAGGACACATGTTAGCATGACCCTATTAAAAGAACATAGAACACAGATAAATTCAACGAATAACTAAATGCAACACAAGACTGAAAGATTAATACAAAGTATCACATATGAGATTGTTAATCAGAACAACACAGTCGTCGTATCGTGGTTGTCGTCTAACATTCGCCTCCTCCGTTCTCCAATGGTCACCACTGGAGTTGTCAAAATGGGCCGAAGCCCATGGGCCGGCCCATCAGGCCCGAAAAAAGTTAGGGCCTGAGCCTCATTTTTTGAGCCCATTTATCATTTTCCAGCAAAAAAAAAAACCCTAAAAAATATGGGCCATGGGTAGCCCGTCGGCCCAAAAAAAATTATTATTTTTAAATATAATTAGAATTTACCATTTCCTAATTATAATAGTTATAAATTTTTATAACAATTTCTTGTTATAATTGTTATAACATTATAATTGTCATGAATATTTATCATTTAAAATTTGTTGGAACAAGTTATTTAATTTTGTGTGCTACATTGGATAATTTGTGATGTATTTTAAATACTTTAAATTAAGCTAATGTGTTGTTTTACATTTTAATTGTTAACTTATATGGGTTATTTAGAAATTCTAATTTTGGATATGAAATTTATTATATATATGTATAATAGAATAAATAGTATAGAGCCAATGTAAATAACTTTAAAAACTGGTATCTCTAGTCCACACTCTCGAATATGGAAAACCCGATGCCAAATTTCATTTTTCAATATTTCAAGTTAACATAAGTCATTGGCTAGTATGCAAGACTGATATGCAGTGTTGTATGATTTGGTTGTGTTGAATTTCGTCTCTGACGTTATAAAAAAGGTCGAGTTGTCAACCATGATGATGGGAAATGGAATTTATTTTTCTTTTCTTAATAATAAGTAATGGATGTAGGCTAGTATGCAAGAAAAAGACAATGAACTTACTGGTCACACCATTGTGCTAGTACTATCTTACTATCTGATTGTTGTAAAACAAAAAGCTACTATCTGATTTAATTTTTGGCACTTGAATGACTTGAAATGTTCCCGTCGGTCTTAAAAGGCGACAAAACTGTCATTAAAAGAAGTAGTTTTGATTATTACAATGATACAAGAAATGTTCCCGTCGGTCTTAAACACCACATATCAGTCTTGATTACAATCTTTTGAATCAAAGCTTCTAAAACAAAATCATACAATACCACAAATAAAAAAAAACTAAAGAGAAAGCTCTCACAAATTTTAAGCACTACATATTCAAGTCACTCGATGTACTGATTCCATATTTTCCTTGACAGTTGCAGGATGAGAAGGAAATCTTTATTTTTAGTTCAAGTGCCATAGATGGAATGCTGAACAAAGTACATCATCTTTGAGCTTTAACATGGAGAATCCGAATTTCTGTTCACATTGGCATATGAAACAATCACATTTTGGATAAAAAGAAAAGGCATGCTTACACCATGTATTTGTAGGTATTTTTGACAGGCATTCCCAAACTTTCACAATAATCGCCTTCAATTCTTTCATTTTAGCATCACAGACTTTAATATATGTGGCGTTTGCAGCTGTCATCATTAAGTCTCTAATTTGTGTCCCTCCATACTTAGTCTTGAGATGACATCCAATAACCCCAATGAAAGACTTGCAAGATGTTGTGAAGCCCTTCTTAAGCCCATCAAAGCAATCCTTATCATTAATTTTACTAGTGTTTCCTTAATTCACTCTCCTTAACTCTGCAGAATATCTACACAAAAGGTTGTATTGCTTCACCGTATCACCCTCAATCATAGCCTTTGGTATTTGTTTGGTCTTCCATGCCTTTTTTTGGAGTATCTCTATGCTTCCTTCCTGCAACTTTGACCCTTTTCTTTGAAGTATCTTATTTTTCATTTACATCAAAGCAATCATCCAACCCAAGCGCCCTCTCATCTTCACTATCATCAAATGATAAACAATCAAATCCAATGTCATTATCTTCACTATCATCATTATCCTCATTTTCATATGTATGAACATCATCTAATTGATTTGCTTCATTAGCTTGGACACCACCAACACCATCAACATCTTTACCTTGAACATCTTTAACTTCGTTAACTTGAACATCACCAATGTCATTAGCTTCATTACCCTAAACATCATTTACCTCATTCCCTTCTTCATTAGTTTCGTTAACTTGGACACGATTAACACCAATAACTTGAACATCACCAACATCAGTAACTTGAACACCACAAACATCTTTAGGATCAACATATAGGTGCACTACAGTTTTCATTCTCTTAGCATATTGATATACCTCATCAACACCAGTATCAGTAATCATTGTGCTATACATGTCTCTCTCGTTGTTATACCACCATAACATGTATTGTGAATGCTCAAACTAAGTAATGTCTTTCACTATATCAATTTCCTCAAATAAGCTGCATCTACCAGGACCAACCTTTACTAAATGCTCATAATCTCCCGTGTAGCTATATAGTCCCTTAAAAAATGCCATTCTACGCCAGTGTCATTAGACAACTCAACATTTTTTTTACAGACCATTAACATTAGAGACGAAAATCAACATAAACTTAAGATATAAGAATTCATGTGTGATTTTTTTTTTTTATTAAACCAAAAACTCTCTAACTTAGAGAGACAAAAAAACTATTTATTTTAAAAAATTTAATGGAAATGTCTCAAACTTAGTGAAAGTTGGTCCATCACACAGTTACACACACTACCAATATTTTAAAAATTGGATCGGACTAGTCGAATTGAGAATCAGCCAAGTAATCGGTCTGATTCAATTGTTAGATTGGATGTGTCTTTGAACCGGTGTGAACCGGAAAAATCGGTGGTTCAATTGCATTTTTATTTATTTATTTATTTTAATTTTTTTTTAATTTTAAAAATCAAAATGACTAGTCTTTTTAATTAATTAATAGAATTTTTGAATAAAAACAAAATAAAATTATGATATCATTGATGATGAATATTTTGTAGATATAATTGATTTTGTTGCAGATGATTTTGATACTGAAGAAGGAGATCTCAATGTTGAAATAATTTATCTTTCTTAAACTAAATATAGTAGACAATGAAATTATTTTATTATAAACTATTTTATTAGATTATTTTGCAATTAGACTTTGTCTACAATTAGATTTTATGATTTTATACTATTTTATTATATGTGATACTTATGTTTAAAATTTAAATTTAAATTATAAATTTGTAAATTTATTTATGATATAATATTTGTAAAAAATTTAATTGCTAATTATATTTTGTAAAGATGAAATCATCCCGTTTCAAAGTTTTATACTTATATAATTTTGTTATAACGGTCAGACTATTCAACCGAGTTATTCGGTTCAACTCGGTTTTATCATGTGGTTCGATGAGTGACTCAATGATTCGACCAATAAACTAATGACCCAGTACTCTCACCGGTTAGATGTACATTTAAATCACTATACACACCCAGAAAAACTCTACCTTTTCATGTTCCATAGCGAGTTCTGATTCTCGCGATTTACTGCAAAAATCCATTGATTCCTACTTGTTGCGGCGCTGCAACCATTCCGTCTCCCGCTCTGATCTCTGCTAAGTATTCACAGACAATGCTGTTTATTTTCTTCCTTCAAATTCCCATGTGCTTGCTTCCATTGAACGTTGTTTTCTGTTATTATGCTTAGTAATATGTTCCCTACACGTAATTGCTTTGTAAGATTTTCAAGGTGTTTCATTTCTACTACTGCACCTATTGGTCACACCATTGTGCTAGTACTTTTGGTTTTTTGAAAAATACTAGTACTATCTTACTATCTGATTTGATTTTTGGCACCTGAATGACTTGAAATGTTATCTTATCAAATGGCTTTTATCTTGTTTTCGGTCCTATTCTGCTACTGATATTATTCATACACTTCCGCATACTTAGTAGAATTTTGAATTAGGTGCAATTGACCACTTGACATTTGATTACATATTGTTTTATTCACTCTCCCAGTTTGAGTCTCATTCACTCTCCTACCTCACAAGTCTAGTATCAGCATGAGAGTCCTCGACATCCCTCGTTTACATGGTGAGATATGGCACAATGTTTATGCAAAAATTTAAACTATCTATGCATACATTAAAATTTATGTTTCTACTTTCTAGTATAATTCGCGTATTGCACACAACTATGAGGACTAATCCCTCAAGTCAAAGGTGACAAAACTGTCATCTCAATCTGTCTTACTTTTACAACTAGATAATGATACACCTCGATCTTGATTAGCCAAATAGTCACATTCATTAAAACGAAGTAGTTTTGATTATTACAATGATTGAAGAAATGTTCCCACCGGTCTTAAACACCACATATTAGTCTTGATTACAAGCTTTTGAATCAAAGCTTCAAAAACAAAATCATACAATACCACAAATAACAAAAACTAAAAAGAAAGCTCTCACAAATTTTAAGCACTACATATTCAAGTCACTCGATGTACTGATTCCATATTTTCCTTGACAGTTGCAGGATGAGAAGGAAATCTTTATTTTTAGTTCAAGCGCCATAGATGGAATGCTGAACAAAGTACATCATCTTTGAGCTTTAACATGGAGAATCCGAATTTCTGTTCACATTGGCATATGAAACAATCGGGTCAGGTATCTCATATAGTTGCCAAATTGATTAAACAAATCCAGTGAAGCATCACTGTAAAATTGAATGCTAGTGAGAATGCTTTTGAATGACAGAGAAGAAAAAAAATTCAAAATTATAATCAACTGTATTCTTGAAAAATTTCATGTGTTAATTGGATACACTTCAGACAAAATAGACAATTATGAAAGTGACTTATATATTTGATTGGTTATGCAACTTAGCATTATGTGATCAGAGGAAAGGTACCTTCTTCTTTTGAAACTAGATAGACAACATAGCATTCTCAATTTTCTCAGGCCTCCTTGGAAGATGAGTTTATAGTGCGAATCTCATAATCATAGTATTTCGGGCCAAGCCATTGACGAATGAATACAAGAGGAACCTGCTTGGTAATCCAGTGGTCGTGTCCTTGGTCTGGATCAATGCTCTTAACAAATTCATCTGGCATATCAACTAAGTCAATGACTTTGAGTTTATCCAAGTGTTTCATACCTGATGGTACCTCCTTCAATTGGGGGATCTTTTCCATTTTAAGATGTTCAAGAGAGAGCAAAGCTTCTTTCTCTACAAGGATAGAATTTACTCTATTCAAGTGACTTAGAATCATTTTTCTCAATTTTTGAAATCCTCCGGTTGTAAAATGCAAAATTTCACCGCCATAGGCATTCTCCCACAAAGAGAGCTTCAGCAGATTTGGCAAGTTCTTCAGTGACTGCATTGGATCATCTTTCAAATTGGATAAACCAAGCTTTATCTCAACAAGATACTCAAGTTTTGGAATCCAATCAGGCAACTTCTCTAGTCTAGCTTTCAAATGAAGCCGCCGAAGTTTGGGTGGGGATGACACAAAGTTCAAGTCAATAATTTCATCCTCTGCTATTACTGTGATATTAAGTGATTCAAGGTGTTGCATCTCTACTACGGCCGCACATAAGGCATTCCCATGTTCTCTTTTTACACGCCTTAAGCCTAACTTTCTTAACTTTGTTAACATTTTCATCTCTTCAATGAGATCTACTCCCCCTTGATCTAACTCCACAGAAGAAATATTTTGTAGGGAAGTCAAGTTTTTAATACCTTTTTTCATCACCACACCAGTTGTAAAGCCCAAAACCGAATATTTTCTTTCATAGTTACGATGATAAACAAGAAGATGCCGTAACTTTTTCAGCTTGTTTATTTCACTTGGTATCTCATGCACAAGTGTTTCTCTTAAATCCAATGTCTCTAAGTTCTGTAGCTCACCAACAGATTTAGGGAGAAACTGTACTTTTGTATTCCTTAGATTTATGTATTTCAAGTGAAAAAGATTCCCCAAATTTTTAGGAATATGATTCAATGATGTACCTTGCATGTCAAGTACCTTCAAAATCCTAGACCTTGAACACAATTTACCCATGAAAGGCTCCCACACTCCACCATTTTCAAACACATGAATAGCACGGAAATGTGAATTGTTAGTACTTTTCAACACATTGTTGGAACCAGTGGTTATAGATAGGCGTCTAGTTTTTCCAACTGCTGTTAACTCGCTATCTTCATGCACACGATGACAGAAACTTATATCCTTCATTTTTCTATTGAGCACTTTCCATATTAAATCATGGACTCGACATGTTTGAACTTTCCCTTCAAAGCTAACATTTGAGACCAGAACCAGACTTCTCTGAATTAATTCAGACAAGTACTCCTCAGCAACTTGCTCTGGAGTCCTTCTCCCTTCCGATTTAACAAACCCTTCAGCTATCCATTGTCGAGTTAATCTCTTATGATTAATAGCATAGTCCTCTGGATATAAACCAAAATACAAAATGCATGGTTTTAAGTAGTAAGGCAGACCATCATAACTCAGCGACAAAATCTTTGTTAGACTTGTTAAATGGGCATTACGTCCCAATTCAAGGCTCAGATTTTGACTGACCTTTTGCCATTCAATTGTTGTTTTAGATTTTGTTGAAAGTAGGCCCCCAATGGCTACAATTGCCAGAGGCAGCTGCTTGCATTTTTGAACAACTTCGTTTGACAACGCCTCAAGCTCTGATGGACAGTGCCCATGAAATTCAAATCTAAATACTTTCTTGCAGAAGAGTTCCCATGCTTTGTTTGGAGGCAAAAATTGCAAGTTGTGAACATAAACTTTAAAGGATTTCTTGAAAAAATCTGCAACTTGCATTATTCTAGTGGTGATTATGATCCGACTACCTTTGTTGTTGTTGGGCATGGCAAGTTCAACCTGGTCGGAAAAATCTTCTTGCCATACATCATCAAAGAAGATCAAATACCTCTTATGTTGTAGGTATTGTCTCACTTCTGTTATCATTGACCTGTCATCCATTTTGTGTAACATCTTTGGAAGAGGGTCTTCTGTTCCCTTACAAAATTGCTCCATCATGTTTATCAACAAACCTCTCACAGTGTATGATTGAGAAACTGTGACGCAAGCACGACAATCAAAGTGTGCTGCTACCTTTTGACTGTCAAAAACTAGTTTGGCAAGAGTGGTTTTTCCTAGACCTCCCATTCCTACCACTGAAATCACCATGCGCTCAGTTGCACCATCCAATAACCAACCAGACAATTCTTCTTTTGGGCCTTCAATTCCTACAGTTTCTGTTTCTTCAATGAAAAGGGAAGACAGACGAGGATCACGGCCTCTTCCATTGTCCGTCTCTCTTGTGCTGCTGCTTGACGGTCCTGGTTCCTGTGAAATTTTAAAGGTATACCTCTCACTTCTTTCCTTGATCCCACGAAGTGACATCTTAATGTCATGTATCTCAGATGCTATCTGATGTCGGGGGATCAAAGTTTTTATTAAGCCTGTAATCTTGTAGACCAAAGCTCCACATCCAGGAGGGTTGACTTCACGCATCAGCCAAAGGTATTCATCAACCACATCTTCAATGCGAAATGATGCTTCTCTCAGCTGCCTCACCCACGTTCTGATTGCTTCGTTGTTGTCTGCTTCATCCGCAGCTCTTCCATCTGCATCTTTGAGGAGGACTTGAATGCTTTCTAGTTCATCTCTGATGTCCGAAAAGTTTTTGTTCAAACCACTCTGAAGATTTGTTTCTTCCCTAAGAAGTTGGAACACCTGCTCCAAGGCCAATGATACTGCAGTTTCTGCCATTTCACTTGGATTTGCTGCTAGCCGCTACCTTGCAATTATGCTGATGGGATTATTTGTTAATATCTTCCTAAAGCTAGTATGATGTTTTTCTCTTTCTGCTTTTGTTTCATCCTATAGCATAGCTACTATGATGTTTTTCTATTTCTGATTTTGCTTCAATTGTATTTTTCCTCTGTATATCTAACTGAGAATGGTGGCATGGAAAATCAAGTTCCAAAAGTCAAAGGATCAAAATATCATTATAATTTGTTCACACTTCACAACCTTGAATAATGTAATGAAACTTGACTATTTTATCAAGTTGATACAGGCAGACCATGATTTTCATTTGAAAATATTTAGAGATATTATTCTGCCACACCTCATTTTGACGTGGCACCCCACATATTTCCATACTGCCCTTGTTATCTTTCTCAAAATTTATTAAAAAATTCGGATGAAAATTCTGACAGAACAAGTGAAGAATTCTATTGTCAATATTAAAATAAATTCACTCGTGCAGGAGCACATGTCTCTTACTAGTTAAAAAAAAATTTCTGTTTGTAGAGTAATAAACCGGCTCTTTTAAAGTACCCATATTTTTTATTGAAGATGGAAATTTTGGTAGTTTAACAAGTACCGATTTTTTTAACTTATCGAATTTTTTGTATTTAGCAAAAATAAGTTTTGAATATTTTGTGTTTAGTAAAAATATGGTAGTGTTAATGTGGTTCAAAATGAATCCAAAGTTGTATAAATAGGAGTTATATGTTCTTAAGAAAAAAGATTAAATATATTTTTGATATCTATAAATAATTTAAATTTCAATAGAAAAATAAGAGAGAATAATATTTTTACTATAGTATCTCTAATCATATATTAGAAATGATGAAAGTTTAATTAATTAGAGGGTAGAATTGGAAAAGTGTATTAAAAATTGAAATAAATTATTTATTTTGAGACATTATTTTAGAGAATTTTTTAATATACTCTAAATATTTCTTAGACACCAACGTTAAATATATTAGTTTTTGAGATAGAATCTATATCACCCCAATAATTTTGAATGTTTAAGTTTCCATTATATTCCTAAAGAATATTAAAAACCTCTCAATTCAATGGTTAAACATTATATTTTGTTTATAAAGTAAATTGAAATTATTTTAATGAAACTAATACTTTTAAAACTTGATTAAAATAAATTAGTTATATATTGATACAACTTTAATCTTTTTAAAGAGAGATAGAAGAAAAGAAAATAGAAAAAATATAGAGATGAGAGTAGGGATGGTAAAAAAAACTCGTACCCGTGGATATCTGCGGATAAAACCCGTCACGGATATGGATATGATGATCTAATGGATATCCACGGATAAAATAAACGGATATTTGATTACCTGATTATTTACGGATACGGATATGAATTTGATGGTACACGTACCCGTGGATATCCGTATTCGTTAATAAATAGAAAAAATACTTAAATGTTAATTTGTTTGATCAAAATTATTATTGTTAGTTTCTTAAATATGATATTATTATTACTATTATTATTATTATTTGGATAAAAGAAGAAATAAAATGAAAGTGATTTATTTTTATTTTAATATTTATTATGTGTTAACTTTGAATTTTTTTTTTTTTTTTTGACTTTAAAAGAGACTAAAAAGTAGTTATTCAAATATACATATTTTTAAAATATATTTAAATAATAGTACCCATGGATACCCGTTAATACCCGCAGATATCTCAAAATTAACGGATACCCATCTAATGGGTATCCGCACAGATATGGGGAGGGTACGAATATCATATTTACTAAATGGGGCGGGTAGCGGGAGACTAGTACTCGTGCTCATGGATACCAATTTTCATCCCTAGATGAGAGGGAAAGAAAGGAAGAAGAAATACATACACCTTTTTGTTCCTTATGTTCTCTATTTACAACCTTCTTCAAAAGAAAATTCTCCACTCTTGTCGTTGCCATAAGTCCCTCCCAACCTGCCACAATTTCTGATTCTGATCATGGCAACTGAATTGTTCTTACTATTGACAAGAATAGGAAATACGTTTCTGGTTTATACCAAAAGTGTATTTCTGATTTTCTGTAAAAGTAATTTTTCAAAAAAAAGGGTGCGTCCTAGAAATACACTTCCGAGGGCGATTTTGGATTTTCATCAGATGCTGTAGTCCGTGGAATAACCTGAGGGTGTGAAACACCGTGGAACCACTCCAGTTATCCATCCTTGCACTGCCCAGGCTCCTGAACTTCAACAGATGTATCAATTATCTCACGGGAGAGCTGATGATGTGACTCTGAAACCATTGATCAATGCCACCAGCTGGAGCCTCTGGGATCAGACGTGGGATGCCCTGTATATAACCATATTGGCGTAGACACCTCTTAGGCAAGTGTTTAGCCATGTAACTTTCCCATCTGACATGTAACACCCTTCTAAAATATCCTACGATTATTATAATAAAATTCAGAGTTGACATGTAAATAAAGGGCGTCACAATTGATAAAAATAAAATTCAAACAAATGTCATGTGTTACTGAAGAACATAACTCAAGTAATCATAAGGTATACATGTTCTACACAGCAGAATAATTTCAAACTAGGATGAGTTCAAAAATCAACAATTATCCAAAATAACCATCAAAATAAAATAGAGTTGATCAATAACTCTAAAACATGTGTTCCCCAGTGTTACAATCAGAGCATGACACGATACGCAACAAAATAAAATGCACAACTCAAGGAGTCATCCTCACCAGCTCCTAAGCCGCTAAACTTCAATCTGAAATCATCAAAGTAAGGGTGAGACTTCATCATAATTAAAATGCATTATAAGTTTCTCAAACAATAAAATATCTCAAGTTATTATTTCACACTTTTTAGCATAATCAGATAAATTAATTTTCACCATTCCAATTCATAATCATACATCCAAACATGACAAATAAATTATAACACAGGAAACCATCATATCATGTTATAATTCACACAAATATAATACAATACTCTATGCATGTGGTACCATAAGTGAACTAAGTCACGCACTGATCCATATCACCCGGATACAGTAACATCGATTTATCTATAATCACCCGGACATGAATCTAGCCTCACCACCCATAATCACCCGGGAACGGTTATTGGCAATACTCACTAATTCCACATAATGGGCATTAGCTACCACCAGAATGTATATGCATGCACATCATAAAGCATGCAACATTCAATACAGGTTATGATCACATCAAACATCATAAACCATCATCAAATCATAACATGATATCATCACCCATCATGAAATAAATCATCAAAGCATAAACATGCAAGCACTTACTCCTGAATGAGTAATACTATCACCAATATACAATCACAAAAAAACCTGTACACAAAGTACGAATAATCCACAACACCACGTACACGAAGTACAACACTACAACACCGGAAAACCAACATTTTCCAATTTAAAAACAACTAATTATTATTTTCTCATTTTCATAAAATAGATTGTTTAATTTAGAGAATAACGTCCAAAACGGCGATTAAAAAGGACATACGGTTGGAAAGATATGATTTTTCAAAGTTTAATTATTTTTCAAAATGCTACAGTGGTAACCGGTTCCTTCCAGGGAGAACTCGATTCCCACACTATGTGAAAACGCGCTCTCTAGAATTTGTATGGGGAATCCAGTTCCTCATACACAGGAACCGGTTCCTACGTTCAAAAAGTCTAATTTTTACTGAAAAACACACTGGGAACCCGGTTCCTCCCACCAGGGAACCGGTTCCAGAAATTCTAGAATTTGTACCAGGAACTCGGTTCCTCCCACACAGGAACCGGTTCCTGCGACGTCTGTAGCAGAAAATAGGTAATTTTGACAGCATGTTATTTCCTAACTCAATTCTTATCATTCCAATACGAATCCACACACCCAAATCCATCAGAATCATCCAAACAACAACATAATGCAATATAACATATCCCAACCATTCTCAACGATCCTATAACATTGATTTTGTTCAATTTCATGCAATTAGACAGTTTAGGGTCAAATTCTACCAATTTAGAAAATCTTAAATTGGGATTTCTAACATACTTAATCAATCCTATTGATCCCAAAACCTATAAGGCATAATAACTAAGAGAAATCACCCCTTACCTGTGAGAAATTCTTGTTCTCTGCACTTCTCACGTACGATGAAAATTCTCAATTGCCTTCTCACTTTTTCTTTTCCTTTCTTTTGTTCCTTATTATTCTAAAAATAATAATAATAATAATAATAATAACAAATAATGGGATTAGAGCCTTTTACTACACACACACCCACTATACTCTTTACACCACATTCCAACTTTTCACTTTATTTAACCAATTCCAATAATTCCAAAAATATTAATAATTTAATTTTTAATTAAATAAATAATTCAAATTCAAATTATTTAATAATAAAAAATATTGGGGTGTTACATGACATACACTGAGTATAAAGTAGTTACCTCAAAAGGACGATGAAGGCGGTGAGTTGTATACGGTGTCCATATGACATCATCCAAGGTCAGAGCATCCAACCTCCTCTTGTACTCCATCAAACCTCTTGGAATAGCCTGTTTGGCCTTCCACCTCTTCACATATGAGTCTCTAGCTTCAACATGTTGGATCTTCTGCTCACATATGTGAGAGAAGTGCTCGTATATCCAACACTGCATAAATAAAAACCATCAAATAAATGCACCTAATAATTAAAATAAAACCATCAAATAAATTATATTATACCTGTAGCAAGCTCGAGAAACCAACAAGTTGTCTGGTCTTAGGACGGGATGCAACATCAAGTTCCGTGTACAACATCGTCAAGGCCACCACTCCCCAAGCCCAACATGCAGTGTCAAGGACGCTTAATAGAGACAAATGTCGAACATAAATATAAACTTCATACTTGTCCACAAAGAGAGTACATGCCACTAAATGTAGCATGTACACCCTAATACCTCCATGCCTCTACAAGTGCCTTATAAGTACTCTTCAACCAAGACATGCGAAGGTGAAATCCTTGAGTCTCACCAAACTCACGTAGCACCTCCATCTCATCAACCTCCAAAGCATTCACCATCTTGCGCACTGTCGTCGCCTAGTCTCTATGTACTAGTGTGAAAAACGTACCAATAATCAGAATGTGAAAGAGGACATCCACATCATCCAAATTCATCGTCATCTCCCCAAATAAAAGATGGAAGGATGATGTCTCCGGGTGCCACCTCTCAACAAAAGCTGATAACAGGGAGGCGTCCAACATCATCAAGGAGCATCCGGCAAAGTCCTTTAGATGGAAATCCACGACTATCTTCCTCACCCGCTCAAGCATCAGACTCTCAAGGAAGTTCTTCAACTTCGACCCAGAGAAGTGACCTTCAACACTAGACGCTCCTGTAACAAAACAATACAATTAAAACAAATTAGTATACATTAAATTGCGTAATACAAATAAAAATTAAGCATTTAAATGAAACCAATATTAGATATCTCACCCTGCCATATCCTATAAATGACATAATCCGCGTATCTTGTCAACACGGACCTGTTAGAAGGTCCTTCAGGGAAAGCTCTATTAGTACACACTGATGGCTCCGTAGATGCACAAGTGGTGTGTCAGACGTAACGGACACCATGTCAACTCCTCAAGAACAACATCAACACCGGCCTCGAACCTTCTCAACCATCGCCACTGGCTCTTGAACCAGATCCTCAACCATCGCCCCCGACTCCTCAAACATCAACTCCTAAACAATCGGCTCCTAAACAACCGGCTGCTCCTCAACTACCTGATCCACTGTAGGAACATGAGTCTGATCCTCCACAGTAGGAGTCCGAAGTTCCACCGCAAGAGTCTGATTCTCAACAGCATTGGATGCTCTACCAGTCTGACGGCGAGGTGCGTGGAACCCCGTCACCGCATCTGCTCAGCCATCTGTTTATGGTGAGAACCGGTCGAAGGATGGTGTCCAGCACGTAACTCTGAGGCATGCGCCTCATCAGCAACTCGAGCCACAACATCGACTATATCTGTGGTCTGTCCCGTAATAGATCCATCTCAGTCTCTGGTCCTCACTGCAAAATTTAAAAATGTAAGAAGACCAATAATTTTTTTAAAAAAAGTTGAAACACTGAAAATTTCAAAATTTTCGATATGGTAATAGGCACTGCAAATTTCAATATTTTTGGTATTATTGGCAAATGATAATACCGAAAATTTGGAAATTTCTTGTACGAAAATACCGGAAATTTATAAATTTTCGGTAGAAGATACTGGAAATTTAGAAATTTCCAGTACAATAAACCAGAAATTTCCTAAAAAAATACCGTAAAACTTACTTGTTTTCGCCAAATTTCCGGTATCGCTGTGAAATTTCCGGTATCGTTAGAAAATTTGAAAAATCCGATCTCCCTCGTAAATTTAGTAAAATGTGATAATGGAAATTGGTTGGACAATTTAGTCTTTTCATAGGTTCGGGGGGTGGCAGGTAAAATTTGGGGGTGACAAGATAAATCCAATTTTTAATAAAATTTAAATTTTTGAAATTTTTGTGATTTTTTACGAGAATATAGAGAATATAATATATAATAAAAATATACTTTTAGAAATGAACCCGCGGAAATCACATGTTAATTTCTCGAGGAAGTATTGCTTGCCTCTCATCTAATTATTTTTGTAATCATTTATTTAACTTTAAATTTACACTAAAAACACCAAATCTATAATCCCACCCCAAGGACACCTAAAACAATCTTATTCTTTAATTTTAAACTCTCTATATTTATAAATAGATTTAGTTTTTGTTTTGAAAGTACTTTATTCTCTCTTATCTTTTGTTTGATTTTAATTGACTTTATAAAAAAAATTGGATTTTAATAATAAAATGTATCAATAAAAATAAAAACAAAAAATAAACACATTTTTATGATCATATAAAAAAAAATAAAAAAGTAAAATAGGTTTATGAATTCTCTCTATCTTCTCATCAATGTCTCTTTGTGCTAAAATTGCACCCCACTTCAATTCCACACCCCTCTCTCATCATCAGGTATTCATTCCCATTCATCCTTTTCTTCTTCAATTTTTACTCTTTTCTCTCATTCCATCACAAATTTATCAACTTTTCCATTTTATGCTATCTGGGTATGTCTCAAGTTTCAGTTACAACGCTTCAATTGCTTCTCCCAAACAAAATGTGGTACCTTTTTCATGCACAATCACTCTGTTGAGCTGAACAATAATACCCATTTGAGGATTTGCTCAAGTAACAACAATGGCAATAATGTAAGTAAGTAATGATAAAAATTAATTTTTTTTTCTTGAACTATCTCTGTTGATTTTTGTTTTTAGGGTTACATGTTTTTAGCCCTTTTGTTTTGTAGTATTTGTAATCACTTTGAATTATAGGTTTAATTATTATCTAAGTTTTTAAACTATTTTTTATGGAGTTGGGTCTAGTTGTTACTGTTGTGCCAACATTATGTGACTTAGTTTTTAAGCTAGTTTGAATTAAGCGCTTAATTGAGTTGTGGTTGCATAAAGACATTCTCATATTTGTACTGATTGAATTATTGTTTTATTTCTCCTTGGTGTAAGGTCAGACGTACAACCTATCAGATTCAAGCAGCCATGAAGGTTTGTGATTAAATTTCCATTTTGGTTAAATGTGCATAGAAAATGAAGTGTAATAAGGAAAATAGTTATCAAGAAGTTCGTTATATCGATTTATAGATGTTTGTATTGATCACTGGTGTTGTCTAGCTCTTGCATTGGAGTTATGAGTATCATACTTGACAATTGCAAGATATTTTTAGGTTCAGAAGAAAGCAAAGAGAGTAAGCAAGGAGAGTCACTATCAATCAATGAGTATGCAAACTTGCCCTATATTATATTTCCATTATTTTCTAAAGACTAAAATAATTGATTTATTCGATGATGTTTGTATATCTATGCATTTACTTTTGCTTGCCCCGTATATATGATGGAAGGGGTTTGGATTCCCCGCTATTACAGTAGAACGCTGTAACACATCAAGACTGTCTGATCTTAAATGTGTAGCCGGGATTATTTTCAATGATTTGGTAAATGTGTTGATTTGAAATGTAATGGAAAACAAGTTTCTTGCTTTTACTTTGGATGATATCTTTTTACTTTAAAAATTATAGTATGCTATTATTTGTTTAATATGTCAGGATCATGAAGAAACTGAAGAGATATGGAGTATCTGGAATCCTATCCTATGGACTTTTAAACACAGCATACTATCTGACAACATTTCTTTTTGTATGGTATGTGAACATTTCTTGGAGTGCAAGTTTGTACAGGAATTATATTATTTGCATTGAAAAACTTCATATTTCTTTTCTAAATTTTCTTTGTGAAGTTTGTTGCATGGAGCTTTTTGTCTGTCCTTTATGCCCCATTTGATAACATGCTTTATTCACTATTCTTGGTGCTTTCTAAGTTATTCTAAAGTCACCGAACCTCGGAATATGCACTGTTGGTGGAGCGTTGTCAACCGCAAATAGCAGAAAATAGCGGTTCATTCAAATTCCGCTATGCAAGAGGGCTATAATATATCACCATTATTTTAACATTTTACTAAACAGTGTATCATGAAACAATAGCAATATGTTCAAATTCTGCTATGATATATTTAGTGATTTAGTGCCGCTATTTAACAGCATTGTGTTTGTTAGGTTTTACATTGCTCCGGCACCTGGAAAGATGGGTTATCGTCCAGCTGTAGAAAGGTAAGAACATAGTCCTTTTAGTTTTATCACTTATGACTTGTTGATATGATATTAAAAAACTTCACGGTGATGTAGATTTCTCAAACTGTTGGCAATGGTTTGGGCCGGTAGTCAAGTCACTAAGCTTCTAAGAGCTGCCGGGTGAGCTGCTTGAACCCGTTTACATTATTAACTGTCCAATGCGCTTAGATTTTGTTGTGACTTTTGAAGTATTATGCATCAATTTGTGAGGTTAGTACAATGACAACCAATTGATAGAATGTAGTTACTTCTTATGCAGAGCATTGGCACTAGCACCTTTTGTTGATAGAGGATTGTCTTGGTTTACTAATAAGTTTAAGTTTCAATCACAAGGGAAGGTAACTTACAATAGCTTTTTTTTTTTTTTGGGTTGATTTTTTTAACGTTTTTTTATTATAATTTTTTCTGAATGACATAATTTGACAATATCCAGGCTTTCGCGGCAATAGTTGGATTCTGTTTTGGATTGGCCGTCATTGTATTTTTGGTCATCACACTACTTTGGGCCTGAATGCAATTTTGTTACTTGAGAGGAACTCCAAATTTCATCATCAATGGAGATGTATAAACTTTTATTACCCCCTAATCGTTTTTTCCTCTAAAACATGGTCTCGGGTTTTGAGTTTGCTACATATGCTCAAATTTTCCGGCTTCAGAATCAGTGAACTGTTGTTTTAAGAAGAATCATATGGAGTGGCTGTAGGTTTTATGGCTAATAAGTTAGAATCTTGCAGTAGTTCTCCTATTTACATATGCTTTCATACATCGGATTTTCTCCGAATGTAAACTTTGGAAGTGTTCTTCTAGTTCTTCGAGCCAGAACACCATATAAGCATACTCCACTGGTAGCATTGAAATCACATTAACTTCACATTTTTCTTGAAATAGAATATAGAGTGCAATTAACAATAAAATTGAATTACATATATCAATTGAATCTTCAGCATTCGATACTTTTTACCCTTTGTATGTGTGTGCAGATGTACAATTTATTTGGCAGATTTTGGAATGAAAATCAACTCCCTAATGGATAATGATCTCTCTATTCGTAGAAATTTAGCTGAATGACTATTATATCGCATGCATGTTACATGACTCTTCATAAGTTTTCTTGTATACAAGTAATACTTCAAATTCATACACAATTTTTTTTACAAAAATACATAATGAAAGTATACAAGCAAAATTGAAAAATAATCCTTCTGAAACAACTAATGATGTTAACGCAAAAAAAAAATTTGGCATACATTTTTCCAATACAACAATAATATAAAATGATTTGTTTAGTTGCAACTAGTTTTTCTTTGAAAGCGAAATATCCGACCTTGTGATTGTGTCCACTTGCAGAGATTGCATTTAAAGTCAAAGCAAAACTCCCTTGTGATGACTAATTCAAGGAAATCAAGTTCACTGTCCACTTGCAGAAACTCCATTTTTAAAGTCAAAGCAAAACTCCCTTGTGATGACTAATTCAAGGAGATCAAGTTCACTATTCACTTGCAGAGACCCCATTTAAAGTCAAAGCAAAATTCCGTATGAACTAGATGGCCCAACACAGGAAGTCGGAAATAGTTTACAGCAACCTTACATTTTTCACATATCCAACTTAATTGATAGCTGTGCAGAGACATCCAACTGCAATGGCACATGTTAGAACTTGCGGTATCTCACTTCCCCCTAAGAGGTAAAATTACAGCCACTAGGCTACTAGACTAAAAAAAAACACATTTTTTGGGTATAAACTAAGAACCCTGTAAGAGACAAACTCAGCTGCTGATAGCGGCATCAGTTTCTTCATGTAAACCTTCCACTAATCTCCTCTTAGCAGACTTGCTTCTATAAGACCAAACCTCAAAAGCTTCACTCAAGTCAGGATACCCAACTTCCCTACTTCCGATCCAATCGGCCAAAATATCCGCCTGATCGTTCGAAGGCAATGTCAATACCAACGACACAATCGCTCCCTCAATAGCCTGACACAGATCTTCATCCATTACATTACGAAAACTAGTCTCTGTAACGGCTTTCGAATCAAGCAATGGCTTCATTTTCTGAACGTACGGAAACCACGTCTTTAACAATCGCACCCGACTCGGAGCTGGAACAATCACACTTCCATAACTAACTGCTTCCAAAACCTTGCATGTTAATTCTATCACCTTTACTTTCAAACCCCACATGACATTATCAAACTTTTCGTCTTCAATGATTGCCAAAATTTTACTAGAAATTGCAATCCAATTAGTGACAAAAGACTTCATCAAATCCATCTTTGGTAGTACATTACACATCCATTCAAGATCAGATACTCTCCTCATTATCGTGTTATCCGTCACAGTTTCAAACTCGAGAGAAGGATTCAACAGCAACGACGACATGTCTGCTTCGAACAAATGAATGATAGTGTAAACACCAATTCTTACTACAGATTTTACTTCATCGTCAGCCATAACGATTGTAATATCTTCGTCTTCTCCTAGCATGTAGTCGACTTGCTCTTGAGCAGAGATTCTTAGCTCGTCGCCAAATGGGAAACACGGTTCCTCAATAGACACAGCGAAGCGAATAGCTGAAACAAACATATCTTTAGTAGCGGTAAAACCAACAGGTTTGCTGCTCGGTGTTCTTGACATGACAATTTAACTCGATTTCAATCCAACGTTTAAATTTCAAATCTCTCTGAGAAGTCAGCATTCAAATTTTTGGCTAGTAGTCTCATCTCAGCCGAGTTTGCAAAGGTTTGATAACTGAAAAAAATAATTGAAAAGGTTCGGCATTTGAATATCAGAACTTGAAATAAACGCTATTATATTAATCCATGATACGCTATTTAGTATAAAGTGTTTCTAACTAGACACGACACCGGGATTGATAAGTCGACACAAGTAATAATTTGAAAAAAAATATAATAAATCAAACATTATCACATGTGCCATGTGTCAGAGACCAGACACATCTTTGTTCAGAGGTGTCGGTGAGATTGGGGAGCTATAGTGTTATAGCTTCGCGGAACAAACCGCAATTTTCCGAAATCTCAGATTGACAGCACAAGAACAGGCATAAGTTCCAGCAGCAGGGTATATACATAACACATCACACCATAATTTTTCCAAACATAAAAACTAACAGATCTATCTCTTACTAAATAACAATCTTAAAACACTATTATTCAAACAAAACAAACAACACATAAAAATCTTCAAGGAAGAATCTATAAATCATGGAAAAAATTTCAAAACAATGGTTATTACATGAGAATGAAAAATCTAAAAAGCATAAATATAAAAAAAAATCAAATCAAATCATAACTCAAATAAAAAACTCTACTTTCATAACTTAAACTTAAAAGGGTGTTTCAATAAGTAGCTGAAAAAGTGGAAATTGAGGAATTGTTACCATGCAATCTGAGGAACAGAGAAAAAATGATGATGTTTGTATCTCTTCACTTCACAAGCTTTGTGTTTCAGGTCAAAGACACAAAGCCTTGTACTGTGTCGTTTTGTTTAATCACAATCCTTAAGGTTATGTTTGTTTGGATAACAAAAGAAAGTGAAAGGAAAACGAAAAAAGAAAATAAGAGGAAATTGAGTAGAAAATGAGATAATATTTTAATTGTTTTATAGAAATAAAAATGGAGAAAATAAATTTATTAAATGACAATAGTAACCATATATTTAAAAATTGAATATAATTAAATAAAATATAAAATATATTCTCATATGATAAATATAAATATATTTTATTAATTAATTACATATCAGAAAATAAATTAAATTATTCTACCCAAAAAAAGAACATAGGTATATTATGCTTATCATATTTTTTATTAGATAAAATATTATTTAAAAATGGCTTTTATTTTATTTATTATGATTTATGAAATTAGTTTTATTATTATATATATAATAAAATAAATTGATGAATATTAGTTTAATTTTTAAAGAGTTGTCTTATATTAAAAAAAAGACAAAATATTCATTTTGGTTTCTTAACAATAATCTTAGATTTATATTGGTCATTTAATTTTTTTCATATTGTTTTGGTCATTTAACTTTTAAAAAGTTTCATATTTATTATTTTTATCTAATCAATAACGAAAAAACTTTGAAATCAATCGTTAATTAATTAAAAAGACTAGTATGAAATATTTTGAAAATTAAGAATATAAAATAACACACAAAAAATTAAGAGAACAATGTAAATTTGAAAAAATTTAGTTAAAGAAACAAAAATGACTATTTTGCCTTAAAAAAAACATTATATATTCATGCTTCTTTAATATAAGACTAAAAATACTTATATAAACACCCTATAAAAATTAAAGTGTGCTCTCATTTTGAAAAATTATAAAACCTAATTCACATCAACTTTCTTCAACAAAATAAATATAATAGAAAAAAGGAGTTGAGTTCCTCTTCATTTCTATAATAAAATAGAGAATCAAAGTTTTAATATATATATATATATATATATATATATATATATATATATATATATATATATATATATATATATATATATATTTTAATAAGTGTGACATATATTTGTATTATTTGAATTTTATATCATGAAAATTTTAATAATGAAATTTTCCATTTCTTTTTGAGAAATGAAAAGGATGACTCCTCAAAATGAAATTATGTAAAGTGTTGGCTATGAATAGAATTGAGTATTTGCATGAATTATTTTATTCATAACACAAATATCTAAACGTGTGTCAAATATTAGTCATGTTTTATGAATAATATTCCTAAATTATGGTCAATGTTGTCGTTTCACTCAAAAGCATATGCCTTGTAAGGCCACACGCAGCTCTTTCTTTGTCATTTAGTTAAATTAACAGTTTAATTCCGCAAGTGTTATCGTTAGTTGACCTAGTGACACGAGTGAAATTACCTTAGGACAGGGTGGCAATGGCCATCTAAAATATTTCAACAATTGCATATAAACTAATATCATTGCACGTTGGCCCAGTGGGCAACTCCTCTCTTTCTATCATTAGTGTGCTGGGTTCGATACTTGCGGACGTCAAGGTTAATTTTTTTTCACAGCAAATGTTTTTTAATGTGATGTGATTAAATCAACTGAATATTTTTTTATATAATTCTTTTACTCTCTTTCATATTTGGTTATTGATATTTTTTCCTCCTCTCATCAGCACAAATTGTTTGATGATTGTTTTTTTTCCATAAAATATTTCCAATCAATTATTACTACACAAAATTATCGAATAAAGAGCACATAAAAAATAATAAATCTATAAAAATAAAGTACACAATAATATATTTAGACACATTGATAATGATTAATTAATTTTCTAAGATAAATCTATAAATTTTATAATATAATTTGATACATTCTTTCGCACAAAAGTTTTTAAAACTATAAGTTATAAATTTAATTTTTGAAAGTAACTTAAAAAATGTGAAATCAAATAGAATAAATATGTTTTGGTAGTATCGTTTGCACACAACTCTAGCGATTAATTTCTCGAACCGGATAAGATTAAAATGGGTGGAAAAATTCTCTTTCAAAAGAGAATTTAACACATATGTACATATAGTATCAAGATCGAACACATGACCTTTGATTCTGGTTAAATTTAAAGAGATTTATTACTATCTTATTTAAATACTCTTGAATATATAGAACAAATATATATATATTATTTTTTTATTAGTTATTCTTACATATATTTTATATTTGCCCCCTCAATAATTTTATCCTGATGATTCCGCCACTGCCTAGTGATGATTGGTGTGTCTTCTCTTGTAAAGTAGTTTATTCAATGGTAAGTAACTACTGAGTGCTAAATCTTGAAATAGCAACAACTATTATAAATGTGTAGCAGTGTTCCTTCAATGAATATACAATACTTGTGTGTGATTGATCACTTCCTCAAAGCCTTCCTCAGTTCTCTTGCATTTTTCATTCCTTTCTTCTCCTATCTTGGATCAAATGTAAATTTAATAAGATTTGTAAATTTGAAATATGGAGCATTACAAGGGATAAAACCTAAAAAGAACTTTCAGTAAATTAAGGTTAATCTTCCTTAAAATCATTTTTGTTAAAAGGAAAGTAACCCTATTGATACAAGAGGGAAGAACAATCAGAAGAAACATGTGATTGCAACTATATCCCTCTGACATTTGATTGCATGTAACTCTTGCTATCTCATTTTCAAGATGTATGTATTACATTAGTCAAAGGATCTCCCTTCATAATCAGGTTCTAATTGTTGAAAGTTATCCTGAGGCAACTTGATCAAAACAGCAAGACCTGAAAGAATAATTGAACATTTGGTCAAAATTGGAATATTCATTGATTACATTGCAATTTGGTCGAACCAAAGTTGAATCCGGTTGAACCATTACTGAGAGGTCTCACATGTTCTATCTCTGATTCGATTTTTAAAACATTGGTTATAATATGATTATTATGTTTACCTTCAATAACTTTATAGAGAGTAGACCACCATCCATCTGTAGGGACATGATATTTAATCAATGTATCTTCTATAGTTTCATCGTGCTTTCCTTCTAGAACTTCCTGAAGTGTAATGACTGCATCCTTTGTTCTATTAAGAATATCTTTATTGTCTTTAGTATTTGGACTTTGAAGGTGTTGATGTAAAGAAGAAAGTGTAGAAGATATTGCAAACTGAGTAGCAGCAGCCCAATTCGTAGATGCTAATTGTCTCATCCGGTTTTCCAAATCCTTGTTTTGTTCATTTGAATTGTTCTGTGTTTTTCCGAATACTAAGCTGCATAAATACTCAGCATTTGCTGGTCCTGTACTTTGAACCATTTTGTAAAACGCAGTTTCTTCGTTTTGTAAGAGTTCCTCGGGTGAACTGTATTCAAGAACCTGTGAAGCATACAAGAAAGTGAATCATCAATGTTGACTTTAAATCATCATGCTACTGGGATGTACCTTGCCAGCGTCTAGCAGCAGAATCTGGTTGCAGTCGATAATTGTATTCAATCTATGTGCAATGATGAGCATTGTGCATGAATGAAATTCTTGTCGGATAGTTTTCTGTATAAGAGCGTCTGTTCGAACATCTACAGCAGCAGTAGCTTCATCGAGGACAAGAACCTTTGATCTTCTTAGCAATGCTCTAGCTAGACTCAGTAGTTGCCTTTGTCCAACGCTGAAATTGTCTCCTCCCTCGGAAACCTTTATTTAGCGCAAAAGATTACTTTGTCATTTTTCTTGTTTACTGATATTAATGATTATGCTTTCATTGGATGAATATGCGTAGTTCAAAACATGATAGAAGAAGATGATATATGATTAATACTTTCAATTAATATGAGAAACCTCGATGAATAAATTTATACCGTAATCTATGTACCTGAGCATCTAAACCAAATGAATTTCTTGTTATCACATCCTTCAAATGTGCCCTTTCCAAAGCTTCCCATAGGTCAGCATCATTGTGTTCGTTAAATGGATCAAGATTGAAACGGACGGTTCCTTCAAGGAAGAATGATCGTTTTCAGAACAGAAAGTGTATTCACAATTCTATGAAAACTTAAAAAACTTAAAACACAACAACAACAATAATAATAATATGAATCGCCCGCAATGCAATTTAGTCGCATTATAAAAATTTACAGTTCATACCGGAGAAGAGAACTGGTGACTGTGGTATGATAGTAAGAACTCTTCTTAAATCTGCTAGTCCGAACGTTGAAATATCGTAGCCATCAATAATGATTCTTCCACTTTGTAGCTCCACAATCCGAAATAACGCATTAAGCATGCTAGACTTTCCTGCACCAGTTCTTCCAACTACACCTATCTTCTCGGTTGAAGGAACTACAAACGATAATCCATGCAGAACTGGAGGAAGTTCCGGCCTATAACTCAAAACAACATTCTCAAACTCAATTGATCCTTTTGTTGGCCATCCTGGTGGTGGACGATTCGTCTCAATTATACTATGACCCTCCGTTTCTAAATTTATATATGTGTCAACGCGCTCGACCGAATTTAAACTGTTTTCAGCTCTACTTGCTTGTCTAAGTACACCACTCAAGAGATTTGTTATGTTCAATGTATAACTGAGAAGTAGACCCATTGTAGATGCTATTAATGCAGGGTTTTCCGATTTTGCATTTTGTAACACAGCGAATGTAGCTATCAACCAAATCATGAGGCCTCCTAAGCTTTCTAGCCTTATCGTCAACCAACGGTTTGAACTAATATTCACAAGAGTAAATCTGATATTGTTATCCATGAATTTTCCATTGTTGATTGACATCCTGTCGTACGCTTTGTAAGCGCGAATGCTCGACAAACCATTCAATGATTCTCCAAAATGTGCATAAACAGGTGATCTTGTAATGGAATCCATGCGCTTCACCTCTCGAGCTGTGCTCTATAAGGCATGATTTAATATGAAAGCTTAGTTAATTCCTTCAACCATAATCACTTATTGTCGATTCCTCGAAAAATGAAAAATGCATTAAAGAGAAAGATATAAGAGAAAGATATAGAAGGCACCTGGTAGTATATATAAGCAACATAGAAAAATATCAGAAGTGGCAATATGGCCCAGAGGGATATGGTGCTCACAGTGCCTATTAGAACAAATGTTGAGAGTAGTTGCCAAACTTGCCCCAGAAAATTATTCACCAAATTAAAAACATTGGTATCTATGTCTCCCGTGTCTTTTGCAAATCTATTAATTATGCGGCCGACAGGATTCGTCTGGAAGAATAGCATTGGAGCGCTTAGAATTTTATCCAGCATTGCATCGTGCAGTCTTTTCGCAGCACGAAGACTTGAAATGATCAACCAATATGAGTTTGCAAGTGCTACCGATACCTGAATGCAGAAAAGGAAATATTCATTTCAGATGCTAAATAATAAGTTACAATTGTTAAATAGAAACTTATAATCATTGCGAAATAACCTGTCCGAATGAAAAAAGTGCATAGATGAAAAGAAAATATCCTGCTCGAGAAGCAGCATTGGAATCCTGAGATGTCCACACACTTAACCATGTGCTACTCGAGATTCGGAGAGCTTCTGTTAATGTATAGCATGCAAAAAGTATAGCAACTACCCACAATCCTCCCAAAGCAGATGTGTACCGCGTTAAAACTTTCCAGCTAACCACGCCCGTTTCACGCTCTTCTTTCCTAACAAGTACCGATTTTCGCAATTTTCCTTTCTTCTCATAGCTTGTATCATTTGGTAACTCTACAATTGCTTCATTACTCAAAGGTAAAACATCATTCTTGTCATCACTATCTCTATCTTTGTTACTATCTACTTCTTGTTCCATTTTTCCTGCATTTTCCATTAGCTTCTGAAATAGAGGCCCGCATTTCGACAACTCATCGAATGTTCCTTGTTCCTTAATCATTCCTTCATTTACAAGAATAATTTTATCGACCTGAGGGAGAAAATGAAGCTGGTTCGTTACAAGAACCCTGGTTTTTTCTTGCAGCCCTTCCTTTATACAGTTCTTGAAAACCTAAAGAACATCTCAAAAAATTATCTATAAGCTTCAAGAAAACTTAAAGGATTTGTGTTTTAGAGCTTGATAAGAATGATACCTCTTGAGCAATATGAGCATCAAGAGCACTTAAAGGATCATCAAATATATATACATCAGAATTTGAGTATACAGCTCTAGCTAAAGAAACTCTTTGCTTTTGTCCACCACTGATATTGACTCCTCTTTCTCCAATCTCGGTAAAATCGCGTCCCTGAAAAGAGATAAACGTGATAAATAAATTTTATAATCAACCTTACAGGTGGTAAGAAACTTCCATAGTGATTTATAGAAACAATAGAGAAGATGAAAGTTCATAAACAATCTTACAGGTAAAAAGTTGAGATCATGCTCCAAAGAAGTGACATCGATGGCCTTCCAATACCGTCCATGATCGAATTTTGATCCAAATAATATATTTTCACGAACCTGGAAAATAAGAAGTGATTTAGAATGATAAACTAAGTAGTACTACTTGTTCAGTTTTGAATTTATTATCAATAAATCATAAATCTTAGAAGGATAAACAAAGCTGCAAACTCACTGTAGCATTGTAAATCCATGAAATCTGAGGAACATAGGCCACAGTGCCTCTGATTGTAGCATTTCCATCGAATACAAGAGGAATCTCTCCAAGCATTGCTGAAATAAGTGATGTTTTTCCTTCTCCAGTTCCTCCAATAATTGCAACTAAGCTTCCAACCGGTATTTCAACATCGATATTTGATAATGTGGCCTTGTCTGCCTGTGAATTGCATACTAAAAATATCAATATTATAAATGAAGTGGATCAAAAACAAATGAAAAACTAAAAATAAATTAAGATGATAAAATGCCACCCTTAAAATAATGGTAATGCTCAGAAAAATCGGACCTTTGGATCCCATGAAAAATGTCCATTCTTTATTGATATAGCCGGAAGTCCTGGAACAATTGGTGGATTTTGTTGTAAATCTCGTTCCTCGGCCGAAAACAGTTCCTCCAAACGTTGCAATGAGACATTTGCATTTGCTACCTGTCAGAAAATACAATGAGTAGACAGTAAGAAATAGCATCATATGTTTATCATAAGTTGATTCTATCAATTTTATTTTGAAATAAAAAGAGCAATAACTTAATGCGATGAGAGCAAAAAAACAACCTGACTAAGTAAATTTGGAAGCATATTTAAAGGAAATCGCAAAACTGCAAACAGCGACAGTGATGTGAATGCCCTTGCAGGTGTTAATTCTCCACCAAGTAAAGTAAACATTCCAAAGGAAGTTACTGTCACAAGAACCGGGATGCTGTTAAGTATAAAACTGTTTAGCTGCAACAGAGAAGAAAAAGTTAGGAGAAAATGCGACAAATTTTCATTTAAATCTAGAAACAATATGTAAACACTCTCGATTATAAAATTGTGTCAAGTTTCGTATTCATACAGCATATAGAAGCTGAGCTTTGCGGAACCATGATAGCTCTTCGTGTCGAATGCTTTGAATTCTAGACTGAAAGCTAGTTTCCCATGCATAACATCTGAATCATATTCAGCATATCACAAATAATGTTCAGACATAAATCATAATCTATACTTGAATGTTGAAAGTGGACGTATTTTAATACGCTCATACTTTACTGTATCCATGGCCGAAAGAATTTCATTCATCAGACCGACTCTTCTGTCTGTCTGTTGCAGTCCTTCCTTTGTAAGTTTCCTCATTTTGCTAATCACAAATGTCTGTTCTCAACCAAAACAATTTTGTACTCTTCAGTAAAATAGATCAAGTTTACGCTTTATCACCATTTATGTTTGTTTTTTCCAAAGTAAAAATAACATGCACGTGTTCTGCGAGATATCGAAACTTGCCTGTAGTGGAATAATGAGAACTAGCATTACTGATCCAACAATTGAAGCAACACCAAGTTGCTGGTATAGGAGAACCATAGCTATGATGATGCGAAATGGCGCTGACCATAGTCCATGAAGTTGCTGACATATTTGTTGTAATGCATTGGCATCTGTTGTTATCATATTCATAAGCCTTCCCGACGAAAACTTCTTTCTACTTTCATGAGTTAGTCTCAATGATTTTCTGAATATAGCAGCCACCTATAATAAACAAAGTCCCGTCATATAAAACGTGTGGATATATATTCGGAAAAATGGTTTATTTTAGGAGATAGAGATGACATACCAATGTTGATCTAAGGCGGAAACCGACACGCATAACATTCTGGAAATACTGTGCCTCACATAGAACACCAACTGACTGAAAAGAGTAGAAACATCTAATCATTGTTCTTTTCGTGTTTCTATTGAATGCTATGAAACATTATGATATCCAAGAAGCTGAGTTTACTCAACAAAAATTCTTGAAATTATAAGAGACAGTAGCCATACCACTCCGACAAAAATGGAGAAGGCGTAGATGTAACCGATCCAAGACGGATCTCCATTTTGCATTGACTGCACATTAGAAATAACTGTCACAAACTAATAGTACATATCTAATTCAAGCCGTAAACATTCTTGTTTGCCCATTTTTTCTGTATTTTTCATTTTCACATCAATCCATTTTTTTGGGGAGACGTAAACTTACATCTAAGAGATGGTTCAACAAAATAGGCCCGACAAATTGAGAAAGATCGTAACCTATCTGCAAAGATCATTAAACAATTTCCGAAATTCCACAAGAGTCAGCACACACTTAGTTCAACAATGTTGTCACATGCCTTATAATGTACACTTTTTTAGTAAGATTACTCATTGGTTACAATAAATTGTTGTTCGCAATCGCAATTGCATCCAGATTTTGATGTCACTGCAATGGCATTGAAACCGAAATTTTAACTGCATCGACCGTATTTTCCCGCAATATAAAAGTTTGCAGTGTAACCGGTGGTCTTACCTTAAAGATGCCTCCAAACCAAAACCTACCAAAATTTAAACCAAATCAAATAAAATTTGAGAGAACAATACTACAATGGTGACTTTGAAGAGTCTAAATAAAGATCAAACAGTTTAAAGGGAAGCCAAAGTATAAGCTGTCAATAAGCACCTTTTCCCTAGACTACTGTTTAATGCTCTTAAAAGCCAAGGGTTAGAGCTTTGAAATTCTGACATCCAACAGCTTTGGAATCTACAGAAAGAAAAAAGTACTATAAATTATATGTACATGATATATGAATTTCATGCAAAAACATAGTATAGAATTAGAAAAGAAAATGTATACTTTTCATTTAATGTTTCTGTTTCATCCCATTTGTCTAGCTTCCAAACATCCTTTTCAGTGACTGGTTTTCTATACCCTTGTTTCATCAGTGGAGTTATCCATCCAAAACTTAATCCTTCAGATAATACATTAATCAATGTCAAATGAGGTTTATAACTATACGCGTTGTTTGATCGACTCACCAATTTCTTGGATTACTTACTAGATAAGAAACTCGCGCGCATCTCGGGGAAAACTTGATCATCTCCACAAAGTGGTTCATATTCACCATTGTCCGGTACCTCAGATTGCGTTGTTGTATTATGACCCGAATATGGAACCAAATTCGGAATGTAAACTAGAAGTAAAGTACCAAACAGCACCTACATCGGATAAAGTAACTACAATAAGTTCATTCTGATAATTTTCGGACACCAAACACATATTCAATATGAAATGTCGGTACTACATAAGACACTGATAAACCACCTTCAATAACACAACGGTATCCTTAATATATTAAAACAGAATACACGTTTAGGCGCTAAAATTAGAGTAAAATCCCGCCTAAACACGTGCATCGCACGGGGTAAAAGTACTAGTAATAAATGAAAACGAAATACAAGTATAATGAAGATTATACCGAGCTTCATTCGAAGAGGTGAAAATCAGAAATGTACCTGACAGATAACAGTGCTAATATATAGAAACAGCGCAGAACTGCACAAATGAAATCAAAGCATGAGTGAAAATCCATAACATGCTAAAAGTAAAAATGCATTGTATTGAAAAGTTACAAACCAAACCTGCTGGAATAATCTTTCACCGATCGAAGAAGGTCAAGCATTACGATATCTCCCACCAAAACATATATAACTCCAAACCTCACCAACCACCTAAATTGCCTAATATAAATCTTGGTTTCCAATAGAGTGAGAATTATCATTGAAAACCAAGTAACTGATTCAATGATCAGAGATGTTATCTGCAAGAGCACCGGAACAGAACGGAGTTTATAATTCATAATCCAACCCAAAATTTACACATTTCTCTCTTACAGAATGACATTTAATTCTAAGTATCACTAGATAAGCGTTTACGATATAAGCACTTGTTACACGATAACAAACTCACTTCAAAAGGTGCGAAATCAGTTTCGTCATTCAGGTTGAAAGCTGAATTTCCTGTAAACAATCTCAACAAAGGCTGAAAAGCACAGTAACTAGCCAACATTCCAAGAATATAATTATAGTAATTTGACTTCAAACAAAACCTCTGAGCTTTGGCATTGAAAGTAATAAGGCCTATTCTATATAAACACAACCCCATAAGAACCAAATTCGAAGTTGAAATAACAAGAGTATTGATTGCACATGGTGTATATGACCCAAAAGCACTATCCACTACTTTCTCCCAACTACTACTCAGTTCCGGCTTGCAATACCAAATCAACGGTTCAAAACCCATCTTTTGCTTCAATCAGTTAACACAATGATGCTGTCTTTCCAACACAAGAATGAGAAGTAACTAACTGCAACATCGCAATTTAGAATAACTGATTATACTAAAGTTTATACAGAAATAGAAAACAAACAGACAACAAACTGTCTGCATAATATCCAGACATCATCTTCTATGAAACATTAATACAAACATGAAACTTACATTGATATGTGAGAGTGACTCAAACCTTGTTACTTCACATGGAAAATCAACATGTGGTACGTGTTGAATTTGTAAGTGTATAATGAGTGCAATGGCATAGTTTTTAGGAGTGTTGCTAAGTGATAGATATAAATAACTAATGATTTGGCTAAGAAATTTAGATTTCATGTGGTTGTAGTTTCCATGTAGTCAACGGCTTGTATTAGTTGAATCTAGATTCAATTGTTGTTGATTTTAAAAGTGATTAACTAAATATGTCTGTCACGTCTTGTTTCATATTTTTGCAGACTTTTACGGAGCAGAGCTAAATGAAACTATGCATACATTTACTTTTATTCCACCCCTATTTTTTTAAAATATTTAACAGTTGAATTACATCATCATAAAATAACTAGACAGGTTCATCTTTGAGGGCGTGTAAGACAGACTACCGCACAAAACTTTAAATTTTTTAAAACTAAACTACAAATAAATAGGATCTCATAAAATATTTGTCAGGTTAAATCGTGATTAAGTGGGACCTCTATTTATTTTTTCATGGTTAAATTATGATTAACTTACACAGAACCTTCAAAACTTAAGACGGATCTGCAACCACATATCATAGGTGGAAAAAAATTTAAGAATTAAACAATGACTCAGAATATAGGGAAAAGTGGTAAGAGAAAAAATGATTTCCTAATAGGGAATATTGAAAAAATAGTACAAGACAGAAAATGTGACGTAGTAGTTGATGTTATTATATGCAATTATGCATGCTGCTAAACTGAGTGAGTGTGTAGTATGAAGAAAGACAGAAAATTAAGATTGGAAGTTTGGACCAAATATGAATGAGACAGACACTAAACAATAATAAGATAGCTTCATGGCCAACGTCATTGATGACGGATTCTAACCTCATACTATATTCTATAATAGTTTGTTATTTTTCTCACACAAATTTAAAACTATAATCTCAATAGTTAATTATTCTCAAATTTAGTGGGTTAAGATTGGTTGTGTTCACTAAGAGTCTAGACTATATAGTTTTGTTTTATGGTCTTGTTTCTTGTTAGTGTTAAAAGTTAACAGTAATTCAGTGTTTCCAAGTCTATGTTTGACTATGATGTGTTCAACCTAATCGAATTTAGTTGAGTACAAGTAGCTGTATTCGACTGAGTCGAATATAACATATAGTTATTGTGTCGAAATGTAACTTGTACGTTTTGGTTTTTGGTTGTCTATATATAAACATGTTATGTTGTAAATAAACAACAACTTCACTTAATAAAATTCTTTTTTCTCTAAATACAGTTTTATCTATCTTCTTCTTGAACTCCTAATTGTTCCACTAATTCTAATAAATTGGTATCAACGAGTCTGACTGCGATTCAGAGTGAATAAGTAATGGAAAACGAAACAACAACATCGACACAATTTTCAGCAATTCTACCAGTTTTCAAATGTGGGTCGTACAACTGAAGGTCATCTTCAGATTTCAAGATATGGCTGAAATCGTGAGCGATGGAGTATCTGCATTGGAAATGAATGCAAATGATGTTCAGAAGGTTACGCACAAGGAACAAAGAAAGAAAGATGAAAAAAATGTGTTCTTGATTCAGCAATGTGTGGATTCTAATGTGTTCGAGAAGATCATTGAAAAGGAATCGTCCAAAGGAGTATGAGACAAATTAAAGAACTTGTACGGCGGAGATGAAAAACTAAAAGGGGTGAAGTTGTAGACACTGAGAAAGCAATTTGAGATAACAGAGATTAAAGAAGATGAAATGGTTGTTGATTTCTTCTCAAGATTAGTATTACACACGAACTAGATGAAGGCATGTGGCGAACCGATCAATGATCTGCATAAGGTTCAGAAAGTGTTGAGATCTCTCACTACAATCTTGTAATAATTTATTAGGTTAGTTTGTAAAAAAACACATTGTATAGGTTGGTGTTAGAATAGTTAAATGTAGTTGTTTGGGTGACAAAAAAAGGCATTTGGGTGTTTTAGGGCAAGAAGTTGCTACTTCTTGAAAATGCTTGTGCGCATGAGGTTTCGCATGTGCACATCCGAAATACCCCTAGACCAATTTCGGATGTGCACATGCAAATTCTGGCCCGGGTAGTTTTTTTAAAACCTAACAATTATAATTATTTTTTTCCAAGAACATGGCTGACAACCAGGACCCAGCAACCGATTGAGACAAGGCATGCAAAGTTAGACGACCTCTGCTCGAGGACGGGGTCCGATACAAAGGGACCAATTGGTTGTAGGTTCTACTTCTACACCGAAGAGTCGTCTGTATCAGGCGTCTATCTCTCATGCACATGAGCATGTACTCGATGATAGGGAACATGTAATTGATGATGCAAAGGTTCCAGAAGAGTTTGTGGTGCTTGATGGGGAATGAGGTACACGAGCATGTTACGGTACTTGAGGAGGCGGAACATGGCTATCCAGGAAGGTCATATGACACCTCTCTCTTGATCTGCTATCATGATCATACCGCTCAACATGTTTGGGATGGAGAGGTATATTTTTGGTTGCACTTTTTTATTTAATATTTTTTACTCAAAAATATGATTGTAACGGTTATTAATTTTTTTTGTTTCAGGAACGATTTCACGTAAAGTTTGTGAATCACTTGCGGAAAATTTTGAATTGTTTATACATGCGACTGATTGGTTCCATGATGTTGTGGTTGGATTAGGACTTGCCAGATTATTATTATACATGTTACAATACTATAAGCCACGACATGCAAGGGACTTTTGCTGAGAGGTGGCACAAAGAGACGTCGTCTTTCCACTTTCATGTTGGGGAGATGGCCATCACACTTGATGATGTTGCTTGCTTGCTCCACCTACCTATCAGAGGTATGTTACTTAACCATCACAAGATATCACGAGCTGAGGCGGTTGAGTGGAATGTTGAGTATCTGGGAACTGATCCATTTATGGCATCTGAGGACTGCAGAACCATAAATGAGGCGCATGCAAAGTTCTCCCACCTAAAGGATCTATATGAGGAGCACCTGGTTGCAGCAACAGGTGTCGAGGATGACGAAGACGAGGTTTTTGTTCTTGATGTATTTGCCATACTTACTTTTCAAACAATTTATATACAAAATTATTTCTGAACATTTAATTTAATCGTTATGTCCATATTGTTATGTTCATTTTTATTATAGAAAAAATCATAAAAAATTTGACCGTTTATAAAGTAGTGGAAATGATGTAGTTTTAAACAAATATGACACAAATAGAGGAAGTTTTGCATATACACATCTGAAACCTTTTTCTCAGCAAGTTTCGTCTGTTCACATGCAAAACAACCTCTAAACATATACTAAAAATATATTTCTTCGGATATGCACATGCAAAACAGGCTTAAATATGCCTTCGCATGTGCATATCCGAAGGACATTTTCGAATTTTCAGTGGTGAAAATTACCACTACTAGGTATAAAGAGAAATTTTCAATATTTTTAGTGCTAACAACAAATACATAAGTAAAAGAAAATGAAAATAAATATATATGATAATTTGATAATGATCTCACGAGTGAAAAAAAAATTGTCATATCTAAAAATATTTTCAGTGCTAACTGTAACACCCCAATTCTACCCAACGTTTATATGAAAATCAGAGTGCGGAAAAATTACAACAATAAGAGGCGTTACATTTCATAAAACAAACCGTCAACTTAAAAAGCATATCATGATGGATACATAGCACATATTAATTTCAAGAATTTATAGTTATTATTTAATCTTCAAAAATACTTTATATTTATTCAAAAATCACGCAGCGGATTTATAATATTTCAAAATTTCAAACGGAATATAGCATCTTTTAAACAACTTAATTCAAGGAACAATTTCAAAGTGTTAACTCCAATAATGCAATGGAAAACAATATAAATTCAAATATGCGTTTAATTCCCCCCGAGTGCTACGTATCAGAGCGACGACGCCAAAAGCTACTAAATGCTTTACTCCTCGTTACCTGCACGTTACCAATATAAAGGTAAACGGCCAACAAAAGAAAGGGTGAGATATCTACCAATATAAACAGGTGTATGATAAATAATATATTAGGATTAAATCATATAAAATTATCACATCACAATTAACACGTCACAATAAATTCCCAATCAACAACAACACAACTCCAATTCATCGTTAGCAACAACATGTAATTACTTCGCAATTAACAACGACATGACTCAAAATGAGACACAACAATGCATATGCATGTGGTACCGGTGGAGTAAACTCTCTTCACTAAATTGCCAGTTATCAGAGGCACAAGGCATAAGCCTTCTTCACAAATCCGCCAATACAGGCCTTCACAAATGCAAAATGAAATGCGATGCTACAACATGCAATTAACAACATAAATTCACTTCGCAAGACATACGCCTATCTCACTAATTATTACCAATAATCAGAGGTAATTATCGTCACTGAAAACACCCTGCAACTTCACATAATTCAATATACAACAACATATTCATCGCTATTTATTCGCAAACACAATCAACAACACAATACCTTCACATAAATTCAACAAAATAAACAATCATAATTATCTACTAAAATATACAAATCATTCCGACCATTTTCAATTAATTTCGGACAACTATTATACCGCTTTAGTCGCTAACTCGGTTAATTTGGTACTACTTTAAATCCTATTATTATTAATTATTATGAATCTGCTAACTCACTATCATCCATGTTTCCAATATTAATTAATTATCATGCTGTCAATTTTCATTAAATTCTGGACAATTAATTTTACCGCTTATTTTGGCTAGTTCGGCGAAATCGGTACTATTTTCTGTACTGCTATTGCTACTAATTACTTATACCGTTTCTATCAATTTTCATTATACTACTAAGTTAATTCTAAACATGTTACTAACAATTATGTACCTACTATGTATTTTGTTGTTGAATTTACTTCCAAAGTACACTGCTACAACTACACTACTTTGTGATTTAACTAGAACCAATTATTAAACTTGCTACTGCTAATGTACTAATTTAATTAAATATAACTAAACATAAACTATGTGACTATATATATAAGCTAAAGCCATATATATATATATATATATATATATATATATATATATATATATATATATATATATATATGTATATGTAGTAACTTGCATGAAAAACAACCCCGCCTCCAATCTTTGAGGCCCCCACCTCCAAAAGGGAGGCCCCCACCTCTACTATCTGAGGCCCCCGCCTCCAATCTCTGAGGCCCCCGCCTCCACCGTCTCCATGTGATTGTTTTCTCCTCCGATCCAACCATTCTTACCCTCCGATTCACACCAGCAATATTACTATGTACAATTTAATCATTTAATTCACATACGGTCTACACAAACATAGATAATTTCGTATAAATTCAACCCCACATACGATTTGTCATAATCCCGTTTAGAAAACTAGAACCCCACCCCTTACCTTAAATTTGACGGTGGTTATAACTCCGATCGACTTTCTATTTTCCAGTTCCGATTGTGCACTTTCGGTATCCTCTCCTAGCCCTTGTGCCTCCACTTCCTCCTTGATTTTCCTTTTTCTCACGTACAAACCCTATTCTCCTAATAATTCCTTCCTTTAAATACTCCTAAATATCATACTCTATTAATAATTAATTAATTATTCTATTCTTTTAATAATTCAATATTTATTCTATCATATATTCTATATATATATATATATATATATATATATATATATATATATATATATATATATATATATATATATATATATATATATTCTATTTGGCCAATTAATTAATACTTCCCATTTTATTTCTCACATTATAATAAACTCATTAAATACTTTAATTAATTAATTCCTACTCATAATAATAATTCTCTGATTAAATCGATTATTCACTTAATTTCTTCTTTAATTAAATTTCAACTAATAATTAATTCTTAATACTTCATTTAAATAATTAAATGATTTTTCGGGTGTTACACTAACAACCAACTCTAATTTGATTATTTGTCAAATTGCATGAACTGATGATGATTTCTCCATTAAAAATAATATATATGTTGGATAGGAACCTAGGTGATAAAGGTTTGAATCTTAATTATAGCTGAATTTTTAGAAAGTTTTTTGAAATTTTGGAATGATGAATAGATGTCATGTGTATGATAAAGTGTCACATCAAATGACACACAAACAAAAATTGATGGTGTTAGTAATGTGGACTTTGTTGAAAAATTAAAAAATGATTTTAAATTTTTTTAAAGATAAGGAAATCGAATGAACCCTGAGATAATCTTAAGGAACCGAAACAAAATATTTTGCCAAAAAAAATAGAAACAAAAAGAGTGATAAAATTAAGGGAGGGTGGTCAAGAGGTGTTGAATCCTTGACCTTGAGGTTAATATATAAAATATTTGGAAATTTTTTTTTACCATCCCTTTCATTTAACCCAGCACCCCCAAACTTTTTTATTTCAAAATTACCCCTCTTTAAAAAAAATGATTTTTCACAAAAATAATGAAGGTAAAATTATACCCTTGAAATTGACAGGTATAATTTGAGAGATAGCAAAATAAATTCTCAAATATTTAGAATCTAAAAAATCTAAATTCCAAATCTAACTTATGATTACCTCCCCCTCTCCTCAAATATCACACCCCTTATGAACTAAATGATTCTGACATAGTGTGGCTTATGCATATAAATTATTACTAATCTTTGATTTTCAAACAATGTAACACTTTTAGATTTAGAACATCTATTTATCTATTTATTTCTATTAAAATTCAATGCTTGAAATAATATTGTGACACCTCAACTCTTATTTTGCACCATTTCAATTTCTTTTTGTGTCACATCATGTATTTTTTTTAGGTGGTATCTCTCAAAATTCATCTTCAATTCTCAAAAGTTTAAATATATTGTTACTCTCTATAGAAGGTCATGAGTTCGAATCTTCACACATGCAAAAATACAACAATCTAATATTGATTTACTAATTTTTTTTATTTCAAAAAATATCATACTAATTTACTCACACAATAAATTTATTATTATTATTATTATTTTAATATACTACATTATTAGACAAATATAATTAAATTTTGACTAAATCTCAACAAATCATTTTTCCACATTAAACAAATTTTCTCATATATATTTTCATAAACTTTATAGAATATTATTCATATTTTGTCTTAAAATAGTTTCTTAATTATAAAAATGAAAGAAAAGATATTTTGATATATTTTTTACATAGTATTTTTAATATAATTTTAGATTCTTTTAAATTATTTTAACTAAATAATATTTTAAAATTTTCAAAAATAAAAGAGATGTTCGGTTCCACACACTTTGAAATAATTTTTATTTTCTTGAAGTCATAGCAACAAAAACTTTAAAAAACACTTTTAACGTTAAAGTAAATATTCCACAATTTTTTAGAATTAAATTACTCTTAATTGAACTAAAATTATATTAAGGAATGTCACATTCTTACCGAGTCTATATACTTCATCTCTATATTTTTTATATATAACAATAATTTTTTATTATAAAAAGTGAAAGAAAAGATATTTTGACACATTTATTTACTTAGTTTTTTAAAAATAATTTTAGAATATTTTAATTTAAAAAATAAATAAATGAGATAGTATTTCTTCATCATATATTTTACAATAAATAATACTATCATTTAAAGATGCTATTAGATTTAATGTCTAATTTTAAAATCACATTGTAAAAATTCAAATATGATACAATACAACCATTCTTTTCTTGCATATTGACAAATAGTTTGGGGTTCAACCCTTTATAATAATCCAACCTTCTTTTAAATAATATTTGAAAGATAGAGATTATGGTCATTTTTAACTAAATATTCCAACAACACAATAACTACTCGAACTAAATATATTTTTTAAAATTTCAAAAATAAATAGATATTTGGATCAACACACTTTAAAATATTTTTTGTTTTCTTGATATCATACAACAAAAGCAACATTTATAAAATACTATTAATGTTAATACATGTATTGCATAATTTCTCAAAAGTTTAAATTACTCTCAATGTTCTAAAAAATATAATAGAGAATGTCACGGTCTTTAATGAATCTTAATAAAATTCTCGATTTCTCATATATAACTAAAATTTGACGTTATAGACATAAATTTGTAAAACTATTGAATACTTTATTCAATAATAACTGGAAATAAAATAAATTTTTTATTTAAGATTAAAATATGATTACATATATTTAACAAGTTATGTTTAAATATCTAAAAGAGAGACAAGTTTTAAAAAATACATTAGAATCAAAAGAAAATATAAATCGTTGTCTTTTAGAATTATTCAAATTTACAATATAAATCTTGTATGTCACTTTGAACTTATAAACATCAATTTTCTTTTCATTTAATTAAAATGTACATTCTTATTTATGATTAATCAAATCATAGTCTCGATTGTACTTCTTAATAAATAATTATAATATAAAATTGTATTCTATATTTATTAAATAATTTTTTAAATATAATTAAAACTCGATACAAAATAAATAAAAATGAATTAACAGACGCGCATCGCACGAGTCTAAATCTAGTTTTTTTTTTAAATAAAAAAATGCCTAAAACACATGATTAAGTAAAAAAAATATATGTAAAAAGAGTCAAGTTTGTTAATCTATTTATAATTTATTAAAACAGACTTCCAATCTATTTTTTGACATCTCATCAGTTTTGTGCCACATAATATCATCAACGCCACATCATTCATTTTCTTATGTGTCATTCTTTATAATGTTTTACCACAACAACTCTCATATTCTTTCATTGTTTCTTCTTTGATGCCATACTTTTCATTTTTTTCCGTTACTTAATTTTATTTATTCCATTAAATCATATTAAAACTCTATAAAATATATCCATCTAACTTATTTAGTATGTAAGTTATCAAATTAATTTAGCTATTAAATTGTGTCTATTTATCTTCAATGTGTGTTTATCTTCAATATCACCTATATATCTTTTTATTAGATCTCTTTATTCTACCTACATTCATAACATACTAAATAGTGATGCAGATAATAGAAAATCCCCTTTCAAATAGTTATACTTGATAGTATATATCAAGAGCTAGCTATGTATAATAGATATTTAATAGTATATATCAAGAGCTAGCTATGAGTATATGACTCACATGCGGTTATTATCAAATCTCCTTGGATCCCTTTCATTTATCAATTATTGATACTTAACATCTTCTTATTTAAATTATCTTTTGTCTTTAAGTCTGGTAAAAAATCTTCATTGTTGGTATCATAGTTTGGTGTTATTCATAATTTGTATATTAACAAATTATGTATCTCTACAAATAGTGCAACTATAAATTATATTCTTTCTGTTCTATTAAAACTCAATAACTCTAATTATATTGTTATTTTTTTATAAGACTATTTTATTTTAATAACAAAATATTTATATTAAAACCGTGCATTGCGCGGGTATTAATCTAATTTTATATGATTAAAACTCTTGCAAAACAAAGCTTAATTCAAATACCAACCAAACACAGACGGGAGAATACAAGTAGTTATAATAAATTGAGTAGATGTAAGGTTAATGTATATGGAAAAAAAACATGTTTTGTAAATGTCCCCTCAATTGCATTTAGTGGTCTAGATGCCCCCAATCAATTCCAACTTAGAATACCAAAAAAATACAGTATTTGATAACGAAATTCGGCCAATTGTGCCTACATCTCCGACTGCATAGCAGCTGCAGTTCCATTGTATTAATCAAATTTATGTTTTACATGTTACAATTTATCAGAGCGGCTGAACTTGAGCAACATAAGTAGCCTTGGAGAGTGCTTCGTTTGGTTAAATGCCTCATACACTTTCTGGCGATCCCGTTGGTCTGTGAGGTTCATTATTCCAAGGTCATAAAACCTTTCTTTTCTGAACAAATAATAGCCCTTCATTAAGTAGAAAATTATTTAAAAGTGATAGACAACAGAAAAAGAAAAGTGGTAATGCCAAACAGATAGAGAAAACACATACAATTGTTTTGTCTCTAGCTTTGATGTGAGAACGAGGAACCAAAAAACACATAAAGCTGAAATAGGAAGAAAAATGTTATACATAAGCACTTGAAACATTGAAACAAATATTTTGGTGACTCACCTTGATGTAGTACTCATTTGATGATTTGGTAGTCTACATATATTTTGGGAATGTGAGAAATCTTACTCCACTCTGTCCCTTGCTTCCTCCGCAAATTTTCTTCCAATAACGGACAGTAAGTGATATGCAATTCTTTAAGAGAGGAAGGCAACTCTCCTTTTTCTGGCAATGACTTGAGCTTGGATGAGAAAAATATTGCAAGTGTATGGAGAGAGGTGAGATGTTGAAGCCACTTCCCATCCAAGCACTCTATATCTTTAAGTAAAAAGATATATAAGGAATCAAGATTAGTGGGTTGAAATAGAACTTGCATTTTCATCAGCGCCTTCACGATATCATCACTACGAATTTTCAGCTCTGAAAGAGAAGTGAGATGTTCCCAAGTTGAATTCCCCAAAATCCCTCCAACATTTCCAACACTCAATTCCTGTAAGCTGTTAGGCAAATCATCTATGGAAAATGATTGCAGATTTGGAAGGTCATAAATCTCCGTGGATTGAAGGCTAGTTAGAGTCTTTATTGATTCAGGTAGAGAACGTAACTTGTTACAACCAGACACAATTAGACGACTGAGGTTAGGAATTGGAAATCCACTTATGGAAAATGACTCAAGTTCACCGCAATCCACTAAGCTTATGGTTTTAAGAAACAAGAGATTCTCTTTCGATGCATCTTCTGCGATTAATATGGATTTTAATCGTTTACATCCCTCAATGTGTAGACTTTTGAGGACAGGGAAAGAGCACAAGGTAATCGAATTCATTGGATCACAACTATAGCGTATTTCCAAATCCTCCAGTGATGTGTATTTGTGAAAAGATTCATGAGAAAAGAACTCAAGATTCCGACATACATCAATTATGAGAGATTGTAAGGTTTTGGGAAGACCGTCTCTTGGAAAGGATGTTAGAGATGGAATGTTGACTAAGGTTATCTTTCGAAGAGAATTTAGACTAATCATCAAAGGATCGCCCAACCAATTTGGTAATTTGTCTCCGCCATATCCAAAGATGGTCAAACTCTTTAAATTTGTCGGCAGACGTAATCGTTCCAAAACAGCACTTTGTGTTTGTGAGTTTGAAGGAGCGGTATGACACCATCGTAGTTCCAACTCTTCAATTTCTTTCTTCATCTCCAAGTTTGCTTGAGAAGCATGGGATGGATCTATTACATTTTCAAGTTTTGAGATGGAAAGACTTCCTCTTAGATGGGGATATTTTCCAAGATCTTCAATCTTTAATCCAACTTTATTAATGCCGCTAACAATAAAGTTCGACAATGTCTTCAGATTTTTTAATTTGGATATTTGTACGGGCATTTCCTTCAATTCAGTGCCTCTGATGTCAAGGTGGCGTAGTTTCTTCAATTTCCCCATGTCCTTTGGCAATTCGGTGAGTCTGAAGCACCCGAACAACAACAAAGTATGCAAATTATAAAGCTTGCATGATTTTGAAGGCAACCTTTTAATCCAAGTGTGAGAGAGATTGAGGTATCGCAAATATATCAAATTGCCAACAGAGTTAGGCACTTCAGTGATATTGAAGTTGTGTGAAAATGACAACACATGTAATTGTGCCATTGTCGACAACAGGTCAGGAAATAACTTCGACGATACGAAATTACCAGACCATAGTGAATCTTGGAATGGGAGAGATAGCAAGGTTCGTAAACCATTTAATCCATGGAGTTTTTCAAATTTATCCAAGGAGTCATATTCATGGCTGTCAAATGACAAGTGTCGCACCCTTTTATCTATTCTTTCATCTGGCTTATATTTTTCCAACCTAATACCATATGGAGATGAAAGTGTCGTAGCTAGATCATTCATGAGGTCATGCATTTCAAAGCATATTTTATCATAACCAATGAACTCTTTTGACTCATGAGACCGTTCACGTATCAAAGACCTTGACACTAGCTCGTCAAAGTATTCTTCAGCTACTTTTTCCCAATTTTCCTCACTTTTCGGCTGAGGTACTAAGCCTTCTGCAATCCACAACTGAACCATCGTCTCTTTCCTTAAGATTGAGTTCTTTGGAAAAATTGAACAGAAAGCAAAGCAACCTTTTAGATAAGCTGGAAGGTAACGGTAGCTCAATAGCAGAGATGGTTGCACGCCACCACTTGTTCGTTCCCAAATACTATTGTTTAATACATCACTCCAACGATCAGGTGACATGAACCGGAGAATCCCCCCAAGTGCTATTATAGCTAATGGTAAACCACGACATTTTTTGGCAATTTGTATACCAATATTTTCTAGATTGGGGTATTGTTCACAGTTTTTTTCTACAAATGCATGTATGGATAATAAAGACCATGATTCTTCGGTTCCCAAATATCTTAAAGGGTGGACATAGAGAGATTTTAGCCTGGGTAGTACAACTCTTTTATCTCGAGTTGTGATGATGATCTTACTTCCTATTTGTCCAACATTAAAGATATCACTTAGACTATTCCAATCAACATAGTTTTCATGCGACATATCATCCAAAACTAACAAAAACTTTTTGTTACTTAAACTTTTCTGCAATTGCATTTGGAGTTCAACAAAGTTAGTCTCTGCGATTGTTTTTGAAGTGACAGATTCAAGAATAGTTTTAGTGACAGTGACAAGATCAAAATTTTTTGGAATATGTGACCAGCCTCTCACCTTAAATTTCTCCTTCACATGATGATCATTGTAAAGGAGTTTAGCTAGTGTAGTTTTTCCTAACCCTCCCATACCCACTATAGAAATAACTCCTATTCTTTGTTCACTGTCACAACCATCCTCTGACAGCAAAGACTCTTTAAGTTTATTTTTATCATCCTCTCTACCTTTAACATCTGATTCTTTTAACAAAAAAGGAGTTGTAGGAGTTACATTCACAACACAGGTGGAAATATCAGCTACGTTCAATCCAGGATTTTGGTTTTTCACGTGTTTTTTTGGATAACTTTGACAGTTTAGAATTGATCTCTTTATTAAATCTTTTGAAATAAGAAGAAAACTTTGTAAGAACCTGATGAGCTTCGCGCTGCGCAACTCCTCTGTTGATCTCATCAAATGATCTTGAGCTTCAAAGAAAGATCATGCAACTTATTCACCACACGGGATTATTGATCGCTTGTTGTCGATCATAAAGTAGAGATTGAAGACTCGCCATAGTTGTATCTATCTCATCCAACAGCTCAAGGTCAAGCCTAGTTCTCCGAAATAAGTCAGCAAACTCACCGGAAGAAATCTTGTTCATGAAGGCGTCCATAGCAGCTGAAAGAAGTGCTCCAACAATAGCCTCCATAACTTAGTTTTAGAGAGTAATAATAGTTTGAGAATTTGGTGTGAAAATAAAACGTAATGCAAGGTAGAAGAACTTATAAAGCGGTTGATATTCAACGGTGTAAGTAATAGTAATGAAAATATGCAAACAAAATAACTTACTTTTCTTGCTTGTCATATACAAAAAAGATTCTCTTCACAAAACAAAATACCTTACTTTTCTTGCTTGTCATATACAAAAAAGATTCTCTTCACAGAACAAAATACCTTACTCTTCTTGCTTGTCATATACAAAAAAGATTCTCTTCACAGAACAAAATACCTTACTCTTCTTCCTTGTCATATACAAAAAAGATTCTCTTCACAGAACAAAATACCTTACTCTTCTTGCTTGTCATATACAAAAGATTCTCTTCACGTAACAAAATACCTTACTCTTCTTGCTTGTCATATACAAAAAAGATTCTCTTCACAGAACAAAATACCTTACTCTTCTTGCTTGTCATATACAAAAAAGATTCTCTTCACAGAACAAAATACCTTACTCTTCTTGCTTGTCATATACAAAAAAGATTCTCTTCACAGAACAAAATACCTTACTCTTCTTGCTTGTCATATACAAAAAAGATTCTCTTCACAGAACAAAATACCTTACTCTTCTTGCTTGTCATATACAAAAAAGATTCTCTTCACAGAACAAAATACCTTACTCTACTCTTCTTGATTGTCATATACAAAAAAAATTCTCTTCACAGAACAAAATACCTTACTCTTCTTGCTTGTCATATACAAAAAAGATTCTCTTCACAGAACAAAATACCTTACTCTTCTTGCTTGTCATATACAAAAAAGATTCTCTTCACAAAACAAAATATCTTACTCTTCTTGCTTGTCATATACAAAAAAGATTCTCTTCACAGAACAAAATACCTTACTCTTCTTGCTTGTCATATACAAAAAAGATTCTCTTCACAGAACAAAATACCTTACTCTTCTTGCTTGTCATATACAAAAAAGATTCTCTTCACAGAACAAAATACCTTACTCTTCTTGCTTGTCATATACAAAAAAAATTCTCTTCACAGAACAAAATACCTTACTCTTCTTGCTTGTCATATACAAATAAGATTCTCTTCACAAAACAAAATACCTTACTTTTCTTGCTTGTCATATACAAAAAAGGTTCTCTTCACAAAACAAAATACCTTACTTTTCTTGCTTGTCATATACAAAAAAAATTCTCTTCACAGAACAAAATACCTTACTCTGCTTGTCATATACAAAAAAGATTCTCTTCACAGAACAAAATACCTTACTCTTCTTGCTTGTCATATACAAAAAAGATTCTCTTCACAAAACAAAATACCTTACTTTTCTTGCTTGTCATATACAAAAAAGATTCTCTTCACAGAACAAAATACCTTACTTTTCTTGCTTGTCATATACAAAAAAAATTCTCTTCACAAAACAAAATACCTTACTCTTCTTGCTTGTCATATACAAAAAAGATTCTCTTCACAGAACAAAATACCTTACTCTTCTTGCTTGTCATATACAAAAAAAATTCTCTTCACAGAACAAAATACCTTACTTTTCTTGCTTGTCATATACAAATAAGATTCTCTTCACAAAACAAAATACCTTACTTTTCTTGCTTGTCATATACAAAAAAGATTCTCTTCACAAAACAAAATACCTTACTTTTCTTGCTTGTCATATACAAAAAAAATTCTCTTCACAGAACAAAATACCTTACTCTGCTTGTCATATACAAAAAAGATTCTCTTCACAGAACAAAATACCTTACTCTTCTTGCTTGTCATATACAAAAAAGATTCTCTTCACAAAACAAAATACCTTACTTTTCTTGCTTGTCATATACAAAAAAGATTCTCTTCACAGAACAAAATACCTTACTTTTCTTGCTTGTCATATACAAAAAAAATTCTCTTCACAAAACAAAATACCTTACTCTTCTTGCTTGTCATATACAAAAAAGATTCTCTTCACAGAACAAAATACCTTACTCTTCTTGCTTGTCATATACAAAAAATATTCTCTTCACAGAACAAAATACCAGCAAGGCTAAATAGTACATTTACTCAACTAATGACAAGAACTCCAAATTGTTTTATTTTTATAGAGTCAATTCTACGCATATGAAAATCATTGAATTATGGTGTCACAGATATGTTATATACAACCTTGTCTGCTTTTGTTTATTCTTACAATTATAATATATTATTAATGAATCAATATTTAAAAATATTTCACAGCATAGCTTTATTTTAATATTTTTTTAATAGATTTCTAATTCGTTACGTTAATGAAAAATGCATTTTATTTAGTTGTTATTTTGAAGTTTGATAGAGTATTAATTGTTATTTTTTATTTCATAAATAATGTTGTTAATTATTAGCTTCAAAGATAGAAATAAATGAAACTCAATAATAAATAATATTAAAATAAAAAATAAAATTGATTTCAAATTTATTAATAATTAAATATGTGTATACAATTTTATAATAAAAAAATAGAGAAAGAGTAATGTATAAAAGAATCTATAAAGCTTCTGAGACTTAATCAATGATATATCGTTACTAGAATTGCTTTGTTTAATAATAGATTAATTAAGTATTTTAATATTGTATTAATAATACTACTTATAGTCAATATTTGTTTGTATCTCAAAAATATATTTTATAGTCAATTGCTTGTATTTCAAAAACATATTTTACGTTAAATTGAATTTATTTATAATATGAAATGTTTTCAAAAAATTACAAATTCTTAAAAAATTTATATATTAGATAAAAATTATTAGCTTAATAATTTTATTGTAAAATATAACGTACAAAGAATTATCAAATATATTAAAGTTTATAAAACTCACTTTTGAAATTGATTTTTAACAATATATTATAATGAAAATTATGCGTATTTTGCACGACCTAAGGCTCTGGCTCCGTCAGTGATTATAAGTTATAACCCTCTTGCATTTTAAATTGTTAAAATACTATCTCAAATTTTATCTCAAATGTTGAGTGATTCTAAGCATTATCTCATGTTTAGAATCACTCAAATTTAATATTTTCACGGTCATTGTCACCACAATATTTTTTATATTTTAATCAATAAAATAGTTGTAAATATTTATAATTATTGGTGATATTTGTAAATATATGTAATATTAGATAAATCCTATAAATACTCATGCTTTCTTTTCAAAATATAATGTTATAGTTATCATTTCACCAATATTTGTTTAAGACTATGTATATTAGATGATATACCATTGTTAATCATCTGACTAATATATTGATTTTGTTTTGTATTTAAGACATATTTAATCTAATGTATTTGTTTATTATCACTAAAAAATTTATTTATTTATTTTTTAACTTCAATCAAATTAAAAATGTGTTTTGTCAAATTACATGATACTACGTAGTTATTTACACAACTAACTTTTTATTTATGGGTCACTATTAAATTATTATCATTATTTGAAGATAAAATTCTTATTTTTAAATGTTAAAAAAAATAATTTCTTTCTCTATATCATAATTTTTTTATTATTTAATATAATTTAATTTATATAATTTAATTTAATTCAAATATGTATCTAGACATATCATTTATCAAATTTATTAAAATTAAAATAAATCCAGCATGAGTATTTTCCTAATTATAGAACAAAATAGTAATAAAGGCATTGAAGACATGAAGTTGATTGAAATTGGCTTATCCATTGTGTCCACTATATTTTAATCATTACACATTAAGTCTCTATGCCACTAAGAAAAGAAAGGTATATGATTCAAAGATACTAAGTAAAGAAAGGTATATGAATTTTTGTCTCACATTCAAGTTTTTCATCTTTTCTGTTGAAAGAAATTGAAGCACTCATTTATTGAAAACTATTAGACTCAATCCAAAGAGAGCAGAATTTAATTTTTGTTCATTCGAATCTCTGTCTTTACTCGGAGAAAGAGTAAAGTTTGTCTTCTCTTAAAGAAAGAGTAAGGTTTATAATGAATGAAGAACAAAAATATAGAATATTTGTATAGATAAATGATATCTATTTGATGGAACTGATATTCTTGAAGTTGTTAATCTTTTTCTTGATGAACTTGAGCTAGAAGCACTATTTTTAATAATATTTGAGAAAAAATATTAATAATCAATCATGATTTATTAAAACTTTTTAAGTATGATTTATTTATATTGTTGGACATATATATTAAAACTATTCTTTAATTTTAATATTTTTGTTGTTATTTAAATAATATAATTTTATTATTATTTTTATAATTATATTTTAAAAATATTATATTAACATACTCGTACCTTGATTTTTCTAAAAATAACAAACTCTAAATCGTTACTCATATCAGGTATTGGGTACGTATCCGTACTTGTGCAACACATAAAATATGTGTGGTTTTACATGTTGGAAATTTTGTAGGATCCAATTTCAAGAGTATTTAACATCTCACTCCAAATTAAATATGAGAATTTCTCATGTCACACGACATATTCTATATGTCACTCTCTCAAAAAAAATATTCAAAAATTACCCCAAACAAAATTTCTAATATTTTATTTGAAAAAAAAATTAATATCCAAAATTTCAGTGTATTTAAAATTTTCGATAATAAAAAGAAATTCAAAAAAAATCTGTATTTTATTAGAAATTTCACAAATTTTTTATTTTTTTTAAGTTTTTGGGTTTTTTTTAATTCTTAAATATATTGAAATTTCGTAAATTTTTTGTTTTTTGTTTTTTTTTTGGAAAAAAAATTATTTTTTTTAAAATTCTGAAATATACTGAAATTTCCGATATGAGATTCAATATTTTCGATAAAACTCAATTTTTTTGAGAATTTAGTGATTTTTCACAAGAGTATAGTGTTAAAATCATACATTTGGGAGGTGGCATGTATAATTGGTGGGATGGTATGATAAATTCTTATTTAATATGGCACCTCTCAATTTTAATTATTCTAGAATTATTCTTGTTGAGATATAAATAATTTTTGAACGAAATTTTTTGTATAGATTTTGAAATTTATGATACTGGCAAAATTTTCAGTACATCCCTACAAAATTTCTGATTTATGTAAGTTGTCAATAGTGTATTTGAAATTTTTGGTATTTCGGAAATTTCAAATTTATTAGGCAGTACCAAAAATTTGAGTTATACTAAAATTTTGTGTAGTTCATTTATTCAAGTGTTTTAACGGTCGAGATTTTGTTCGACATCTTTGGAGAATTCTGATTGCACCGACAAATTTGTATGGTTTAGAATGCATCACTAGTTGTATAAATAGGGGCATATGCTATAGAGAAAAACATCTCAAAAAATGTATCTTCTGCAATTTCTGATTAAGATATAAGTATATTACAATGGAAGCAACACTGTTGTTGAATTCAAAGTTACATTATTTTTTTGAAATTTGTTGATTTATAAATATCAACAACTTGAAAGAAAATACAAATAAATGTCGATGTCAGGACTTAAATCTAATTATCAACTGAGTTATCCAACCACCCTCTTTATTTACAGAGGATTCTTCTTCACCCCTGTTGAAAAATCAAAAATATTTTTCAATTTTGCAAGTTAACTTACGAATTCCTCAGATAAGATTAATTTGTAAGTTAACTTACGAAATAATTCCACGATTTTTAAAAAATAATGTGAATTCGCAAGTTAACTTGCGAATTCACCTTATTTAGGGAATTCGCAAGTTAACTTGCGAATTCACCTTATTTAGAGAATTCGCAAGTTAACTTGCAAAGTCTGCGTATAATTTTAAAAAACACAGAATTTTCCCCCAAACTAATTTATTTCAAACTATACTCCAAATCTTATTTCTTTACTCTAAACCCTAACTTCTCCAAACAGATTTCAAGCCACTCCAAGTCACGCTCATCATTTCCACCAACACATTTCAACTCCTCCAAAGTTCAAAATCAATAAATTTTGTAAGTTTTCTTCACTCTTCACTATTTAAATTTCTGATTTTTTTATTAGATTATAAGGTTTAGGTTGTAGAAATGTAGTAGTATATGAAGTAGTAGTAGGTAAATGTAGTAGGAAAAATTGGAATTAGGTAGTATTGGGGTTGTATTTCTGGTTTTTTGAATTTTTGGACGAAGGGGGTTTCGCAAGTTAACTTGCGAAGTGTACCAGAAGAGACTTCGCAAGTTAACTTGCGAATTTTGGTCTGAATGCAAAATTTTGAAGTTAACTTGTGAATTTTGGTTTGAATGGGAAATTATGAAGTTAACTTGCGAATTTCGGTCTGATTTGTTTTTGAATTAGTATGCTAATTATTGTAATGGTTTATTTTAGGATAATGGCCGATCAAGACAATTGGATGACATATTTGAGACAGGGCAGGCAAAGCCAGACAGTGTCAGCTCGTCGAGAGCGAGAGCAAATGGCAAGGGTACAAAGAGAACAAATGAGACAAGTTGATATAACATCACCTTCTGCTTCGCGACGGAGGAGTCGTCTCCATGAGGCATCTTCCTCTCGTGTACATGAGCATGAGGTACCTAAGGATGGCAACAGGGTGGGGGCGGGTTTAAGCACACCCGCACCCACCACCCAGACCCGCCCCCAAAACCGTTCGGAGGTATAATTTGTTCACCCGTCCCTGCCCCCAACAAGAAACTGGTTTTCCCGTACCCGCCACGCACTCGCCCGAATAAAATTTTATTTTTTTAAAATTTATATTTTTTCAATAAAGTTAAAAATAAACAATTAAACTAAATAATTAATTATTTTTTAAGTTTGATATTTTTATTTAAATTTTATTTTCAATAAATAAATAATAATTCTAATAAACATGATTGTTAGTGTTTTAAGTTGGCATTAATTTTGGTAAAACTAGGCTATAGAAATGTCTTGATAGATGTCATGACATTCAGAGATTGAAGATAAATCCTACTTGACAAAGGATGTTTGAAGTATTTAACCTGGAAGCTAAAGTTGCTGGAAATTCAGAAATCGATGTCATAATGATGTTATGACATTCGTGACATTCTGCTCGCAGAACTGTTTTTCCTGAGATTTTTCAGGAAGTTTGTTGAGCTGCTAAATTATGTTTTTCTGTTATTAGAAAGCATGCTCACGTGGCTGCTAGGTTAATCTTAATTAAAACTAAATTGGTTGTTGAAAAGACCATGTTTTTAGGATTAAATTAAGTGAACCCTAGCTATCTTTATGGAAGCCCAAAACTGAAGATTCAGGACTGCTTCTATAAAAGGAATTCAACCCTTACACTCCTGCAACGCCTCTGAAATTTATTGAAGATATTGCAGGTTGTTAGTTGTGTACTGTTAAGAGTCTTAACAGTTGTATTTGTGCAATTCTAGTTTCTCTTGTGAGTCAAACAATTATCAATTGATAAGTGCTTGGACTATGATTTGTTTGTAAGGGTAGTTTATCACTCAAAGCTGTGAAGCACGAGTGTTTGTCTCTTGATTGAAAGCTTTGAAGCAAGATCAAGATAGTTTATTGAAGTGTGTCTTCACAATTCAATTAATCAATAGGTTGATATCACTGCTGTGATTGAGGGGGAGTGAGTAGGAACTCAGGTCTAGGTAGGACTTAGATTGAAGTGTCATTGGGTAGGTTTTAAGTGAAGGAGATAAACTGGTTGGTTTATTCCTGAATTAATTCTACTAATAGTGAATTTCCTCCCTGGCTTGGTAGCCTCCAGATGTAAGTGTAGTTATGCACTGAACTGGGTGAACAACTTATTGTGTTATTTACTGCCTTCTGTATTTACTGTGTGAATTGTTAACATAGTGTCAGACACTGTGTCATAACATTCTCTATGACATCAAGTATCTGCTGTCAGGAATTTCAATGATATTATAACATTAAAAAGTGTAAATGAGTAATAAAACTATTAAAAATAAATTAAATAAATTAAATTTAGTTGGCAGATTCGGGGCGAGTGCAGGGAGAGTATTAGTATCACCCGCCCCTACATCCGCATCCATAAATAAAAAACAGATTTTCCCCACACCCGCCCCGCCCCCGGTTAAACTGGGTTTTCCCTGCTAATATCGCGGCGGGAGTCTAGTGAGGACGGATTTATTTTCCATGCCTAGAGGTACCAGAGATTGAGGTACCAGAGGTCGAGTCGTCGTCGGAGGAGGCCCAAGATGCCCAAGACGCCGAAAATGTTGAGGTTCATGACGACGATGTTGAGGAACCTGTAGAGGCGGAGGATGCTGACTATCTAGGAGGGCCATATGACATATCCCTCCTGGTTTATTATAGGGATCATATTGTCCGCTGTGTTTGGGGTGGAGAGGTATTATAATTTTTATCGTTACATTTCATATTATTTATTTTCGTTCGTATTATTTATTTATTTTCGTATTATTTTGTATTATTTCGTATTATTTATTTTCGTTCGTATCATACTATTTTCTTATACTGTCCGTTCGTATTATTTATTTATTTTTGTTTGATTCTTACGTTTCAGGAAAGAAAGGCCTTAAAACATGTGAACCACTCCTGAAATTTTTTTGAACTATCTGCTCCAAAGACTCAGTGATTTCAGACTGGTATCCTCGTATCCGGTCTTGCTGGATTATACAGTACTGGTTACGGTACCATTAGCACCGACATGCATGGTGCTTTTGTTGAGAGATGACATTTGGAGACGTCATCTTTCCACTTTCCAGTTGGGGAGTTGACGATCATCATCGACGATGTTACCTGCTTGCTCCGACTACATATTAGAGGTTGGTTACTCAACCAATCCAACATAACAAGAGGTGAGGCGGTTGATTTGATGGTTGAGCATCTAGGAGCTGATCCATATAGAGATGTTGAGGACTACGACTCCACAAACGGAGCGCACGTGAAATTCTCCTATCTAAAGGAGTTATATGAGGAGCACCTACGTCTAAAAGCTCTTGCAAAAAGAACACAGGCAGCTGGGGAACCTGTGGAGGCGTATATTTTTGTTCCGTTTCACCGGGGTTGTGTCATCCGGTGTTTTCTGATGTACTTGGTAGGCATGTCCGTCTTTGTGGACACGAGTGGCCGCTACACTGATGTGACCTACCTGATATATTTTACAGACCTTTCTACAGTTCAGGATTGGAACTGGGGTGTCGTTGTTCTTACCTACCTCTACCAGAAGCTGAATGAAGCATCCAGGTGGAGGGCTAGAGAGCTTACCGACTCGTGCACACTCCTCACGGTACGTTTTTATTTTAACGATAAATTTTAATTAGTTTTAATTGATTTATACTTACACACTATATTTTTGTTGATGTAGAGCTGGATTTTATCGTACTTTCACCGCATCCATGGTTACTTTGTGGATCCCTACTATGAGGACTTCATACCCATGGATGCCAGATTTATTCTCAACAGGGGCAACAATAATGTGGTTCCTTACCAGGTGTTCCTTGATCGCACCAACCACGACGACATCAACTGGACTCCGTTTGAGGACTATAGGGAGGTTGTCCCCTTCGATACCATTTTGTTATACTCTGGGTGGCTAGCCTGTGGGGCTAACCTAATGGTCAGATATTTGTCCGAGTGGTGTATGCGCCAGTTTGGCTATGTGCAGACCATACCTCAATCTCCTTTCCAGTCTGCTCCTGACACCATGACACAGAGGGCTCTAGATGATGTCTTCCAAAATTGGAAGAATTATGTCGTGCCAGATGAATTTTGATTGTTGCGGACATCCCGTATGTGGCACTCTGTGGAGGGGTACACGACATGATTCTTTACAGTTCACACCCTTACATGACACCGGAGGCGGAAGGACGTCCGCCGAGGCCAGCACATGAGGAGCTCTTGGAAAATGAGCAGGCTTGGGATGATCATACCAGTGATCTACTGCCTATCTGTCAGAGTATCCACCAGATTGGACAGGAGGCGTTGGATGATGGGATTTTCGATGGGGACGGACCCGATTCGATTGTCGTGGTGGAGAGGATGGTTACTGAGGCAGAGCGTGCAGCGCGTTACCACAGATAGGGGAGGACGCGGGGGATCAGGATTAGACATACCCAGTAGCCTTTATGTTTTTTTAGTTGATTTTGTATGATCACATTTTTTCGGAACAATTTATGTAATATGATACTTCTGACATTTTTTCTCTTTAATATTTATAACATATTATTATTTACATGGTTTGCGTATATTAATATTTTCTGACAATTTTTCTCTTTAATTGAATTTCTGAAAACGGAAACATAATTCGAGTAAATGTGGAAAAACATAGTATTTTTAAACATGTTTTTACACATTCAGGAAATGTTATTCACCTTATTTGAGGTATTCGTAAGTTAACTTACAAAATGTTTCCTGAATGTGTAAAACGTACAAAAGTAAGGTTAATTCACAAGTTAACTTTTGAATTCATCCAGAAAACTTAGTTCGCAAGTTAACTTACGAATTCACCCAACAATGTGGATTCGTAAATTAACTTGTGAAAAGTATTTTTGATTTTTCAGGGGTGTGGGAGAAACCCACTTGATGAGTGAAGAAATTCTCTTATATATATATTAGAGTTGAACCGACGACTTTGATTATATAGTACGGATATCACAAGTTTTACAAATTTCAAAATTATTCTTTTTGCAATTTAAATAATTACATGTAAATAACTTAATAAATAAGAATAATTTCATCTTAAGTCCTTTTTAATATATGTCATATCTTATTTTAATGAAAAAATTTAAATAGTTATAAACATAACACATATCTTAGATACAATCGATTAAAACAAAAGCAGACTAATTTTAATGCAAATATTTCTCTCAGTTGAAAATATTTAATAGCAGACTAATTTTAATAAGGGAGGACATGTTTTCTTTTTTAAATGTCATTTTCACATAAAGTTATTCAATTAAGATAGTATTATTTAAAGTGTTTTTTTTTATCATACTCTTATTTACTTTTTGTTTTTTAATAAATTTATTCATATACTTTTTATTTGTTAAAAAAGAAAGGATATATAGACATTAAATAATAAAAACGACACTTAAATATTAAAAAAAATTGGCGATTGTGAAAAAATCTTAGTTTTTTCAAATAATTTACTAGTTTTTATTATTCTCTTTGTCACATATTATTTGTCACAATGAGTCATTTCACACAAATTAAGAAACAACAATAAATGAAAGAGATAGAATGATAAATTTATCAAATTATCATGTTTAACCATTGGTTTATTCAAATTAACATTAATATCAAGTAGAAAAACAATAAATTCGGTGTATTTATTCGAAGGTATAATTAGAAGATTAAATATAAAATTGTATTGGTAATATAAAATGACAAGTATTTTGAGATAAATTTTTTCTTAAATGTGACATTTATTTTAATACGGAGGGAGTAATGTGTTATGTTATTATTTATTTTAGCACACCTTTTGATAACCATATCTTTTATTTTGATGTTGTATAAAATTTTCTTTATAAGCCAAATTTAGAGATGTTTTATATTAACTTCAATAATAATATTTAAAAATAAGAAATATTTTTAAAACAGTCATATATAAAAATGTTTTAAAATTTAGATTGAAATGTTGAACCGGCAAGATGGCAAGATTTCAATTCAAGATTTATTTGTACAGTCGATTAAACCAAAGGTCGAATAATTTATTAAATAGGTAGTATCCTACAAAGTTCATGTGCTACTATAACGTGAACAAAGAACCTTTTTCTTAGTGGCATAGGAACAGACAAGGAATAGAAAAAAAAGTAGTGAATACATTAGAAACTAGTCACATAAACGTGCTCCCGTATAGATATATCTGTTAAATTGTTTAACGAATCGTAATAAATTGAAAATAATAAAAAATGGGGTGAATGTTTGATTGTAGAATAAATAGATAAATTTATTTTGATATTTATAATATTGAATGATAAATATAATTATATAAAAAATAATGATATTTATTATATAAAAAATTATAATTTTATATAAACTCAATCAATCAATACCACTATTATAATAAGTAAGATGTTTGTTTACACATTTTCATTATTAATAGTATTACTTTGCATTGCATTTTCTTCTACCACTTTATAAGATCTAAGAAGTTGCATTTTCTTCTACACCAATTTCTCAAATTATTCTTACTTTGTTGAACTAAGTTATGGAGGTTATTGTTGGAGCACTTCTTTCAGCTTCTATGGACGCCTTCATGAACAAGATTTCTTCTGGTGAGTTTGCTGACTTATTTCGGAGGACTAAGCTTGACGTTGAGCTGTTGGATGAGATAGATACAACTATGGCGAGTCTTCAATCTCTACTTTATGATGCTGACAACAAGCAGATCAATAATCCTGGCGTGCAGAAGTGGCTGAATAAGTTGCATGATGCTGTCTTTGAAGCTCAAGATTTGTTTGATGAGATCAACACTGAGGAGTTGCGGCGCAGTGCAGAAGCTCATCAGGTTCTTACAAAGTTTTCTTCTTATTTCAAAAGATTTAATAAAGAGATCAATTCTAAACTGTCAAAGTTATCTGCAAAACTGAAACACGTGAAAAACCAAAATCCCGGATTGAACGTAGCTGATTTTTCCACTTGTGTTGTGACTGTAACTCCTACAACTCCTTTTTTGGTAAAAGAATCAGATGTTAAAGGTAGAGAGGATGATAAAAATAAACTTAAAGAGTCTCTGCTGTCAGAGGATGGTTGTGATAGTGAACAAAAAATAGGAGTGATTTCCATAGTGGGTATGGGAGGGTTAGGAAAAACAACACTAGCTAAACTCCTTTACAATGATCATCATGTGAAGGACAAGTTTAAGGTGAGAGGCTGGTCACATGTTCCAAAAAAATTTGATCTTGTCACTATCACTAAAACCATTCTTGAATCTGTCACTTCGGAAACTATCACAGAGACTAACTTTGTTAAACTCCAAATGCAATTGCAACAAAGTTTAAGTAACAAAGTTTTTTTGTTAGTATTGGATGATATGTCGCATGAAAACTATGTTGATTGGAATAGTCTAAGTGATATCTTTAATGTTGGGCAAATAGGAAGTAAGATCATTATCACAACTCGAGATGAAAGAGTTGTACTACCCAGGCTAAAATCTCTCGATGTCCACCATTTAAGATATTTGGGAACTGAAGAATCCTGGTCTTTACTAGCCACACATGCATTTGTAGAAAAAAACTGTGAACAATACCCCAATCTAGAAAAAGTTGGTATAGAAATTGCCAAAAAATGTTGTGGTTTACCATTAGCTGTAGTAGCAATTGGGGGTATTCTCCGGTTCATGTCACCGGGTCGTTGGAGTGATGTGTTAAGCAGTAGTATTTGGGAACGGACAAGTGGTGATGTGCAACCATCTCTGCTATTGAGTTATCGTTACCTTCCAGCTTATCTAAAAGGATGCTTTGCTTTTTGTTCAATTTTTCCTAAGAACTCAATCTTAAGGAAAGAGCCGATGGTTCAGTTGTGGATTGCAGAAGGCTTAGTACCTCAGCCAAAAAGTGAGAAAAGTTGGGAAAAAGTAGCTGAAGAATACTTTGATGAGCTAGTGTCGAGGTCTTTGATACGTGAACGGTCTCGTGAGTCAAAAGAGTTGTTTGATGATAAGGAAGTATGCTTTGAAATGCACGACCTCTTCAATGATTTAGCTATGGCAGTTTCATCTCCATATTGCACTAGGTTGGACAAACATAAGCCGGATATAAGGGTAGATAAAAGGGTGCGACACTTGTCATTCAACGGCGAAGAATATGATTCATACGATAAATTTGAAAATTTTCATGGATTAAAAGGTTTACGAACCTTTCTATCTCTCTCATTCAGGTATGATGGTTTTGTGTCGTCGAAGTTACTTTCTGATTTATTGTCGACAATGACGAAATTACACGTGTTGTCATTTTCAAAATACAAAAATATCACTGAATTGCCCAACTCTATTGGAAATTTGATATATCTGCGATACTTGAATCTCTCTAACACTGGGATTAAAAGGTTGCCTTCAAAAACATGCAAACTTTACAATTTGCAGACTTTATTGTTGTCACGGTGCTACCAACTCAGTGAATTGCCAAATGACATAGGGAAATTGGAGAAACTACGACACCTTGACATCAGAGGCACTAAATTGAAAGAAATGCCCGTACAAATATCCAAATTAGAAAATCTGCAGACATTGTCGGACTTTATTGTTAGCGGCGCTGATGAAGTTGGATTGAAGATTGAAGATCTTGGAAAATATCCCCATCTACGGGGAAGCCTTTCCATCTCACAACTTGAAAATGTAATTGACCCATCCCATGCTTCTCAAGCAAACTTGGAGATGAAGAAAGAAATTGACGAGTTGGAACTAGGATGGTCTAATACCGCTCCTTCAAACTCTCAAATACAAAGTGTTGTTGTATTGGAACAGCTACGTCCACCGGCAAATTTGAAGCGTCTGATCATCTCCGGATACAGTGGTGACAAATTACCAAATTGGTTGGGCGATCCTTTGATGATTAGTCTAAATTCTCTTCGAAAGATAACCTTAGTCAACATTCCATCTCTAACATCCTTTCCAAGAGACGGTCTTCCCAAAACCTTACAATCTCTCATAATTGATGTATGTCGGAATCTTGAGTTCTTTTCTCATGAATCTTTTCACAAATACACATCACTGGAGGATTTGAAAATACGCCATAGTTGTGATCCAATGAATTCGTTTACCTTGTACTCTTTCCCTGTCCTCAAAACACTGGATATTGTTGGTTGTAATCATTTAAAGTCCATATTAATTGCAGAAGATGCATCGAATGAGAATCTCTTGTTTCTTAAAACCATAAGCTTAGTGTATTGCGATGAACTTGAGTCATTTTCCATAAGTGGATTTCCAATTCCTAACCTCAGTCGTCTAATTGTGTCTGGTTGTAACAAGTTACGTTCTCTACCTGAATCAATAAAGACTCTAACTAGCCTTCAATCCACGGAGATTTATGACCTTCCAAATCTGCAATCATTTTCCATAGATGATTTGCCTAACAGCTTACAGGAATTGAGTGTTGGAAATGTTGGAGGGATTTTGGGGAATTCAACTTGGGAACATCTCACTTCTCTTTCAGAGCTGAAAATTCGTAGTGATGATATCGTGAAGGCGCTGATGAAAATGCAAGTTCTATTTCAACCCACTAATCTTGATTCCTTATATATCTTTTACTTAAAGATATAGAGTGCTTGGATGGGAAGTGGCTTCAACATCTCACCTCTCTCCATACACTTGCAATATTTTTCTCATCCAAGCTCAAGTCATTGCCAGAAAAAGGAGAGTTGCCTTCCTCTCTTAAAGAATTGCATATCACTTACTGTCCGTTATTGGAAGAAAATTTGCGGAGGAAGCAAGGGACAGAGTGGAGTAAGATTTCTCACATTCCCAAAATATATGTAGACTACCAAATCATCAAATGAGTACTACATCAAGGTGAGTCACCAAAATATTTGTTTCAATGTTTCTTGTTATAAATGTTTCAAGTGCTTATGGATAACACTTTTCTTCCTAATCCAGGTTTATGTGTTTTCTGGTTCCTCCTTCTCACATCAAAGCTAGAGACCAAACAGTTGTATGTGTTTTCTCATTACCTCTTTTCTTTTTCTACTGTCTATAACTTACAAATAATATTCTGATTTGATTCATGTTTGTTGCTATAATTTCTGATTTCTACTGATTTTAAAGGCAAATTATGGTTTTAGAAGCACCATGATTGGTACAGAAGTTGTTCTTGTGTTAAATATTTATAGCTATACTTCATCTTTAGATTTGCATATTTAAGATGCTTAAGAACAAAAAGAATTGAAATTTTTCAATTCTAGAAATCTAATGATTTTTGTTTTCCTCCAATGTTTACTTTACCAACATATTAATGCCATTATACACAAATTCTGGATATTCTTGTGTTGTTCTGTCAGATCAATTTCATACATAAAATGTAATTTTGATATTATTCAACTAGTGTTAAATATATCTCCCACTTTACCAACTTAATGTCACTTGTAAAACATGGGCCAACTCCATCATTACTGCCTATTATCTCATCCGTTCTTAAATCTTTATTTGCTTCTGGCTACTGCTTTATTCTTATTTGCGTCATTCCTGCTTGACACAATATTTCCATATATTTGTTAGGTTTATGTTTTTCTCAACTGGAGGTAGATTCGTCCAGTGGTTTTCCCTTCAAATCTCTTTGCATCTGTAGAGTCATCTTGAAAAGACTCAAGAGTTTAGTTGAGCATAGAAACAACTTCTTTTTATTTGATTTTTGTTTACTGTTACGCAAAATAGGTTGCTCAAGTTCAGCCTCTCTGATAAATTGTAAAACATAAACTTGATTAATACAATTGAACTGCAGCTTCGGAGACGTAGGCACAATTGGCCGAACTTTGTTATCAAATACCGTGTGTGTTCTCTGTGTGTACTTTTTTCGTATTTGTTTTGTTTTGAATTGGAATTGTTGTTCTACCAATTTCAAAAACATTGAATTTCAACCCCTTTTTTGACCTGTAATAGTTTAGCAAGAGTATATCACAACAAAATGATTACGAAGTGGCTGAAAACTTGGATGAAGAGATGGCAAACATGTGTGCTGAATTAGTTAAAAAGATTTAGAAAATGGAAAGCTTTCTTCATAAGATGAATTAGTGCTTACTGCATAGCTTTTGTAGTTTCTGCATGTGGTTTTTCTAGTTCAAATTATTCTAAGCTGCAATTGATTGGGGGCATCTAGACCACTAAATGCAATTGAGGGGACATTTAAAAAACATGTTTTTTTCATGCACATTAACCTTACATCTGCTCAATTTATTATAACTACTTGTATTCTCCCGTCTGTATTTGGCTGGTATTTACATAGAAAGTTTTTACTTAATTTTGTGTTTGAGTTATTTTAAAAGAAAAATGTTCTGAATCTAGGAAATCAGGATTAGTAATAATTTATAAACAGCATCGTGACTCTTAAACCCTTAATCTTGATTGAGGACTAGATTAGTAATAATTAATAAACACAATCGTGGCTCTTAAACCCTTAATCTTGATTGAGGACCATTATTCCGATGCATTAAACTTATATTCATTAATAGGCCATGCCGTTGCATTTCCTTTTTAATAAATTGATTTTAGTGAAAAATGTGTTGTGAACCAATACACACTCATCTTTTTATGTTGTTTACCTCCTTTCTCGTCAAACACGAATTGTTTATCAAATAGTATCTATTTTTACAACGGCTTCGATATTGTCAACGATCACATTCCACTATTCGTCTCTAATGTTGTCTATCTCTCGCGTCAAAAAATAAAAAATGTTGTCTATCTTAATTTATAGTTCACGCCCTTTTAAAATTTTACCAATAATAAATAGATGCCTCCAAGTTTGGTTTGTTTAACTAATTACCAAAAATTGTAAAAGTTGATGCCCCGACCCAAAAGTAGTGTGCCATTCTCAGAATGATGTGTAAGTAGTGTGCCATTCTCAGAATGATGTGTCTCTTGTTACATTGTTTTTTTACCCATGAGACTCATCAAAGTTCACATCTTTCAAAACTTCAACTAAGTAAATTGATGAGTACCCATCCCTTTGAAATATTGGGATTAGCTGTTCATGTTTTCAAATGTAATTTTATAAAACGTTTTCTTTTGAATCCTAACTTCAATTTTACACTTTCCCTTTTTCTATCTAACTTTTCATTCTTCTTTAAAATTTTAGATATATAGGGGGTTGGGAGAATTTTCTCTAAATAAAAATGATACATGTCAAATACATTATTGTTTTGGGTTGCCTAACTGGCCCACTGCCATTGAAACCCAATCCAATAAGCATAAGGATCCCACTGCCATTGAAACCCAATCCAATAAGCATAAGGATTCAAAGGCTCATCTGCCCATAACCGCTAGGGATCTCCCCACGTGCACATTAGGACCACGTGGCCAATGGATACTCAACCGTCACTTGCCCTCCGAGAATATCGAGTCATGTACCCCGCATATCACTTACTCACACATATCGAGTCATGTACCCCGCATATCGAGTCATGGACTTTGCTAAATTACCCACTAACAAGACTTTGGCTTTAGACTTTGCTAAATTACCCACTAACAAGACCTTGACTCAGCGCATAGGAGTTATAAATACCCTCTCATTCGAGGGGGTATGGTACTTCATTCTCTTCTATTCTCACTTATTTGCTCTCTCCTTTTGCCCTCACTTTGACATCGAAGTATCTTGCAAATACCCCCATCTCCTTCAACCGCAGCTGTAGTTTGAGCCTTGACGATCATTCTGATCAAGTACGATCAATTATCAAATCAAAAAATTATAGTCAACTTTTAAATATTCAAATAACATCTCTCTTTATCAAGTATAAATAAACATTATCTTTTGTTAATATCATGAAACTTGTTGCTCTTTCCTAGTTTTCATAGTATTATTGTCTAAATCCAACATTTCATCTTAAATGTTGTAAGAACTTCTATTTTTCCCAATTCCTATCCCACACTGTATCACTTTCGTCACCCAACAAAACGCATGTAAAATACATTCAAATGAAGATAAGGCCAAACAGATAGAAAACCAGTGATAATCTTTTCAATTGGGTGGACAATAAAAGGAGAAAGTGGTTTAAAGTAAAGAGTAATATGAAAAAAGATCCCTCTAGATGCAGATGACTGATAAATAATAAACTAGACTGCAAATAATAGGCCATGTTTTTGTACCTACATACCCAGCCATAAATTACAGCAAATTAAACAAGAGTTTACTTCTAAAGAGAAAAATACCAACCACTAGGAGTCTCATTAGCATCAAGGAAATTGTTGCCATATACTCTCATCAAAAAGATGTAGTCGCATATTCTTACCATGAGAACAAACCACTTCATTCGGAATTATGATTTCAAGACACAGCCACCATTACTAGCAAGTGAGCCGCAAACTTCCATCTGTAATATTTCTTTTAAAAGAGAAATGATGTCGGAGAAGGCTTTGTTACAGAAGAAGAACCATAATAGGCTTTCACAAAATCCAACCATGTCATAAAGCATAAAAACAAAATAACACCCAACCTGTAATTACAGAAAAACTGGAGTTAGAATAAGTGGTGAGATCCAGCACAAACCCTTACTTAAACTATTACAAAACAGAACTTTGAAATTAAAATATACCTGTAAAAGATTAACTATATAAACAGTAGGTATTGAACTTCAACTAGTGCTGGATGGGCATTCTCGCGCAAAATGCCCAGATTCCCCACATTTGAAACAGTTACCGCCGCCCCCAAACCTCCCTCCACCACCTCTGCCACTGCCACCCTCTTGGGTGCATTCCCTAGCCATGTGACCGGACTCCCCACATTTGAAGCACACTCCACCACCTCTTCCGCCTCCTCTTCCCCCGCCTCCCCATCCTCCACTTCCACCACCCTCCTGGGTGCAGTCCCTAGCCATGTGACCCGACTCACCACACTTGAAGCATGCCCCACCACCTCTTCCGCCTCCTCGTCCACCACCTCCCCATCCTCCACCTCCACCACCCTCTTGGGTGCATTCCCTAGACATGTGACCGGACTCACCACATTTGAAGCACGCCCCACCACCTCTACCGCCTCCTCGTCCACCTCCACCCCTCCCTCCACCTCCATCACCCTCTTGGGTGCAGTCCCTGGCCATGTGACCCGACTCACCACACTTGAAGCACGCCCCACCACCTCTACCCCTTCCTCGTCCACCACCGCCTCCATAGCCACTGCCTCCACCTTCTGATGTATTATTCTCTTCATACGTACTACTTCCACCCCAACTTTTACCCCCACTCCCTCCAGTACCTCCCCATCCACTTCCACCAGTAGTCCCTCCCCATCCACTCTCACCACCAGAGGGAGCTGCATTCTTCCCCTGACCAGAACTCCATCCAGAATTTTGATTTCCAGATCCAGTTGTGCCTCCCCAACCACCTTCGGTTGCATTGTTGTCTTTGTTCATACTATTTCCACCCCAACTTTTACCACCAGTTTCATTTCCAGATCCAGCTGTGACTCCCCAACCACCTCCTGTTGTATTGCCCTCATTCTTAGTACTATTTCCGCCCCAACTTTTACCACCGGTTTCATTTCCAGATCCAGCTGTGACTCCCCAACCACCCCCTGTTGTATTGCTTTCATTGTTAGTACTATTACCACCCCAACTTTTACCACCAGTTTCATTTCCAGATCCAGCTGCGACTCCCCAACCACCTCCTGTTGTATTGCTTTCTTTGTTAGTACTATTACCACCCCAACTTTTACCACCATTTTCATTTCCAGATCCAGTTGTGACTCCCCAACCACCTTCTGTTGCATTGCTCTCTTTCTTAGTACTATTTCCGCCCCAACTTTTACTACCAGTTTCATTTCCAGATCCAGCTGTGACTCCCCAACCGCCTCCTGTTGTATTGATTTCATTGTTAGTACTATTTCCACCCCAATTTGTACCACCATTTTCATTTCCAGATCCAGTTGCGACTCCCCAACCACCTTTTGTTACATTGGTCTCTTTGTTAGTAGTATTTCCACCCCAACTTGTACCACCTGTTTCATTTCCAGATCCAGTTGTGACTCCCCAACCACCTTCTGTTGTGTTGCTTTCTTTGTTAGAACTATTTCCACCCCAACTTTTACCATTATCATTTCCAGATCCACCATTATCTGCAGCTGTGACACCCCAAGCACCTTTTTCGGGATTGCTTTCTTCATTGGTACTATTTCCACCCCAACTTTTACCACCAGTCCCTCCCCATCCACCCCCACCACCAGTTCCTCCCCATCCACCCCCGCCACTTGAAGTACCAAACCCACCACCATCATTGACATCAACGCTATCATCACGAGATAAAGAGCTATAGCTAGAACCACGTCCACGGCCACGGCCTCTTCCACCACTACGTCCACCACTGCTGCTCCATCCTCCACCTCCACCACTTTCTTGAGTGCATTCCCTAGCCATGTGACCAGACTCACCACATTTGAAGCATGAACCACCTCCCCTCCCTCCACCTCCACCGCCCTCTTGAGTGCATTCCCTAGCCATGTGACCTGACTCACCACATTTGTAACATGTTCCACCACCGCCGCCACCTCTACCACCCCCTCCGCCACCTTCCTGAGTGCATTCCCTAGCCATATGACCCGACTCACCACATTTGTAGCATGTTCCACCACCACCCCTCCCTCCACCTCCACCCTCTTGAGTACATTCCCTAGCCATGTGACCCGACTCACCACATTTGTAGCATGTTCCACCGCCGCCGCCACCCCTCCCTCCACCTCCACTACCCTCTTGTGTGCATTCCCTAGCCATGTGACCTGACTCACCACATTTGTAGCATGTTCCACCACCACCACCCCTCCCCCCACCTCCACCGCCCTCCTGGGTGCACTCCCTAGCCATGTGACCCGACTCACCACATTTGAAGCATGAACCACCACCACCTCCACCACGACCACGACCGCGGCCGCGGCCACCCCCACTGTCATTGTAATCTGAAAGGCATAAAATAGATGAGTCAGACCAACCAAATTACACAAACAAGAAATGGAGTAAAAGTATCGATAATGTTATCTCCCGAGAAATTTTATGTTCATAGAACTTAAAACCCTTCAAACTAAAGATGAACTTTGGCCACTTTCTACCAGGAATGTTTGAATGAGTAATGATAACACAATTGACATTATGATAAAAATGAATGTGTATTGGAATAAAAACAAATAAAACCATGACGACAATATAGTTTCCAGAAGAACAAACTGCTGAGAAACACAAATAAAAACTTAATTTTGACAACAGTGAAACAATACTTATGATGATGAAATTTGTATAGTATGCCTGAAACAAAATAGACAAATATTTCATGCACATGCATGTATGTAGTTGAAATATGTCACTCTTAACTAAAAAAGTCATGCCATGAAGATAACCACTATACGAAGTTAGGAAGCAAATCCACCAACCACCACCATATTCATGTTCAGCATTCACCATATCTTTGAAAGAAAAGCAATTCCCAACACATAGTATTAATATTATGTAGACAGCTTGTACGGAGCCTATTCATTTTATTTTTAGAACACTAGATTAAATATGCATATTATATGGAAGTAATGACCTCAGGATGCACATATAAAAGCAAACAATATAGAATATAAGATAAAAGTAAATTTATAATGCCCCATACATTATCCAAATTCAAAGAAAAGCAATTCCCAACACATACTATTAATATTATGTAGACAGCTTATACGGAGCCTATTCATTTTATTTTTATAACACTAGATTAAATATGCATATTATATGGAAGTAATGACCTCAGGATGCACATATAAAAGCAAACAATATAGAATATAAGATAAAAGTAAATTTATAATGCCCCATACATTATCCAAATTTGTGTACAACAACAATCTATTAATTAAGGCAAAAAAAAGGCACTAGTTTATTGGAAAGTTATGAAAGGCTCATTATGTTTATTAGTGAAAAGAGCAGAATTCAGCCTTAGCTTCAGAGCTATAAATGAAAGAAGGTTTTGGTACGAATGAAAATAGTAAGGTCAAGAGATTGTAGTAATGCAAAATCTAAGCAGGGCCCTTTGCTTATCAAATGAATTTTGAAACAAGTACCTATAAGTTTGAATAATTCCCCAAATTTAAATATTTGTAGGACATAAATTTAATCAAGTTTTAAGAACATGTCAAAATATAGAATGTTAGCTCAAATAAGTAGAAAAACAGAGATCTTGATTTACCTTTTGATTGGTCTTTTGCTCGTGTATCATTGATATGATTTTGAAAATATCCCATCAGCTGCTCAACACTGTCGAATATTTGCTTCCTGAATCTGAATCCTTTTGGATGAATAGCAATAAACTCATGATGTGGATTTGTACTTCTAATGTAAAACAATATAAAAACGCCAGGATGCTCGTATGAAATGCCAATGCCAAATGGTATCCTGTTTGGATATTCCTCCTTCTCGTGTTTCAACAGTTCGTCAACTTCAGCTTTGGTACCCCTCTTAAATTTTCGGAAATTAATCAAATCTTTCAGATGAACTACCAATGGGTTGACATAGAGCTCAATAACCTATTGTCAGAGCAGCGGAAATTATTGACTGAACAAAAGAAGTGAATTTCTGGATAAACAAATGCAAACAAAAATTTTCTCAAGGTAATAAATTATCCCTGACAAATTTCATATTAACAGGGTGATTGAGTCTATCATAATCTAACACTAATCAACAAACATGTTCTAAACGTATTGCCATTTATTTACTGTGCAAAAAATATGTGCATGATGTAGTATATCATGATATCAAAAACCAGAATCCCTGACCTTCATATCATGACTTGTTCAAGGAGACATAAACACGCACACTAAGAAGAAATTTCAAGAGTGATAAATTGACATGAGCCCAAAAGTGAAACCCTATATAAAAAAACAGAGACATCCATAGGATTAAGCCGTCTGATATTTGAGTTAAGGATACTGACCTTATCTATGCTCTCAAATATTTCCTCTCCTACTTTTAATGTCCTTCCAAGTTCAACCAAGCTATCCATATCATCGCTCTTCCCACCTTCCAAAATGTCTTTGTGTACATAAAGTGCATCAAAATATTTAAGAGATAGGGTCAAATAACATAGACCCCTTGAACTTGGGTGGAAAATATATTCCCCAATGGCCTTATCTGTAAGGAACTATTCAATAAAGAAAAGATGAAATAAATATCTCAATGAAGTGACTGGAAATAATTAAATGATTACAAATATCAAGCAACAAATATATACCTCCTTTGCCTGATCTGCAGTTATATTCTGAAAATAGGGATGAGAAATTTTTCTCGACAAGAAATTTTTATTTACATCCTTTTTGTCTGTTGACCATTGTTGACTTAGCAAGTCGATGTTCCCTTGACAATAATAGGGATCCATGTCGCGGAAACTTTGATCACCAACACTCTTCAACTCACTCATTTTACATGTCAAATTAACCTGGCATCTACTCTTATCAATTAGTTTGACCTTGCATTTCAGCACAGCGCCTTCGCGCAATTTTTCTGTTAACGGTAAATCCCCAATATCATCTGAAAAGTCCTCCTTAAACAGTACTCCAGATATTCCAGATTCAAGCACGCAGAATGCCTGACGAGGCAGAACACGGCGAACTGTTGCCTGAACTCTTTCTCCTTCAATCAGTGCAACCCCTGGTTCTCCAGTTACCATGTAGAACTCATCGTCTTGAGTCGGTTCCTGATAAGGGCTTCTGGGATCTTTAAAACCATGGACTAGTTCCATCTTTATGTCAAAAAGAGTAACTCTTCTGTATTCACCTTTTTCAGTTTCCATTCTATCAGCATATTCATTAAGATCAAAACTCTCTAGCAGTTTTGGATCATTTTGAATACATTCAATTGCATTCAGTTGGGTATCATTGGCATCAGCATAATCTATAGTAACAACAGCTTTAGCTAATTCCTCAGCAAGACTATATGACTCTGGATGAATTCTTGTACGGTCAAGGATATTGCCAGCAGTATCAATAAAATTTGGTTCATCACAAGAAACCTGTAAAAAACCAACAGCATTGCAGAAAACCCTTTTTGTGTTCAGTCCAAATTTGGCCAAGTCCTTCCGATTTCTCACATCTGTACCTCCAAGTAGTTCTCTGTGCAAAACACCAGCTTTCGTGGGTCCAAGACCAGAAACAAACAGCAAAGGTGCCAACAGCCAGTCATGTCTAATTCCCATATTTATGTCTATACCTACTTGGTTAGTAATATCTATCATGATCCATTCAATCATCTCCATTTTCTCATCAGTTGATAGGAATCTCTCCAGAGGGTTTAATTTCCAAGATGTTACCTCTTTATTGACTCCACAGAGTGTTGCAACCATTGCCAGTGGATTTAGAAGGTAACGTCCAAGGGCCACAGCTCTCTTTACAATGCCTACAAAATTTGAAAATGTATAACTATCCAAAAAGAAACTCCTAAATGTCAGGAAAGAGATGATAAAAACTTAGAAGAAATGGAGGCTCAAAAAAAAAAATTAAATTGATTACCATATTGTCTGGGGAACTGGCTAGTTGATATCTCAGACTCTTCATAGATATGCGGCAAGCCTTCGTCCCCCAATACAACTGCTGGTGGTCCACTCATCTCTTGACTGACGTCTTGAAAATTGTCCTCAGACATCATTGAAACAATCTGAATGATAATAATTTAATAAAACTCATTGAATTGTAGTATCTACCAAAAGAATAAAGGTGCCAACTCGTGCATAATATTAGGGGCGGCAAATGGGGCATGCCCACCCTGTTTAGGTCCGCTCCACAAAAACTGCAAAAACGGAGCAGAGCGGGCATCGTGGAGGGTGTGAACCTTAACTTGGCTTGCCCCGCAAAAGAAGGTGGGTGGCCCTGCACTCCTAAGGCCAAAAAGTTGCAAATTTTCATAATATTGTCAGGGCCGCAAAATGCGGGGCGAGTGCGGGCCTAAGACATTGACTCAGCCCGCTAAAAACTGTGGGCAAAACAGGCATGCCCGGAGGGCCGGGCCCATTTTGCCACCTCTGCATAATATAACTAAATAGCACAAGTAACAAAGAAAGAACCAAAGATGATTAACATACAGCATCAATGTTACTTATGAGCAAAAAAGATGACATCTAAACACTGTTATTATATAGGCGAAAATTAATAACCTCCAATGCAGGATTGCAAAATGCAGAGCGATTGCAAAATGCAGAACGCTATAAATTACAGGAACTACAACTCATTAAGGAAGTTCAAACATAAAAGGAATTACTCAAGTAAACTAACAAAACCACATTTACAAACTGATGTTAAGTCTTAGATAAAATATGCTTTCTAAAATGTGGCAATGGTGAATGTATTAAATATATGTTATCCTTATCCCAGAATAGCTATAGAACACACACATATAATATTAACATAGGTGAATATATTAAATATGTTATCATGTTCCCAATAAATATAAAACATATACACTCGCATAAACATTATATTAATATACATTATCCTTGTAAAAAAACAAATTATTTCAAAAAAAAGGGCATCTCACACAGCCACAGGAACTACACTCCATAATGCATCCTACATTAATAACCAGTATTAGCCTTCGTATCATCAGCAATATACAACAGACACTCATAACCCTAATAATACCACTAAATTACTACTTATGTCCCACATACCACCAAAGTAGTACTTACAACCTAAAGCAGCAAACTACTACTTCTAAGTTCTAACTCTAGTACTAAACTAAACTGCCATTATAACCCTAATACCGCTAAATTTCATAATGGTTTAGCCTTAGCATTGCATACTGTATTAACTACAAAGTTTACCCTTAGCATTCAGCAAGGCACTTGCTTCCTTCCGCATGAAAATCTGAATGGTATATGACGTGCAACCCAATTAGAAAGAAATACAACAAAAACATTTGTGTAGGGCATTAATGTCTCATTTGGAACCTACTCGAATACAGTTTTCTCTTATTGAGATGCCCGCACCTCAGTTCAGGGTAAATTGAATTCCCATCACTCTTTATGGGAAGATGGGATTAAACTCGAATACACAAAAAAAAATGGTTCATCCAGTAAGATGCAAGAATAACTCACCTCATTGATGTCCTCCTTCAACCTTATACAGGTCGCATTGGCAGCTCCTAGTACAATAACCTTTGGTCGATGAATTGTTAGGAACTTAAGGACACACTTCTGGTCACTTTTTCTGCGCTGCTGGTCATTGACATTCTGAGATCGCAGTGTCAGTGACCCGGCATGCATTATATCAACCAACTCACCCTTAGAATCCAACATGACAAATGTGGTACCTGGCTTACCATTTCCCCAGCAACACGCCACTACTCCCCGCTCTTGTGCAGCAGCATTGTCATTGTTTAGATACGGTGCCACAGAGACTCTGTTCCAAAACTGCATCCCATACGTCATTAATGAGCAGATTTTGGCCTTAGCATTTAAAAATGCACGTGCCTCCTTCTCCATAGAAGGCAAAAGAATGATTGAAATAGTATCCTGCAGGATTGATTTACGCTGCTCGTTCCACAGTTGAGTAGATGTTCCTTCACTGTCTTTGAGATAAGCATCATTGAAGATTGCCATCAACTCCTTTACAGCATCATCAGGCAACTTTATTTCAACTTTAAGAAGTTCCTCTTCCTCACCCTTCTGAATGAGAAGCCATTGAGAATCCTCAAACTTCAAGAGAGGTTTGTCCTTCAGCCACTTAAATCCAGCAAATTCATGAAAGGAATCTATTTCTATGTTTCCTTTCAATGTAGGGCTAGTTGATACTAAAGCCTTATCCATAAATGTGCTGCGGACATGTTTCCTGAAAGGTATCTCACAGCTTAACATCAAGGAAGCCTGAAAAATAAAATTTTAGTGTAAGTTAAGCCATGACAAATTAATTTGATAAAGTTATGGAGGACCAATTGATAAACTCAACAGAATACCATGTGCCTGGCGCCTTTAAGTACGGCTTCTGATGTTTGAAAAGTTTCACAAGTATATATTGCAGCCATCTCCTCTGGAGATTCTTCTGGATCTTCTTCACTGGCAATTCCCTAGTATACAAGAAATTCTCCAGTTATCTATCAATCAAAAAACAAATGGAATTATGAAAACATTAAGGCACATGCCAACAAAAGCAAAAATTTACCACCTTGTTAAGAGTAACTAGAGAACTAAATTTCTCAGGATTTCCAATTTTCCTAGCAAGTGAAGACAATCCTGCCTTTCTGCAATCGGAATAGTATGTCTTCATCAGAGGCCTTTTATAACCACTACTTAAGAACTCGTCAGCTGGTGGAAAATACAAATTAAACTTCATATCAACGTCATCAATCTCTTTCTCTGTTTCAGCCTTCTCGAGCATATTGGTGATCGAGTCAAAAATCTGCTTGTGGAAACTGGATTCTTCGGCAAGGAAAGACATTTGGCATTCATCCTCAAAATGTTTGTTATAGTATCTTTGGAGCATGCTCTTTCGTTTCTGAAGATGTAGCCATTTTGTGTCCAATTCCTTGATTATCCAGAGTATCTACACTCAAAATGGACCTGTTTCGTCATGCTCTTATTCCGTTATGCATAGAGTTCTTTAATTCACTTAATTTACAATTATAACAATTTATATTTTTTCCAATGCAGCATATAAATCCTTAAAAAATGAAAAAGCAACTACTTCTAGCTCAAGTCATATCATACAAACAATAAAAACAGAATTAAAATTACCTTGTGCCAGTTCAGTTCAGGTTTTCCCTCACCATCGTTCATTAAGGTGCCTTCCGAGTCATCGCGTTTACCATCTCTCAGAAGACTGGGGCATTGTTCTTTGCGGTACATGGCAATAAACGGAATCTAAAACAGAAAAAAGAAACTTTAGAAAACGAAAGGAATTTCGTTCGGCACACATGACCAAAAAAAGGTAATTTAAATCATGTAACTCTTACATCATATTTCTTTATATGATACAATTCCAAGAACCTAACAATATCCTCCCTATTTACTGAATCACCTAGTCCACAGGATTTGGCCTCACTGAACAATGGATTTATGTTCGATGCAAGTTGCCGTAGTATCCATGAACTTTCTTCTTCAATACTCATTCTGTCAACAGGAATAGATCCTACAATGTCCTCAATCATCTGTAGAAATCAAAGAAAGATCAAATTTAAATCGTTAGTAGAAATTAGATAAAGATTAAATTTAAATCATCTGTAGAAATAAGAAATAGATTAAATTTAAATCACAATTATGATTGACAACTGATGTATTTGTAATTAACAAAAAACATTGAAAGCAACCTGTATCCTCTCAGGTAAGTCTGAATCAGCAATAGAGTTACCCTCTCCAGCTACGTCCATATTTTTAGGATCATCGCCTGACTTGCCAGATCTACGTTTGGCTTCTTTTGAAAGCGAAGATGAATGTTTCATGCCTTTAAACTTGTTTGGTCTATAAGTCAGGAACAATATCCAATATTAAAGGGCTAATAACAGCAAGACATTATAAAACCTATCAGTATATTATCCGGTCATTCATGTTAATCGTGATATAGTATACCTGAGAGAATCTCCCTTCCCATAGATAGCAGGCTCGTCGTCCACTATAAAATCTGACATACTATCTTCAGCATCTTCAGACTCTTCGAAAAGATCATTAAGAGATACTGGATGATTATTCAAATTTAAATTAATTTACGAACAATAGTAAACGGAAAAAAAGAAATCCCGATGAAAACTGAAGATGTGCAAGGCAGAATTGTTCCAAACAGCTTGATGGCTAACATGTCACACTTGTCCAACAAGCAGCCATCATATAAAACTTAAATTTTCATTAAAAAAATGGAAGCAGGAAGCAAGATGATGAAACAACAAGCTGATACTGATCACCTTCATCATCAGAAGATTGTTCCTTCGGCTCAGTAACTCTCCCACCAGTCTTTTTAAGCCTCTTGAGCTTTCCATCATTCTACAAATACCAAATGAAGAAATAAGATAATTATAAAAAGCAATCTCTCTGATGCTTATACATCATTGAAGTACCAGTTATAAAGAATCAAAAGCTAACCATTTTTTTCTTGTTCTCACGGATCAATTCAAGATCATCGTCGTCAAGAACAATGTTTTTTGACGATCTCCTGAAAATGGGCAACACAAACACGGTATTGAGTCAATCCTAAGCAATGCAGAAATTTGAACTTGCATTAAAGGGTAGGAAAATATATTAACTTTCTCTTTTTCTTCTTTTGGGATTGCTTAGAATTATCCTCTTCACCGCTATCTTCCTCGTCTTCATCACTACCAACTAAAAACCCATCCACCTCAAACTCATCCATCTCTTCATCTGCTTCACCAAGTCAAGAAACAAATAAACCGTCTATAAATCTCAATAGTACCCTCAATAGTACTACTCGCTCAAACCACCTATAAATCTCACATACTACCCAAACCCCACACAAAAATACTGTATAATTAAAACAATATGACACACATCTCTAAATAACACATAAAATTATTCTCTTGTTCAAACAATTAAAAAATGTAGCACAAACACTTTCGATTGAAGGTACGTCTCATGCCAGAGTCCAACACTCATGACACAGTCACATGCAGATTCTTTTAAATTTTAATCACATATATTTTCTTAAATTATACTTGTGAAGCAGTGACACTCCGAACATGAGTCACACATGTGAAAAAATAAATTAATTTAACATAATCACAAATGTCGGTGTAGGTATCTAACACATACACGCCTTTTTTCCAAAATGTCAGTGCTACATACCATTTTCTACGCCTTTTTAAACATAATCACAAGTGTCGGTGCAGGTATCTGACACATACACGCCTTTTTTCCAAGGTGTGAGTGCTACAAAAAAATCTTACGATCATATTTAAAATAAAACTAGCATCATCGCATTTCATGTATAAGAGCATTGTTACATTTTTCACTTACATTTAAAAAAAGTTCAAAAATCAACACATGCAATAATAACAAAAAATTGAATACAAATCCTAAATGAACTCTTTCACTGTGTTACCATCATCGTCGTCGACGGAAGAAGCTAATTTCCGTTTCCCTTTCCGTTGGATTTTCTCTGAAAAACAGAAACACGAATCAGAATCACAGAAACGAAATCAGTATCAAAAAAAATCGATTATAATTGCAATGTGCGTAGCTATTGAAACGCAATGTGGAGATTTTTCACCTTGTTCTTCTTCTTCAGGAGTAGATTTTTTTCTCACTCTCGCCATCGTTGCGAAGTGAAAAACCCTAAGAAGGGTTTCAGAGGGGATGCAGAGAGTGAAATGAAAACGAAATTGGTGTGATTTTGGAAATGGAGAGAGAGTGAGTAGTGTGAGAGTGAGTGTCGCGATTCGCGTTTTTGTGAAGTGAAACGGGTGATATTTTGTGGACGATCGTGCCCTTGGTTTTTGTTTATTTACGGTAATGCCATTGGGGTATTTTAGTTGATTGTGTGGGATTAAATTATTAGATAAATGAAGTTTAAATGATGTTATGTGAGTCATTTAATTGAGAAAACTTGGGTTTGGTGTGGATAGTTTAATGGTACAAGTGGCAATATGCATGTCACGCTTCCTTGTATATTTTTTCTCTTTTTAATTGTTTTTTATTTAAATCTATCTATTATTTTGTTACTTTTATTTTGTGTAAAATTGATATTATTAAAGAACTAAATATTATAAATATATATATATATATATATATATATATATATATATATAAAGTAATTTTATGTTCTCGTTAATATTTATAATTAGAGTCTGTTTTATATTTTAAAAGCTGGTACAACAATTTCGAGCAATTAAAATAAAATCATCTATTGTATTATAAATAGAGTTGTTCAATTAGAACACTATAATTGAGCAAAATTAACAAAAAACTGTGACATAAGATAATTATCCAAAATTGAATACATATTATTAAATTTTCTAAAAAAATTGAAATTACTTTTGAAAAGTATTATATTCTAAAATACTTTGATATATAATGCCACTAAGCATTCATAAAGAATAAATAAGCTTGAAAGTATATATGCCACTAAGGTTGATGATTAACTACTAATTTCAATGTTAATATTAAAAGATTTAACTTTTTTAAATGTTATGCGTCATTGATATATTAATGTAACATATTAGAATCTTTTAAATGTTATCCTATTATTAACATTTTGATCCTAATAGGATAACAATGGAGATTTTTCTTCGGTAAACATGTTACATGGACACTGATGTTGCTATGCGCACGCTTGAAGCAACTTATAAGTTATCCAAGTTATCCGCAGATGGTACTTCTGTTGAAATAATGATTCTGAAACTCACTGAGAAGGTATGTTATAGCTGCTACATAAGTTAGAACTTCTAGTACGTTGGGTTTTTATTAAGTCATTAACTTGATTTTCCAGGAAGGTCGGGCTCTCAAAAGCAAAGGGAAAGCTAGCAATGCGACTCGGGTCGCGGTCTTAACGTGGCGATCTTTCTTAGTAGTGTCAAGAGAATGGAAATATTATTGACTTCAATTCATCTTATTTTTTACATGCTCATCACACTGTGCATTGGTACTGCATTTTCCAGTTTAGGTCATTCTCTGTCTTCCGTTGGGGTGAGTCTCATCTTGACAATCACATGTCTTTCAATGTATAATATCTCATATTGTTTAAATCGTCATTTCAACTCGCTTTAAATTTCAGGCAAGAGTTGCAACAATTTTTGTATTCGAGTCGTTTTGTTCACTTCTAAGCATCGCCAAGGTACCTGCACTTATGAAAGAAATCAAGGTAGCTTTTTTACGCTCTTTACTTCACGAAAATTTGTTAGTTTTATTTCTTATGCTTATTTCGAAAGGCATCAAGTTGAATAATTTGTTTTTCTGCAGATATATGCATGTGAAGAATCAAACCAACATTCGAGTACATTTGTATTTTTACTTGCACAACTCTAGTCCAGCATTCTGTTTCTTTTTCTCATCTCCATTACGTCAAGTCTAGTCTTCTACTTCCTAGTCGGGCTGGAAAATCAGTTCAGCTAATGTACTTTGTGCTGAATTTTTTCGTGACTCTCTTACTAAACGAATGAATCATGCTAATTATCACTATTTTGTGGCAAGAAGTTTTTTGGTATGTCTTGACACATGAATGAAGACAGCACCACACCAACTCATTCCCCTGCAAAAGGTGCAATTCAGTTATAGTTCAACTAACAATATGAAGACGGATTCTCAGGAAGGGAAACAACTTGGGCGTGATAATTGTAGAGAACGAAAAGAGGTAAAAGTTTACTTTTGGTATTCAATGCCACCATGTTTCTATTTATTCTAGAATCAATGATAAGCTAACAGATAACACGATCAACAAAATACATAACATGTTTATTGTTTTGTGCAACTACTTGGAGACTGTTGTCATGGATGTTCAGACAATTGAACATGAGGGGGATTGCAAGTATGGTTCTAACTGCACCTGCACTAACTGCACTTGCGGCCATTAAGGAATATATGCAACTGTAATTGCCATGAATTTGGAAATACAAAATTAATAATCTAATATTCTGCTAAATAAATTTGTGTCCTTTTAATGTACTTCATGTCTGTATGAGTGAAACACAATTTAATAACACAATGATGTTGTGACATTTTATTTCTATGCTAAATGGACTTTAAATATAATTTGTATTTGATAATTTTGTTTTGACACCTCCATGGACATCAACATGTAGCTTTCATTTATGCAAAAATAATCAACTCAGACCAAGGAGATATAGGAAGGAAGGAATAAAGTATTGCTAAGTAACCTTTAAAGGTCATTTGTTGGACTTTGAAATCCAATAGAAGATTTGCATTTCCTTAACTTGGAGACCAAATGATCAAGTTGCTAAAACACATTTTATAGAATACTAAACCTGTATTACTAATCATATAAGAGCTGTCAAAATAAAGACATTCCTACATATTAAGTTTTTTTGGCATGTACTTTTGGATAATAATGGAGAAATATGGTTCAAGATTCTGAACAAAAGAATCGGGAGCCTTGCATTGCACTTTAGAAAAGGGCAACAAATGGTTTTGCCACACAAGTATCAAGTAGAGAATGAGGAAAAATGATAATCTTGCTTGTTACACTGATTCCAAATAGAGAAGGGTAAAGTTTCACTGAATTCAACTCCTTGGGTTCCTACCCCAATGCCTCTTAAATCTATTCTTGCAATCTCAGAGGAAAAGATGGCACGCTCCATTTGTTCATACCTGTAGATATTCGCAATAAACATAGGAAAATTAAAAGATGTTTCTATGAGTTGAAAACAGGTTTAATGGATGCTTATATATATGAGAATATTGTGCATGTGTCTTGACAATATAGGACCATTTATTTACTACCAAAAAGACTTGAATATGGGCTTACCTGGATATTTCGTCATCGGCGACATGGTAGGTATTACTTTTGGATTTACATATTGTGGTTTAGGCTCAAGAAATATGTGAGTATCTAACTTGACATGTATTTGTTTGAATATATAACACTGAAAGGTAACAAACGTGATACATTTAAGTTTCAGAATGTTAAGCATAAGTATAGGATCAATCGAAAGAAGAAAAAGAAAAATGTTAAGCATGATTCAATGAAAACTGACTATATTTTGATTAAATTTTTGGGTCCTATATCCAATGAAAGAATACAATCTCAACAATGCTAAAAAAAATAGTGTAAAATTTATAATGATGATACATAAATAAGCATTTACAAGTAAGCTACTTGGTTTTGTTAAGAAATTTAGTTGTTCTAAACTTGGCATCATCCTTGATAAAACTCGGCCAAATGTAAGTTAGAGGAATGGTTGTGGCGTGCCAAAGAGCGTGTGCGTCGATAAGTCCTTCGTAAGGAGGTAAGGAGGGAATCGTATATTTCTAGGAGCATTGCAAGGCCACCTGCAATAACAGCCAGTCATAGCTTCCAACACGAAGGATGGTGACTAAAACCTGCCCAAACTGCCCATATTGTGAGTTGTGTCACGACCATTGCTACACAAATTATCATATTCCATCTTGTAAAATTTGATTGAGATCGAGAATGCTATCAAAATCACATGTAGGGAGAAAAGAGGAAATAAATATATAAATGACATTTGAAGGCTCATGACTTGGCATCCGAGCACGATAATTGATAATCCCCCAGTGGTTAAGGAATCGAACAATTTAAAACAAATCTTCCTTATTAACCCCAACCTACAATCCCTGAAAATCGGAGGCAGTAATCCTCTTCTTCGGCTCCTCCATATATAGTGTAACAATATAGTTTCTGCATTCCATGTACTTTTCAGAAGTAAGATCCTATGACTTCCGTGAAAGAAATGAGGCACTGGTTGTCTCTCTAATCGATGCATTGTTCCAGCTGAAAACCAATCTTCTCAAAGAAACTCCAAAAAAACATCATCAAACTAGGTCCAGGAATGGTAGCCGACAAATGCACTAAGTGACGTTCCATGCATAGCAAAATCCAAGAATTTCAAATAACAACTTATGGAATATAGTCAGACTTATCTGCCAAAAATAACTTTATAGTTATATAAAGACGCAAAATGATGTTATTCATATTAGGGGTGTTCAAAATATGGTTAATTGTATTGTATTTCTGCATTGAATTGGATTGAACCTTAAAAAAAACTGAACCATTTAAATGGTTATCAAACTGAATCATTTAATCAAAATAGTTTTAATGCAGTTTTAAACTAGTTCAAAATCAGTTTTAATTATAAATTGGTTTTATTTTAAAAATTAGTATTTTATAAAAAGAAATTAAAAAAATCGGAAAAAAAATTTCAATTTTATTTTTCAAAAAAAACTTTTTTTTCAGTTTATTTTCTGGAAAAAAAAAGAAAATTTTCAATTTAAAAAAAAATAACTTCATTATTTTTAAAAATAAGAATCAGTAATTTTATTCAAAAAAAAAAATTCCCAATTTTTTTCAGTTTTTAAAAATAATAAAAAAAAGTTGCAATTTTTAAAAAAACAAAATTCAGTTTTTTCCGTGAAAAAAGTTTTTTTTTCCAGTTTTTAAAAAAAATATAAAAAAAATCAGTATTTAAAAAAAATCCCAATTTTTTCAGTTTTTGAAAATAATAAAAAAAAGTTGCAGTTTTTAGAAAAACAAAATTCAGTTTTTTTCTGTAAAATTTTCTTTTCCAGTTTTTAAAAAAATATTAAAAAAAATATAGTATTTAAAAAAAATCAGTTTTTTTTTTCAGAAAAAAAATCAGTTTTTTTTTCAGAAAAAAAATTTTAGTTTTTCTTTTTAGAATTTTTTTTTCGGTTTTAAAATAAATAAAAAAAGTTGTAGTTTTTAAAAAAAAAAACTAAATTCAGTTTTTATTTTCAAAAAAATTGTTGTTCAGTTTTTTTTTCAAAAAAAATATTCGGTATTTAAAAAAAACGTTCAGTTTTTTTCCAAAAAAACAAATTTTTCAGTTTTTTACAAAAAAAACAAAATCAAAATCAGTATTTATTTAATCTAAAAAATAACCTATTGAATTATTAAAATATGGTTAGTTAATTTTTTCAATAAAACTAGTTTAAAACTAGTTAAAGTATATTAATCTAATTTTTTACTATAAATTGGTTTGAACTAGTTATAAACTGAATTGTAACTGGTTTAACAGATTAACCACTTTTTTTAAAAATGATTTTTAATAACTGAATTGAACCATTAATATGGTTCAGTTCAATTCAGTTCATGAACCATGAACACCCCTAATTCATATTATATTATAGTATGATGTTATTCATATCTATATGTATCATCTGCCAGTTGTAGTCTAATTACAGTCCCTTGGTGTTTTATAACCTGTTATTCATATTTATACCTTGCCTATCAAATCCTACAATCACTTTTGTGACCAAATAAGTTGATATATGTGATTCAAGAATTACCCCTGTTAAGAAATTTTATTCATGAGACAAAATTCCTTATCACCCAATTAAGAAATTTCCCTCCTAATACATGTTTATCACTAAAGTAGTTTGTTCTCCATAATAATACCAAATACTGCTGCTACTGTCGTTTTGCGACTACAAAAAAAACAATAGTTTGCCAGGTGAATTTACACCTCGCAAATGAAAAAATCACCCTGCAATTTCATTATTATGGGGCAGACCAATCACCCTGCAAAAGCGTTAGTCGCAACGCAACGTTGCCAAGTGAAAAGCACTTCGCAACGTTCCTAGGTGAAATTCACCCCGCAATCCGTTTTTCAGAGTTCAAAGTCGAACACACGTAGATGTCAGAGCAGAGCAGAGCAGGCGGTTGCAAAGCAGATTTGCCAAAAAGTTGCAGGGTGAAATTCACCTGACAAATTTGAATATACAGAAATTTGCTAAATGAATTTCACCTGACAAAAATATTATTATGTTTTTTAAAAATAATACCCTAAACTATATTTTTCTATTTTTTCTAAATAATAATATACAATTTTTATAAATATTATAAATATTTTGTTTTTTAAAATATTAATAATAATATGTTTTTTAAAAATATTAATAATAATCTGTTTTTTGAAATATTAATAAGATTATGTTTTTTTATAAATAAAAATATTTGTTTTATTAAAAATATTATGTTTTGAAAAATGTTTTCCTATGTTTTAAATATAATACTAATAATAATATTCTATTTTTAAATATAATATAAGTAATAATATTCAGTTTTCGATAAAATACTTATTTATATATGAAAAAACAAAATAATTATATTTTTAATATGATATTAAAAAAATTGTTCTGAAAAATATATTATTTTGTTGTTTAAATATAATATTTATTTACATATAAAAAAAAGAAAAAAACAAAACATTGTTATTGACATAAATATCAACTAGAACATAAACTCTAACATTTCAACCAAATCATATAAATTTCATACACAAAACCGTACAAATTTTCATCATAATATTTCTAAATTAACAAATAATTTAGTTTTTTTGTGTACCGTAATAATGAGTTTGATGGAAAAAAAACTTTGTAACAAAATGCAAATTTGAGGCTTGAAGGTTTTGATTTGTGATAAAAAAAATTGATAGAGTTTGGGTGTTTGGAGAAGATGAATATTTTGTGGAAGAAAGAAATAATGTTTAGAATTATAGGATAAAAATCTAGAGTGTGAGAAGGAAAATAAAAAACTTGTATTTATAACAATGTTGCGAAGTAAAAATCACCCTGCAACATTTAACGTCAATCAAATAGTCCTCTGTGCTCTGTGACGTATCATATGACAATGAATAATTTATATGAAAACGTGAGAATAAATAACAATTGTTAGATTTAAAAACGAAAGATTGAGATTAAATTGTGATTTTTATTAAATATCTTTCCTATCAATGACACATGATTTAATGAAGATCACAATTTAATCTCAACCATTCTTTTTTAAGAGAGAGATTGATAGTTGAATATTATAAATTTAAAATTTTAACAAAATATCACATAAAAATTAAATTTCTAATATGATACCATTTGGATTTAATGTTAAGTTTGTGTGGAAAGTTATAATTATAATAATTTTGAATTTAGATTAAATAGATAGAAAAACAAATTAATTGGGTCATACCTTTTGTCATAATTAACAATCAAAAATATTTGTCGATGGATTTTTATATTCCATGATGTTTGTTTGTTTGTTCAAACTATGGTTGAAACATTATAATTGATTACTTTGGCTATAATTTGAGTGCCAATATTCACCATGGTCATGGCTGAGTGACCATTCACTTCTCTAATTTCACAAACAAAAATATTATTAAAGAAGAATTGGAGATTGCCATAACAGAACCAGAGACCACTATTTTAAATCTACTGAATCGAGTCGATTTTCACATGTGATTTATCATCAGAGCCAAGTGTTAACTTATATTTTCATTCAAGTTATTTGATAGTTAATCTTATAATAGTAAATATATGTTCAATATGGTGCAGATGATTTGATTTCCCGAGCATTTGATTTCCATCTACTGCCGTAATTGAAGATTAGGAAGTTGAAACCATTGAATTTTATGCTTCCACAAGGAATATCAATGGCTTTCATTGGCAGGTACTGATTATATACTAATTGTATTTTCTGACAGGTATCAAATGCAAATGTCTCATTGCAATGTTTGGAGGAACTGTTTTTGGAAGAGGAACGAGATTTTGATGAACACGGGGATAGTCAAAGGGATGAGACTCTTATTCACCTGAAGTTCTAAAGTAATATATTTTTAAGGGTTCAAGAGTAGCGGGTGTTGCTGAAGTTCACTGCCAATTTCAGAAGAACCATAAGCAAGGCAATAATTATCTAAGATGTCTAAGATGCTAGGACAAAACCAACGTTGATATGCGATCATTTTATTGTTCCATAAAAGAATGTTTTTAACAAGATTTGATTCAAATTATGTATATGTATATTATTATTGCTTTCATATTTTGTATGTCATATCAACATTGGCTTTGGCACAATATGTTTTTCTACTGCAAATTATGTTGGCCTATGTTTTAATGGAATTTATTTTACACCAAATTCTAAGTTCTTTTGAATATAGCATTGCCTCTACCAAACACACTACTCTAAGTTTCGTTCAATTAACATATTTACAATTTTTTTAAATAGAATTTCTCTTATCTAAAGAGAAGATAATAACCTACAAGTTGGTGTTGCTGTGCCTTCAAAATTCTAATTTATCTTGAATCAAAATTATAATTCTTATTTGTTGTGAAATTTGAATAAAAATATTATTTTGTATTGATATATTTTTTTTAATTGCTATAATTTTTGAAACAAATATTATAATTTTTAATAAAATATTTATGATTTATTTTTTTAAAGTACGACTAATTAATATATTTTTATACAATATTAAAAACAAATATTGGAGTACCATTTAATTCAAAACTTTACCAATATATTTTTTGAATGGAGACATTATTATCATTTATTTTTATTATACTTATATGGAAATTATTTTAAATGGTGACATAAATATGTTTAATTTTTATTATGATTTGATTTCATAAAATATTATGATCAATAAAATTTGAATTCTCTTTTAATATTATAGGTTTGATATTGTTTCATATTGTAGGAATATTATATACATTAGAATATATAAAGATATGAAAAAAATTAAATCAAAACTTTACAAATATATCTTTTGAATGGAGGTATTAATATTATTTATTTTTATTATATATAAAAATTATTTTGAATGGTCACATTAATACATTTTATTTTTATGCATGATTTGATTTCAAAAATTCATGATCAATAAATTTTGAATGAAATTATAATTTAACCAATAAAATTTTCTACCGACTTCTAAATATATTTGTGTATATTTTTTTGAAAGGTTACATTTATATTCTTGAAAAAATTAACGTAGTTTAAACGATGTATTGTTAACTATAAATATATTATTAATAAAATTAACAAAAAGTATATTATAAATATATAAAAGGCAAAGTAAATAAGAACTCTAATGTTTATCTTAAATATTTAATTTATAATTCTGAAAATGTAAGAATAAATATTATTTTGTAATTATTTAGATCTTTATTTGACCTAAAATAAATTATTTCAATTTTTATAAAAAGGTTAGTAAAACAAAACAAAATCAATTGAGATTTGATAATTTTTTTAAGTTTACAAAATAACAAAAATATATCATAATCTTTTTAAATTAACTTTATAATTGTAATCATGATAAAAAATATTAAATAGTAATCATGAAAATTTAATGACAAATGATAATCATAAAAATTTATGATAAAATAAATAAAAATTATTGATACAATCATTTTAATAAATTAAATAATTTATAATTGATTTTATAAAGGTGAATAAATTACAAATAATTTTATAAATGTAATAAATTAAACTATTTATAAAATTATTTGTATCAATAATTGTAAGTCACGTATCTTTTAATAATGGACACACGAGTTCAACATGCTTATAAACCGGAAAAAAGTTACAATAATTTTATAAACAGGAATAAGTTAAACTGAAAATTCACACTAAACTGAAAAATATTTATTACAAATCGAATATAATAAAATGTAAGAAATAAAATACATAATTTTGAAATGTTATGTATGATTCATTGTAATAATAAACGTTAAATTATTATTTAATATTATAATACATTTTTCAATATTCTTAGATTTAATTTATTCTTTTTCCCGTATATAGTAATAATATTATATTATTATTTAATATTATAATTTTTGTTTGACAATAATAAATTCATTTTAATTAGTTAGACATTAAGATAATAAATTTAATATATATCACTAACGCGTGATATTTATTTATAAATATAATTAACTAAGAGACACATATTTATCACTGTTGAATAAATAAATTTAAAATGATATGGTAAATATTTATTTTTATAAACTTAAATAACTTACAAATATTTTTATAAATGAACAAAATTCAAATATTCATGTAATTGTTTTTAACATGAATAAGTTAAAATATTTTTATAAATTGTCACACGGGTTAAAGGCACTTATAAACGAGAAAAAGTCTACATATTAATATAATTAATTTTACAAACTAAAAATAAATTACAATAATTTTTATAAACATGAATAAATTATAAATATTTTTATAAACCGGAAAAATTCAAGTATTGATACAATTATATTTATAAAAGAGTATAAGTTTCAAATATTTATATAAATAGACGCACGGGTTCATTTTTATAAACGAGAATAATTTACAATTATTTTTATAAATGAGAAATTCAAATTTGATAAATGATTATATATTGTAATTATATTAATATTAACCAACTGAGTACATGAAATAAATTCACGGGTAGAAGTAAATGTATCTATGACATACCAGATAATTGAAGTTAAAGAATTGAATGTACTGTTTTAAATGACAATTAAGTTATATTTTTAAATACAAATTAGAAAATAAATTCATCTAAAATAAATTTCATTCATTAAATAAATATAGAAAATAATATACAATAGTTTTATCTGTAGATTTTATTTATTTTTATGTTCTTTTTAAAAATAATTGTAATTTAACGGGAAACTGTTATACATTATAGGTTGTAAAAATATATAAATATGATATAATATAAAAGTTTTAAAACTGAAATTTGACGGGAGATGTCATACATTTTTAATTTGAAAAAATGGATTAATAGATAAAATATGTTTAATAAATTTTTAAAATTAATTCATTTGGATTCAACTAAAGTTCGTTAACTCACGGGTAGATGTAAACACATATAACATAAAGTATAAATTTGACGGGAGTTGTGATGCATTTTAGGTTTGGAAAAATGGGTTAATATCTAAAATAGATTTAGTAAATTTTTAGAACTAGTTAATATGGATTCAACTGGGTTTGTTAAATCATCTTGATTCACGGGTAGATGAGAACGCATCAATGAGATATTGGCTATAGATTGTTAATTTTAATATTCATCTTTTAAATCTTATATAATTGAAGTTAGTGAATAGTCTGTATGATTTATTATAAATACATATTAATGCTTAAAAAACAAATGCATATTATCCGTCTGTATTTATAACGAATTTTAACCAATTAAAAAATAAATTCAAATTTTACAAATAATAGTTTGATAGACATGTCTGTAAAGAACGTAGGTAACATCTTTTACATCCCTCGAATGTCTATGTCACCTTTTGAGTCAATGTGGCTATTTAAGTTGATTAGGAGGGAATTCCCAATTATTGTCTCTAACGCAATTAAAATTAATAAGTCCCAAGACCGATCACTTGATACCGTTGGATTGTATTTGCCTACTCCTGTTTATAGTAATGGAAAATTGCGTGTAGCCATTTCAAGAGTTACAAGCAAAAGTGATTTTAAAATCTTAATACATGATAATGAGAATGTATCATCCATCTTCTATCACTATAAATGTTGTATACAATGAAGTTTTTCAATTGCTTTGTTAATGGGCAAGTACACGGCAACACAAATATTTTTGTTTATAAATTATTTGCATATTTGGTGTCTGATTTTTGCACAAATTATCATGCAAACCAATGAGTTGAAAACATCGATGGAAAGCAGGTTGCTTCGTATCTAAAATTTAAATACGATATTATCATTAATGTTATCGATAGAAAACAGATTAATTTGATACACTAATTTTTCCCTTAATTAATTGAACTTTGGTTGAATCATTTTAATATTTTAAATTTAAATAATATATACGAATTCAAAGTTAATTTCATGCTATATTAAATCTGGACAGGACCCGTGCGACAACACGGTTTCTTTTTATTAGTTTATTAAATAATAAAAGGTAAACACTTTGGTATCCAACTTCGAATGTTCAATTACTTATAATGTACCTAAGAGTTTACCTTAATAAAAATACTAATTCTTAAAGAATACGGTGGGGAACGGCGAAGAGTACGGCGGGGAAGAAACGGGGGCGACCTCTGAAGGTCACTCCGGCATCGTCGTCGGTGAGCTCTGAAAGCGTGATGGTGAATGTGGCGGGAACAAGGAGGAGGTAGAGGAGATTGTAGCGACCTTGCGTTGCTCAGATGTTCTTGAACCTGAATCATGTGAGGGATCAATTTTGGGGAACTGTCAAAACCCTGCAATCGATGTTGTGGTCACAAAGGTGAATCCAGAGGAGCAATTGGAGAATAAACTTTGGGTAGATGTGATTCGAGGTAACCGGAAGACTGCAAATGGCAAAGCCTGAAGTTTGTGGCGCCGGAAGTTGTTGATGGTGAAGCAATGGTGGTGCTCGAGGAGGAGGACGTTGAGAGTGAACTCCGATATTGGAATACCTCTCTCATCATGTATGCTATTGGAGGGAATCTGAGTAGGACAGCAGTGAAAAACTACATGACGAAGGAATGGAACTTTCTCAAGCCTCCGGAGATGCTGTACAACGATGAGGGTTACTTCATCCTCAAATTCAAGACAAAGAAGGAGCGGGAAAAGGTGTTGTTGAATGGTCCCTATACCATTCATAATATGCCAATGGTGATTATGGAATGGAGGCCAAACTTCTCTATGGAGAGAGACATGATGCGTACAGTACCAATTTGGGTGAAACTCCCCTAGCTGCCTGTTCATATGTGGGGGGAGCAGAGCCTTGACAAGATTGGTAGTGTCATAGGCACGCCTCTATTCACTGATGAATGCACTGCAGATAAATTGACAGTGACCTTTGCCCGGATCCTGGTGGAAGTAGATGTGACTCAAAAGCTATATGAGGAGATTATTATCATGATGGTCAAGATAGAAAACAGAAAGTGGAATATGAATGGCGGCCCCAGTATTGTGAAAAATGTCAAAAGGTGGGGCATGTATGCTCAAAGGAGAAGAAGCCGACAGTGAAAATGTGGCAACTGAAAGAGACCAGAGTGATTGTAGACTCCAAATAAAATGAAGAATACAAGATTCTGGAAATTGATGCATGTAACAATGAAAATCAAGGTGATGACATGTGGATTGAAGTTGTAAAAGGCATTAGAGACAAAGGCAAAGCCCTTGAGACAACAATCAAACATCTGTTTAGCAGCAATGGTTTCTGCTCTTTAGGAGAATGAAATGACTCCAAAGAACACCCGTTTGGGTGCCATGGTTATCTCATGGAATGTGATGAGGCTTAACAAGGTGGCTAAATAAAAAGAGATCAGCTCTCGTCTCGTGTCGCTAAAGCCTATATTAGCCATTCTTATAGAAACAATAGTGAAAGAAGACAAAGCTAAGCAATGTAGAAGTAAATTGGGTGATACTTGGACCTATTGTCACAACTATAGCAAAAACCATAATGGCAGAATTTGGTTCATGTGGCAGGAAAATGTAGTCAAATTTAATGTCCTCTCTATGACTAGCCAACTGATTCATGGCAACCTGTGCAGCCCGGATGGGAAACCTCTCAATAGGGTAACATGAATCTATGCTTCGAACAGTACTGGGGAGAGGAAGATTTTGTGGAGGGATATTGAAAATATTGGCACCAATCAGCAGGGCCCTTAGATTGTGTTTGGGGATTTCAACAATGTGTTGGGGTCAAAAGATAGAATTGGTGGAAAGGAGGTGAGGGAAACTGAATTCAGTGATCTTAGGGATATGATGAACAAAACTAGTTTGTTTGAGATTGATAGCAAGGGGGACAACTTCACTTGGTATAATAAACACTCTGTTAGGGCCATATATTCTCGTATCGACAGAGTTATTGGTAACTTGGAGTGGGTCCAGCAAAATGGCGATAAAATTGTGTATGTGCAGGAGCCAGGTGTCTCTGAACATGCTCTGATATTCATTAAAGGTGAGGAGGTTAGAAACAGAGCAAAGAGTGGGTTCAAGTTTATCAATGATGTCACAAAGGTGATTGGTTTCAGCACGAGTGTTGAGGAGAATTGGAGCAAACCAATAAAGGGGAGGCCGCACCAACAAATTTGGAACAAACTTAATAGGCTCAAGCCGGTTATTAAAAATCTCCACAAGCCTTTGATGAACTTGAAGAACCAAATTGATTGCAAAAGGTTGGAACTCAAGGATCTGCAAAATCGTCTGACTGAGGGTAGAATAAATTTGAGCCTGATAATACAAGAGAAGGCATGTACTGATAGCTTACTGCAGCTCAATGAATTGTAGGAACAAATTCTGCATCAAAGAGCAAAAGTTGAGTGGATCCGTAAAGGGGATGGTAACAACTCATTATTTCATGCCACAATTAAGTGTAAAAGTCGTCATAACAAATAAATAGATTGGTTAGAGAGGATGATAGCAACTGTGACAGTCAAAATGACATTGAAAAGGAGGTTCTTGATTTTTATAAAGGCCTCATGGGCACTGCTAATAATCTGCTGAAGGGTATTGATGTTGTGGCTCTGCAGAGTGGTAAGCAACTAAATATTAGCCAGAGGACTTGGCTTATCAAGAGTGTTAGTATGAAGGAAACTGTTGAGGCTTTGAATAGCATTAGAGACTTGTCTGCGCCTGGAATTGACGGTTTTGGAGCCAAGTTTTTTAAAAAGGCTTGGAATACCATTAATAAGGATGTGATGGGCACAATGAGGGAATTCTTTGAAGAAGGGCGTCTTGATAATCGGATTAATGCAACTCTGGTGACCCTCATCCCAAAATGTGTTGCTGCCACCAATATTAGAGATTTTCGCCCCATTTCTTGCTGCACCATGATTTATAAGGTAATTGATAAAGTGTTAGCCAATAGAATGAGTAGGGTGTTGGGGAGCATAATCAGCAAAAGCCAGGCGGCTTTTGTTCCTGGAAAGAAGATCCAAGACCATATTCTTCTTGCGTACGAGATTATTCGTGGGTATGATAGGAAGAGTGGTGCTTTGCGGTGCATGGTCCAGATGGACATTAAGAAAGCCTATGATTCGGTGGATTGAAGGACGTTGTAAACCATCCTTGCTGAAGTGGGATTTCCTAGGCTGTTCATCAAGTGGATCATGCTTGGTGTGACAACTGTTACGTACCGGTTCAACAATAATGGCCAAATCTCAAACAGTATGCGTGCGGCAAAAGGTCTTAGGCAGGGGGACCTGATATCGCCCCTGCTCTTTATTATTATCATGGAGTATCTTCACCGAAAGCTGGCTTGCTTACAATCAATCCCTAATTTCAATTTTCATAGCAAATGTGAGAGAATTGAACTGGTGGACCTGTGTTTTGCTGATGATGTGTTGCTGTTCGCTAGGGGGGACACTATGTTTGTTAACTTGATGATGCAGATTTTCCAGGACTTTTCTGTTTCTACAAGTCTGTTTGTGAACCCCAAAAAATGCAAAGTGTTTTTTGGGGGCGTGGAGAGAAATGTGGAAAATGAGATTTTGGACATTACGAGTTTCAGTAAAGGGGTGCTTCCTGTCAGATACCTGGGAATCCCCCTCTTCAGTCGGAAATTGTTGAAAGCACAGTGCCTTGCTCTAGCCGAGAATATTAGTGGGAAGCTCAAACACTAGAGCTCTCACCTTCTTCGCTATGAAGGTAGAATAGAGCTTGTTAAGAGTGTAGTTCTGAGCACTGTAAAAACTATTGGATGAGTTCCCTTCCACTGCCCAAGGGGGTCATAAGACATATTGAGGCTCTGTGCAGATCGTATGTGTGGTCTGGAAAAGAGGTTATTACCCGTAAGGGTCCGGTAGTTTGGGAAAAAGTGTGCTTACCCAAGAGGCAAGGTGGCTTAGGTATCATCAACCTGCAGGTTTGGAATAATGTGTGCATGACTCGCCTTCTTTGGAACCTGGGCAGCAAGGCGGATAGCTTGTGGATCCGCTGGGTCCATGCATACTACACGAAACAAAATGATCTCATGTCCATGGAGGTTAAGGGTAACACTTCTTGGATCTTGAAAGGTGTCATGAAGATGCGAACTGATGTTGTGGCCCCAATGCAGTCTTGGAACAAGATGAAGAGTGGTGGTAGTTTCAAAATGAAGGATATGAAGAGGCCCTGAAGCACCATCCTAAACCAAACTGGCGTGATATTATCACTAAGAATCAAGCGAGACATAGAGCGGTGTTCGTGCTTTAGCTTGCTTGTCATGGTAGACTTGCAACCAAAGATAGGTTGTTGAAAATTGGTGTCCATGTTGATCCTGCATGTGTTTTCTGTGGCGGTAATGAAAATGTTTAGCACCTGTTCTTTGAATGCAGGTACACTAAAGCTGTTTGGGGGGAAATCCTTAGGTGGCTGCATATTTGTCATGAAAGCAAGGGCTGACAGCAAGAACTGGTTTGGTTAAGCAAGATTTGCAAGTGTAAAAAGTGCAGAAGTCATGTTGTCCGGTGGCCATAGCGGAAACAGTGTATGCCATTTGGGTGGAAAGAAACCGAATTGTGTTTAGTAATAACCATATGGATAATACTATGGTGAATAGAATTATAGAAAATATTGTAAATAGATTGTGGATGTCCACTAAAATTAGAGATATTGTAGCGCATCTTATGATGCCATAACTTTCTTGGTTTGCCTTCGGGGACCCTAAGGGTCGCGCTTTGTGTGTTATCTATTTTTTGGTAATATATAGTCATTATTTCGAAAAATAAATAAAATAAAATAAAAATACTAATTTAAATTAACTCTTTACTCACAAATATTTTGCCCATTTATCATTTTCAATAATGAATATTGTTAGTCTTATTTTATTTTTATGATATAATTTTCTTTAATTTAAATACACTAAGTATCTAAAAATTATATACGGGTAAAATATACTTAATCAATTATAATTTTTTATAATGTATAAATATATTTAATTTATTATAATTATTTTTAACTTATAATTAATTGATGCATATAAATTTAAATAATTAATTAAGATTATCATTGATTAGTTTAGAATATTTAGATTGATTTTTACAAATTTGTAGTGGATTAGATTTTAGTATTTAATACTTGTTTATAATTTTATATATTAGTGAAAAATATATAATTTTTACTTACTTCAATTTATAAGGGACAAGTCATACTCTTTTTATAAATATTTATAAGTTTATAAAATATATTTAAAAAAATTGAAATATCATAATTATTCTAACTTTTATTTTAAAAAAATTAGAATAAAATATATTTAAAAAATTATTTAATAATATATATTTATTCTATATAAGAATTGTATATTTCGTCCATATTTTTTAATGATTTATTTGTAGAGATATATTTTCTCTATTCTTATTTATAACTAAATTTATTTTTGATATATTAAGTTTTTTTCTCGTTATATTTTATTGCATACCAAAAATCATTAACATTATAAGAAGTTTTGATATTATAATAAAGTGGAACAAAAAATTGATATTTTATTGCATAAATATTAGCGTGCACAAATATAAATTTAAGTATAACCTTAGAATATGATAGGTGTATTTAGGAGAGGGATGAGGGTAGCTATATAAGTATTTATTTGTATTTATGGTGGTATTTAATTATCTAATATAGTGATTTGGATCTTTAAACAAAGATTTAAGAATATAAACGAGGGTAGAATGGTAATATGACCAAAGGAGAAATACCCGCGCTGAGAGTCGGTTACATTGGGCTATAAAAACAAACCCTTACAATTCCTCTCTTTCATTTGTGATTCAGATCTTAGGGTTTTCTTTTATCAGTGACGATGAAAATTAGACTGAGAATGTGTAATTCTGCTACAAAGAAACCGAAAGTCAGCGAGAATGAGCGGAAAGACATGCTGAGCGACTTACCCGATTGCCTTATCCTTCATATACTCTCTTTTTTGACTACCAAACAGGCCGTTAGGACATTCATTTTATCCTCGAGATGGAAACATCTCTGGAAACGTCTCCCTGCTCTTGCTTTTGGTTATCGAGACTTTCGATCTGCTGATGTATTCAACCAATTTGTGTTTAGGGTTTTATCTCTTCGCGATTCTTCTGTCACACTGCACACTCTCCACTTTGAAAATAGAATTTGTCGCCTCGAGCCTCAGATACTCACATTTGTGGTGAATTATGCTATTTCACACAATGTTCAACTGTTCGGACTTGAAGCAGCTAGTGGCATTGCACAAATTCCTCTCGAATTATTTTCATCCAAGACTTTAAAACACCTCACCCTTGCTATTTCCAACTCCAGTTATGACTTTCACCAGATTTCTCTCAATTTGCCATCATTAACATATCTTAAGCTTTCCATTCATCATGCTATTGACACCCCGTTTCCAAAATCTCTCACTTTGCCATCATTATCTACCATGGAACTAGAGTATCTTACATTTTATGTTGACCACAATGCTTGCGCCGAACCATTTTCCACCTTTGGTAGGTTGGAAAGTTTGCTCATTTCCGAATGCAATGTGAAAGATGCAGGAACCCTCTGCATATCAAGCACGACCCTCCTCAATTTTTCTATGTACATTGAGTCAGACGAAGACGACTATTATAAAATTCTTCTTTGCACTCCGAGACTTTGTACATTTGCTTTTCGTGGATATCCTTATCAGGATATCTCTTGGAGCAGTGTTTCTTCTCTTGAACATGTACATATTGACGCCGAAGTATTTCTAAGTAGTTGTGGGCCTCCTTTCTTTCTGTTCAAGTGGCTCTTAGAGTTTGCTAATATAAAATCATTGACCGTCACTGCCTCTACTCTTCAGGTACATTAACTTAAACATCTTTTGCGGCCGTGTTTATACTTTCTTTTAAATTTCATACAAAATTATTTTGCTTGCATTAGACTAATAATGTGCTTGCATCCCTCATTGTGTAGGCTCTCTCTTTAATTCCTGGACTGTTGGAGTTTAAGGTTCCTTCCTTGGGTAAACTGAAGTCACTGAAAGTGAAACTTGACGAAATTCGGCGTGGACTCCGCCGTGCGTTATGCAATGACAAGTTGCAGAACATCAACTCAAAGACAGAAGCTGATAGGATAGAGAAAGCATTTGATTTAGGATTGGAACCATCTCCGCTTGTCCCTGACGGAATTGTGGACTTTTTGCTCCAAAATTCACCCTCGGCTCAAGTTGACTTTGTTGATGGCAGGAAAAAAAAACCTCTTAGATGGAGACCAGTATAATTGGTTTGTTTTAATTTTTCATTCTTTCTATGTATTTGTTAATGCAAATTCAAGAGTCGTGTCAATTTGACATATTTTTGCTTCTCACATTACCTTGTTTAACGTGCAGGAATCTCCATGGCTGTTATAATCCTTCGGAGTTCAGATACAATACAAGTATGCCTATACTTGATAGCTTCTATTTAGTGATCCATCATAGACAATATAAGCAGGAGTTGTTGTTAATGTTTGGAAAGGTGGGAGAAGTTCTGTTGTTTAGGTGTAACAATATTTAGTCTGCAATATTGATACTAGTTGAAGTGCCAAATGTTTTTTTATGTATGTTCAAGTTATTTATCAATCTTCGGAGTTTGTGGCCATATTGTACCTATCTGATGCAACCATTTGGATGGTGAGGTTGTAATCCGGAAATATCACCATTTCTTATGTGGTTGCGTATAATTCCTCACATATGTTGATTGACTATATTCAGGTTGATGATTTCAAAAAATCATTGATGATTTCCATAAGTTGTTTTTGGATCAACCAAAGGTTGATGATAACTAGAACTCAAAACCAAGTTAAATAAAAAAGAGTGGTATGTGTAATTCATCTAGCTGTCCATATGCAATTGGAATTAGATTCACAATGATCTTTACGTTAATCAATACAAAAACATCAAATATTTTTGTTGTATAATGCCTTGATCTGACCTGAACCATGGCAAGTTATGTGTTTAATTCTAGATAAAATTTCATAGTGAAGGAACTATAATCCATTATATGTGGGGCCAAGGTTGCTAATTGTGCAATCTATTTTTGAGTTTTTTGTAGGACCTATTAAACCACATTATTTTGAAATAACTTATTCAATTTTTACTCCAATGATACAACTCTATATTTGGTCTCATAATTTTATTCTATAAAATATTAAAAAAAGGAAAATAATCAATCATAAATAACTATTTTTTATTTTATTATTATTATTTTGGTTGAAAGAACCGTTGCACTGCAACAACGGTTGACCAACCTAGCTAACTCCAGCAAGTGAAAATGAGAACACTATCTTTGCCATGCAAAAACACATAAGAAACCGCCGTTGGAGACACTCTAACGTTGGAAGTAGACATAAGGGCGGTGACAATGTGGGACTATCTACCAATATTTGGAGTGACAATGTGGGACCATCTACCAATATTTGGATCTTTATCTCGTGAATGTTTCCTTGAAAATCTTGGCAATTTTTTTCCACTCTTATAGGTTGTCTCAAAGTCTTAGCAAAAAAAAAAAAAATACTCTCACTTTTCAAATACATAGTTTGGAGGTGTATGTGATTTAGAGATGTATATTCACAAATATATTATTTACTTCATATAAAAAACAGAAATAAAGATAGTATAGAGAAATTTATAATTGATAATTATAACAACTTATATTAAATTAAAATAGAATATTATATAAATAATTGATAATTAGAAAATTAATGTTACACGTCGTTTTAAACGGATACTTTCAAACGTTGCAACATATTGATGATATCTTTGACGAATCTTGAAATCTTCGCATCCATTTCAATGAGATCCTTTATTTAATATCGGCGAAAAAATACTCCAAAATAACCTCTAAATATGCTTTTGTCTTTAGTCTGAAGTTGATGAACAATACTATTAAATTAAACTTTTAGGTTCATTACTGCTATATTCTCTTAGACATAATCATTGACTATTATTATTAGGTAACGTCCGTTGAACACCTCACGTGAAAGGATTCTTTTGGAATGTGTTAACACTGAGTTTAAGAAAGTTGAAATAAAAAACACATACTCTCTCTAGCCTTATTTATAAACAAAAATTTCCTTTTTAGGTTCATTGAATAATGAATGTATCTGATATTTTATGTAGACCAAATAAATTTATTATTCAATGAACCTAAAAAAAGAATCTTTGCTTATAAACCAAGGAGTAGTATTTGATTTGAGAGCCCACTTGAATTGATAGGTTAATGTATTATTGTTTCTATAAAACTCATGACTAACAAAGGGCTTATTAAGAATGGACGACAATATGAGTATACGAAATATGGGAAGGGGGCACCATAGAGTCGCAAAAGACAATACATTATCCCATACGACAATCGAGGTTGACGTCGGAGCGACGAGTAAGGATGTCAGCAGAAAGATCATAAAGGAAACCCCATACATTACCTCCATAATCGGGGAGCTCCAAAGTTCTAATGTGTGAAAGACTACATATAAAACGAAATTCTTTTTTCATCTTCAGACAATTCACTGATCAAGGAATCAGTAAAATTAAGAGGTTGATTGTTACACACTAAGGATTGGAGAAGATTGGTGATATTGAAAGATTCAAAATGTTGATAGAGTAAATATTACGCAGAAGAGTGTGGCGTTGAGCCATATACAAGTCAAGATCCATATTGAAGATTTTATTATTATTTTTCTTCACTATTATCGTGAATTGGTGATTGTATATTCTCTTATGATATTTGCCAAAATAAAATGTGAATTTTCTCTAGTACAAGCAACACATGGAAATACTAATATTACAACATCAGAACGATGTTAAGACAAATGTTACAACATATAATTTGACATCCTGAACATGTTCATCAAGTTATAACCAATACCAAAACTTAAACTGCAAAATTATAAATAACACATAGGATCGTTAACCCAATTTGGTGCAACATCACCTAGTCTGAGAGCTACTAAGCTAAGAAGGAAGTCCACTACCAGTAGTATTAGTTCAAAGCTAAACTCTCTCGTTTACAACTTCTCGCCTAATTCTTACCCAATGCAACTTCTACCTAGGAACCTCCTAGATATGAGAAATTACCATCTCATTTCCCAAATCACCTTAGTGATATCTAACATTCTCAATCCTAGTAACATATTGAGTATAATTCAACTAGAAGATCATACTTCCATTACAATAGTAGCCCCTTGTATACTAGACCTATTGTTTTGCTATAGGATCAAAACGTTAATCTAACTGAGGGCTACAAGCAAGGCAACCATGGTCGGGTCAGTGTTGGTCGGCACTGTAGCTAAATGGAAGATTGTTGGTGCTTCTTTTTGGATTTTCTTGGATCTTCTAGTTTCTAAGAACTAGACATCGTCTTCCTCAGCTCCGTCGGAGGAATGAGACGTTGTGCAATTGTCCCTTTAGGGAATTTTCGAGGAGAGGCATCTCTCCATCATTGTCGATCTTCCGACATGGGATATGGGTTTTCCAACAAGGTGGTTGTCATCGTGATCGTCAATGATCGAAATCTTGAAATGTTGCTTTAGTATTTAGTTTCTGGGGAAAGAAAGATGGGGAAATATTTTTCCTACAAACGGCGCACTGATCTTACCGGTGATCAGAACCTATAAAAGGCCGATATCTGCGCGTAAGGTGAAATCAAGGATGAGGAGGTGTATCTGCAAGGCACTCTGATGCTTAACCAAGTAAGAATGCAAAAAGATACAAGATAGTTTAGGGTTTTAGAAGTGAATATTAAATATTAATCATCTGACCCTCACTAGTGTGAGAGTTTATACAGTGGCCCCGATGCTTGGCCATTGGTTCCTATTTTTGGGCCTGAATATAAGGTCTCCAAATTAAGGTAACTGCAAGGATTTATGCGTGAAAGTAGGAACGAACAACATATGCTCGTATCCTGGGATGAATGCCAGAAACTAGTTGTTGTAACGAGAAGATGTGCCCGAAACATAGTTGTTGCTTCGAGCAAGAATGCAGTCACATGCAAGCGTGGTCTTGTTGTTCCTAAAAGGCTACCTCGCGCGTGTTGAACAAAGGTACGACTAAGGGAAGCAATAGCTTGTTGGCCTAGAGAATTACACGACCACTTGTCCCCCGCCAAGGGCAGAAGGAGAAAATGTCTTTTGTTTTTCCCAACTTATTGAGTCGAAGCTATTGGACCATCCTAAATGCAAAAGTGGATTGGACCATGCATAGCTATTGGACTAGACCATAACAATAACACATTTATAACAGAATAATAAAATATTCAAATAATATTTAGAAATTATAATAAAATACACTTTATTTATTATAGGATCATAAATTTCAATAAGAAAATTTTAAGTAATTTATAAAAATTGTTATGTAGGTTAATTTGTAATTTTAATATGAGATTAAAATTGAAGCCTTTATAGGAATCATATAAATTTTTTTAAAATATTTAATAATTTTATGAGTTTTTTTAAAATATTAGAAATTATTTTCAATTATTTTTTATATTAAAAGAATAATTTTAATATCTGATTATTTAAATATTTATCATTAAAAAATTTAATACAATCAAAATCACATAATTTTTTTTTAAAAAAAAATCTAAAAATACACATTTTCTAAAAATTATTTAAAATAACACAATTATATTTTAAAAAGAAACTAGTAATGACTCGCATTTAATATACTAAGTTGTTGAACGAATCGTAATGAATTGAAAACAATGAAAAACAGGGTGAATGCTTAATTGTAGAGTAGATAGATAGATAGATTTGTTTTGATATTTATAATATTTAATGATAAATATAATTATATAAAAAATTAATGACATTCATTTCCTATCTAGCCATTAAAGAAAGATACCACCATTACACCAAAAATATCCTTTTTGTTTCAACAATTTACACGGGTAAAAGGATAATTTTACTGTACAAAATTATTTTAATCTATACAAATTCATGAATATCATTAATTTTTTTATATAATGAATAGATTAAAATGCATATTGAAAGTAATATTTATCAAAAATAATTTTGCGTGAATTTAACTGATCGTGTCCCGTTATAAATTTATTTAATACGATATAGATTTTATCTAAATATACATGTATATTTGAAATGAGTTATTTAATTATAAAATGAATAATAATAATTTAAATTTAATTTTAATATTTGAAAAAAAGTAGATTTTGTGTCTCAAATAAAAAAAATATTAATTAAAATAAAATGGTTATTTTATTGATAGTGTCCCGTGAGAAAACTAAAAAAGTTTGAATTTTGTGTCTCAAATAAGTATAATGTTAACTAAATAAAATAAATATTTTGTTCATAGTGATCCGTGAGAAAAGTAAAAATTTTAACATGTGAAAATATTTTTTTTTAATAATTTTGAATAATTTTGATATTTAGATTGAGGAATAGAAATGAAGTAGAGAAGATATATAGTGCAACAATATATATTGTTTATGACTCAATCATGTTTGATTTGTATTTATAAGAAGTATATAAAATACACAACTTCTGAAGAGGAGTCAGAAGTTGAGACTTCTGAAGAGGAGTCAGAAGTTGAGACTTCTGAAGAGGAGTCAGAAGTTGAGACTTCTGAAGAGGAGTCATAAGTGCTAGATAGTAGATTATGAATAATTTTGATATTTGAATTTTTTTTAATAATTCGGTTAATTCAATTTATTAAAATTGTGAAAATAGAGTGAGGAATAGAAATGAAGTAGAGAGAAGTAGGAAAACTAAGTTTGTACATGTGTCACATGTGAGTTTGTTTGTAAGTAAAAAAAGTATGATTATGAAGAGACAAAATTGTCCTTTTGGCTGTGTAAATTGTTGGAACAGAAAGGATATTTTTGGCGTAATGGCGATATCTTTCTTTAATGGCTAGATAGTAGAAATGATATGCACTAGCAGTGTTAAATAATTTTATACCGCCGATTAATCACAATCGATGTTAAGTAACAAGTTATAATGTTATTTTTAAATAAATCATATGCTATAGTTAAATGATGAATTTTCATCGAATGATAGTGTAAAATTATTTAATTGCCAAATAATACTAAGGTAAACAATCGAGAGAATTTCTTTCTCCACCTGACTATGTTGAGTTAAACCCCTGAAAAACTCGAAAACATCCTTCGAATGTGCATATACAAATGCACCTTGCGAATTTGAGATATTGAATTATTTTGCACGTGTATATCCGAACGAACCCTTATATTTTATTTTGATTAAATTGAAAAGATATTATTTATAATATAGTTATAATATAATTAAATTGACTTATTATTAATAAATAATAACTTGAATTTATAATTAAAAACTAAATATTAAAGTAAATTTATGATATAAAATTAAACGATTAATGCAATAATTAAAATTCTAATTATAATCGTGAAATATAATTATTATTTTTTACTTTTTTATTTATTTAAAATTATGAATAATGTTTTATAAAAAATATAAGAAATGTTTTTTAATTGTAACTTTAAAAGTTAAATTTAATTTAGATGACACTTTTTTGTTTTTATTATAGAATTGATAATTAATTATTATATTGTAGTTAGAAAATTTATTATGTTAAAAATATATTTCAATTATAATCTAAAGTTGAATATTATTAATAATTAATAATATTAAAATAGAAAATTTAATATTAAATGAATGGATTCTTGTGGACAATGATAAATAATATATAAATTATAGAGATAATCTATATTAAATAATGTTAAATTTGTTTATGATCCCTATAAATATTGTAGTTTACAAGTTTATTCCCTTTAAACATTTTCTTTAATGTATCATCCCTCTAAAATTTTACATCCATAACCTTTGTTCCTGATTTCAAATGGAGCTAAGGACAACTTACATGACATGACATTTGTAATATATTTTCGTTTTTCATTAATTTTTGTTGACTCCTGGATGTTTTTTTTTTCTTTTCCATTTCATACATAGCATAAGTGTTGTTAAATAATATTGTTTCCAAATTTCATTGACTTAATTTTACCTATAAGTTTGTCGCCTCCGTCTGTTCTATGTTCTTCGTCCCTTACCCCAGGCCTTTCTCCTTCATCTTTTTTCTGGTATTCCATAGGGATTTCGAAGTCAAGGTCAACATTAGGCAATTCATGTTCATCTCCTTCTACGAAGAATCTAGCTGGTCGTTTATGTGGCTGCAATAATAGGATGGTGTCTTACTAATGCAATAAGGGATCTAATAAAGGGAGATTATTTTGGAGATGTTTGTTCTATAATATTGGTGAAACTTAAGATTTGTTTATCTGGGCTGATGAGATGGGAGAATTTGGAGTTGATGATGGTACCAAGTTGAAGACAGAGTTGGAAGATATGGAAGCAAGGGTATATTTGAAAGAGTTGTACGAGGACATGAAGAAGAAGAACAAAATTCTGAAGAGCAAACTAAAAGAGGAGGGATTTTCTGGAAAAATGAAAAAGATGTGTCTTGTAGTTTCCATGTTGTTCAATGCTTATTTGGTGTTGAAATGTATGTGTTGAATAATGGTTTATGTATGAAATAAATCTTTGTTTAATAGTAATGTGGTTCAATTGTAATGTATAAGCTTTCGTTGTAACCGTTTGTATTAAATATATGAGTATTGTTGTTCTGGTTTATAAGTATCGTAAATTTCTATATTTTGAGTATTGTTGAAACATTGTTTGATTATGTGTATACTGAAACATTGTTTGCAAATTATATCTCAACATGTTAATATAAAAGAGTGCATAATGCACATGATCATAACAAGAGTACATATGGTAACAATTGTACCAAACAAGCGTACAAAAGAGTGCATAAAGCACAAGTTCAATACAAGGGTACACATAATTTAAAAGAGTGCATAATGCACAAGTTCAAAACAAGAGTACAAAATGATATGATAAACATAATATTCATCAAAAATTTTCATTGAGTCAAATTCTTCTCGATGCTCTTCCAAGAGTTCTTTCCATTAGCACTGTCAACTTTTGTGTCATCTTCTAGTATCAGTAGTGGATCATCTGCATGCTTCCCTGGACCAAAAATTTCACAAACCAACTCTAGTTACCAATATCCTCAATAAGTAGCTTCATGAACCAACTCCGTGTTTCCTTGGACCCAGTCTCTACAACATCAAATGCAAGGGGCATATACTGATCATTGGGGTCCCTTCCAATTATAATTATTAAAATTCCACCATATTTATTCTTTATATGACAACCATTTAAACATATAAAGGGTCTACATGACTTAGTCACAACCTTTTTAGTCCCATCAAAGCACATATAACATTTTTCAAATCTTGGTTGCATCTCTCGTCCAGGTGTGTGAATGTTTAGTTTAAAGGTATTTCCTGTAGATGCTCTCCTTAACTCAACCCCATAAGACCATAGCATATTGTATTGCTTGCTTGCATCTCCTCCAACAACTTGTCTTGTCAATTGTCTAGCTTTAAATGCTCTGTTTCCAATGATCTCAGTCGAAAACCTAGTTCTAACATCTTCCACAACTCCATTTAACCTCATCTTAGAGTTGTTCTTCAGCGTGTCAACTATCACCTTTTCTAACCACTCAGCCTTGGAATTCTTATTGAAAAATTTCGTACCACATATGTGTTTAGGAAACAATGTTTTGACCTTGAATGTTGTAGTCCTTAGAACTATACTGCATAGGACATTATAGTCACAAAGTTTCTTCTCTTTACACACAACCCAACACTTATTGGAATCATTCTTAGCGAATGTTACCTCCCTACCAATCAAAAAGTGTGCTCCGTTACAACTTTTTTAAATTGCTTCAAAGAGGAAAATTTTATCCCTAGCTAGAATTTGAAATCTTTGGTAATTCCATCCTCTTCATTGAACCTAATTATAGGAGGTCTATCATCACAACCATCTTTAGCCCCACTATCAAGCTCATCTGTCATGTATTCTTTTTTTATAACATGTTCCTTATCCATGTCCTTGTGATAAAGCCACTCCTATGAGCTTCAGTTTGAACATGTGTATTTCTAGCCACACCTCCAATGTTGATTCCTTCTTCAAGTTCTCCATCAGAATCTTGCACTCTCTCCTCTTCATTATCATCAAAGTGAATACCATCAACAAAAACTTCACTTGGTTCACAGTCCTCATTACTATCTCCCTCATCACTCTCATGCTCCTTTTGTTCTCTATAAGCCTCTCCATATTGGTCAACTCACCTGTAATACGTTTGGCCTATGTGTAAATTTCCACATCAGATTTCTTTTATACATCATACAAAGCCAAGGTAGAAGCATCTTCATCCTTGAAATTTTTTAGAAGAACCAAATATTAAAGAAAATGTTTAGAGAGAGATTAAACTTGAAAATTATAATATTTAAAGGGACTAAATAGATATTTAATCCTATTAAATACATATATTTTTCCTAAAAATAAATGAGGTTATTTTGAATATGCATATTCGAAAACAAAATATTGAATTATTTGAGATTCACATATTCAAAATAATTCAATGTTAGATTATAGAATAATTTCAAATATGTAAACTCTCTTAAATTTAATGTATTCGGCAATACACATTAAAAATTTGGGAATATTTTGGCAAGAAGACACCAAGAAAATACAAAGAAGATAAACAATTGAATTCATAAAGTCATTGACTGACTCACGGATCTCTTATTAGTTAGACGCAACTCTCAAAAAAGAAGAGATAAACCAGAGAGAGTTTCATATTCTTACGCTTCTTTCTATCTTCCAGTTTCACTGTGCAGCTTCTGCAGCTCAAGTCAACCAACTCACCAGGTAATTCCTATATCTCCTATGGTTTTGCCGATTGATTTGAGTTTCTATTGCTGTTTGTGGAGTTTCTGAAGAGATGTTGATTCATGATTTTTGTTGTGATCAGGCAATGAAAGATGAAGTGAGTGAGATGATGCACAAAGACATGCTCAGTGACTTACCTGAATGCATTATCCTTCACATACTCTCTTTCTTAATCACCAAACAAGCAATCACAACATGCATTTTATCCTCAAGATGGAAACATCTCTGGAAACGTCTCCCCGCTCTTATTTTCAATATATCAGATTTTCGAGGCTTTCGAACTAATAAAATATTCACTCAATTTGTATCCAACGTCTTATCTCTTCGCGATTCCTCTGTCTCACTGCACACTCTCGACTTTGAGAATAGATCGATTCTCTTGGAGGTTCGCATATTTAAATGGATTGTGAATTATGCTCTTTCACACAATGTTCAACGCTTACGACTTAGCGTAAATGGCGGCATTACACATGTACCTCTTGCTTTATTTTCATCTCACACTTTAACACATCTTACCCTTTCTATTTTTAATGATTGTTATAACATGTTTCCTAAATCTCTCCATTTGCCCGCATTATCTACCTTGGAGCTAGAGAATTTTACATTCTCTGTTGCCGATAATGATTGCGCCGAGCCATTTTCCATCTTTAATAGGTTGAATTGTTTGCTCATTTCCCATTGTAACGTCGAAGGTTGGGGAACCCTCCGCATATCAAGCGCGACGCTAGTCAATTTTACTATGTTTAATGACTCTGACGACTATTATGAAATTGATCTTTGCACTCCATGTCTTCGTACATTTGCTTTTCGTGGTGTTCCTTATCACAATATCTCCTGGAGCAATATTTCTTCTCTTAAACATGTAGATATTGACGCAGAAGTATTTCCATATAGTTGTTATGGACCTCCTTTGCTTCTGTTCAATTGGCTCTCCGAGTTTGCTAATATAAAATCATTGACCGTCACCGCAACTACTCTTAAGGTAAATTAACTTATTAATTTAACATCTTTTGAGGTTGTGTTTTTACTTTCTTCTATATTTTGTAAAATATTATTTGACTTGCATTAGACTAATCTGCTTGCATCCGTCATTGTGTAGGTTCTCTTCTTAATTCCTGGTCTGTTGAAGTTTAAGATCCCTTCCTTAGGTAAACTAAAGTCATTGAAAGTGAAAATTGACGAAATTCAATATGGACTTTGCCCGACGTTGTGCAATGATAAGTTACAGGACTTCAAGTCAAAGAAAGAAGCTGCTACCATACAAAAAGCATTTGATTTAGGATTGGAACTGTCTCCGCCTGAACTTGATGGAATTGTGGATTTCTTGCTTCAAAATTCACCCTCGGCTGAAGTTGAAATTGTTGATTGCAGAAAAAATCCTCCTAGAAAGAGACATTTATAATTGGTTTGTTTTATTTTTTCTTTCCTTCCATGTTTTTATTTATCAATATCTCTTTGGTTTTAACTAGTAACGAGTTGAATAATTAGTAATCTCTTGGCTAAAGAAAGAAATTGTAGATATGACCGCTATCAGTTTCGGTGTCACTGTTATCAAATAGCGGCACCATGACTGCTATGGCAGATATGGGCTCGCCAGTGGTAAATGTCGGTCAATATTGTGGGTTTTTCTGCCATAAACCGCTAAAAATGCCCCGCAAAGTGGCTGGAATGGTTGGAATTTGGCTCTTCGCCATGGACCGCCATCCGCCATTGGGAATACTGATCAGTGTTCAAGTTGGCTGCACTCGCACTTGAACTTGTGAAACTTAAAATGGAGCTTCTATTACATTTGTTAATGAAAATGCAAGAGTCACTAAGATAATGTAAGTCTATAATGGTCATTAGACATATTTTTACTTCTTACATGACCTTATTTGACCTGCAGGAACCTGCCTGGTTGTTATAATCCTTCAAGAGAGTTCAGATACAATACAAGTATGTCCATATTAAAGAACTCCTAATAGAAGATATTATGTGATCCATTATAAGATCTGTCGAACCATCCCATCACACTAGAACTTGTCTTATGTGTTGATTATTGTTATTGATAAAACATTCCTGCAGGATATTCGGTATTGTCAAGATTTGAATGTGATCATACTATATGTATTGTTCATGTGTTTGTATGAATCTGTTGCAACAATCTGAATGATGAGCTTGTTGCCCAATATATAGTATTGAAAATTTGAAATATCACCATTTCTTTAGTGTTTGGTCTATTAGTGAGAACTCCTATGTATAAATGAAGTAAATCAAATCATTGATATTTCACTGAAAGACCACAGCCATGACAATTACTTACATTGCAAAAGAACCAAACATGTTAAAGTTGATATGTTTTTCCATCCTATTTATTGTATCGCAAAAGATGTTCTAGTCGGGCATTATCCTCATTCATATTCTATTTGCCGGTTTCGTAAACACAATCTTTAAAATTTTCAAATATTGTGAGGAAAATTTCGTATAATCAACCAAGAACTTACCACATCAAGTCGTCTATTTGGCCTAGAATTAATTTTCATTACAAAAGCTTAAAGATAACACAAGATGGGTAATTAGCAATTGGGAGAATATTAATAATAGAAGGAATTATCTAAATGGTATGAAAAGATTAAACTATTCAGACTCAAATATTCCATTTAGAAAAGATTAAACTATCCAGACAAATATTTTTTAGAAATTTCACATTTCTACGACCAACTGAAATTTTTTAAATCTCTATGACAATACAAGAAATTTGAAGTGACACAAGAAATTTTGCGAGATAGTAAGAAATTTCTGGTATTTTTGCAAAATATCCGATATTTTGTATCGGAAATTTCCAAAATTATGGTATTTTCATACCGAAAATTTTAAAATTTTTGGTTTAGACATTTTTTTTTCGTATTGGAAATTTCAAATTTTCCAAGACCTCACAAGATACCGAAAATTTTAAATGTCCGGTAATTTAATTTTTTTATTTAAAATACTGGTAATTTATAAATTTCTGGTAGTTCATATTTTTCTAATTTTTTCATGTTTTCCGGTGAGAACCAGGAGCAAAGACGGTACCGGCTCATTGGCGCGTACAAATATGTATTTTTGAAAATAAGGGTATTTTAGGAATTTCGCCTATGGCCTGAGAGAATGTATAAAGGTGCAATGTAAAATTTTATTTTGTATTTTGGACCCAATTTCGAACTAGCTCATTTATCAAAAAAATCAAAAATTAATCGACGAATATAACCGAACCGAAATAATCTGAACCCAAAAAAACCAAAAAAAAAAATGATCAGAAGTTGGGCCTATCATTTCCACCGGCGGGTTGGTCCAGTTTGATTGTTTGAATCCGAATCCAAACTGAACCGAACTGATATCCACCTCTATAATTAGGGGTGTTCGCGGTTCGGTTTGGATCGGTTAGAGATAAAAATTCATCAGAACTAAAAATAAAGTTACTTGCAGGTCGGTTCAATTTTGGATGACTGATTAAAAAAATCTGATCTAATCCGGTTCAATTTTATGCGGTTTAATTTTAATCGGGTTTTGAATATTCAAATTTAAAAAAACATATTTTTATTAAATTATAAAAATATTAATAAATAATAAATTTGATATAATATATAACGTATATAAAAAACTAATATTATAAATAAAAATAACCGACTATGGTTGAAAAATTAAAAATAAATAGATTGAATTAAACAAATAATTTTAAAAAAATAAGTATCATTGAATAATAAATTAATACAACATACCGTATTAATAAAATTTAAATATATATTAAACTATATACACACAGTTCGATTCAGTTTGAATTGATTTTGAAAAATTGATCTAAAATTCGATCTGAACCAATCGATTTTTACAAAAGAACATTCAAACAAATCCAATAATATTTGATTTTTTGTTGTTTTTGATATTTTTGGATCGATATGCAATTTTTATTTGAATCGGAATCAAAATAAGCTTAGGACTTTCATTGTACTATACTCTCCAAAGAGAAAAGGATAGGGTGATCCAAACAGTAATGTTCATTGAATAATGCATATGCTTAACACTGCCATTCTGGAAAAAATGCAACAGAGTCATACTAACACGGGCACAACACATCTAGTATGATCATCACGTTCCAATCCTGAGACTACCGAATATCTTGTAGGAATGTTCTATCAACAACAATAATCAACACATGACAGATTGTATTTCACTCACAGTAACATTAACCTTTAATTTAAATCTTATAACATCATTCAAATTTTATTAAACTAACATCATTTCTTGCATATGACTTTTACTGGCATATCAATATCATCCACTCAAGTAATTAATCAACTGGTTATAACCAAAGAGGCCTTGATAAATAAAAAAACATAGAAGGAAAGAAAAAATAAAACAAATAATATTAAAAATAAAATTCCGAAAAAAAAACTGAAAGTTTCTTTTTTTGAAAAAATATCTGATTTTTATTTATTTTTTAAAAAAACTGAAACTTTTTTTGAAAAAAAAATCTGGTTTTATTTTTTTATTTTAAAAACTGAAAAAAAATTCCGAAAAAAAACAGGAAATTTTTTTTTTGAAAATAAAACTGATTTTTTTTTTTTAAAAAAATTTTGAATACTGAAAATTTATTTTTTTGAAAAAAAACTGAAACTTTTTTTTTTAAACATAATTTTTTAAAAAAACTGAAAAAAAATTCCAAATAAAAAAAACTGTACTTTTTTTTTGAAAATTTTTTTTCTGAAAAATAAATTGTTTTTTCAAAAAAAAATTAATATTTTATTTTCCAAAAAATAACAGGTGAATTTCTTTTTTTGAAAAAAATAATTTTAAAAATTAAAAAATTTAATATAAAACCTGAAAAATAATTATTTTTTTCAAAAGATTGAAAAATATTGAAAAAAAAATTCTTAAAAAAAACTAAAATAAATTTTTTTTTTAAAAAAACACTCAAAAATAACTGGAAAAACAAATATTTTTGGTGATGGATGGATATCCATCTATTAAAATGTTGTTAATGGATGAATTTGACGAATTTTATTTTAAATGAATGGATTAGATTGGATATATTTAAGGAAGTTTTAATGAATTGTAATAATTTAATGGATTGTTTTGATCCATTCATTAACAATTCAATTCATATCCATCCAATCCTTTCATATCCATCAAATCCCTCCATTTTATCACTCCTAATCCTAAATGTTAAATCATGTTTGGGATAAGGGGGAGTTTTATGTTACATGCCTTACAAATTAACCACGATGTTTTTCTTAGTTTTTGGCTAGTCAAATCTTACAATTCATTCTACTCGGCCTCTTATTTGAGAACGTTATTATATTGATACATGTAATACAAATAATGATGATGTAACAACTAACTAACTTAGAGAGTTAGTTAGAATGGTAGTTAGAGAGTTATTTAGGTTTGTCTTGTAGTTAGTTATCCATGTTGCGCTATATAAGACAAATAACATTGTTGTAACACTTTGAGATAGAGTAATACATTTTTCCATTCTTCTTCTTCACATGCATTATATCTTCTTTCTGGATATCAAATTATCTCTACAGTATAATTCAATCACGAAGCTGCACTCTCACATTGCATTGCATGTTCACATGGTATCATCGACCTGTGACCTCTCTTTTCCGCTGTGATCCCAAAGCTCTATATCTCCTTCACCTTTCTCTTCTTTCTTATGGTTCGTTCCTTGTTTCTAGATTGCTATCTCTTCCTTCATTATTTTCTTCTTCATCATGTCATCAAATTCTGAAGGAAATGTCCATGGCGAATCCGCAATTCGAAAGCATCAAAGAGGTTATCAAACTGATACCCTTAATCTATATTTTTAGCATCCCAATGAAAATCCAACATTGATTCTTGTCATTCCAATTCTTTTCAGCAACATCTATCATTCTTGGTCACGTTCTATGACCATGGCGTTACGATCCAAGAACAAATTTCATTTTGTCAATGGTTCGTTACCTCGCCCCTCAGGTCTTGATTTCAACTCTATTGCTTAGGATAGATGTAACACCATGATCTTGTCATGGATCAAGAACTCAGTAGAACTGGAAATTGCTCAAAGCATATTGTGGATGGACAATGCAGCTGTCATGTGGACTGAGCTCAAAGAACGTTTCTACCAAGGAGATGTTTTTCGTATTTTGAATATTCAAAAAGAAATATGCACATTAAAGCAAGGTGATACTTCTGTATCTTCTTACTACATAAAAATCAAAATTCTATGGCAAGAATTGGACATTTTATGTCTAATCTCTAAATGTGCTTGTGATTCCACATGTTTAGCCATCACCAAAATTCGTGCCTACAAGGATATCGATCGAGTCATTCATTTTTTGAAGGGATTGAATGAGCAATACTCAGCTATTTGATCTCAAATTATGTTGATGGATCCCATACCAAGTCTTTGCAAAGTCCATTCTTTACTTGTTCAACAAGAAAGACAAAATAGCATTCCGCTTGATGAATTGAATATTTTAGTTGTTCCTGGCTTCAATCAGCACACCAACAATCGTGATCCTCTATACAAATCCAATAGCAACTCTTGAGGAAGAGCCATCACCAGAGGTGGCAAACCTAATGGTAAAGGTAAAGGAAAACATGTGTGCACTCATTGTGGAATGACCGACTATACAGTTGATGCATGTTTCAAAAAGCATGGCTACCCCCTTCTTTGGAAGCAAGATGACTTGATCAATCAATATGTTGCTATGACTGACAAATCTGAAGAAAGGTCAGGTGAGTGTTTTGAGGCAAATGCACGAGTATTTCATGGCTTAGCTTTTACTCATGAGCATCACAATGCTTTGATGGCATTACTACAAGATGAATCACAGTTTCAGTCTCATAACATTAATCATTTAACCTCCAAAAATGACCCATTCTCAAGTATTGTTTGCATACTTCCTACTTCTTTTCAACATGAAACTTCCATCTTAGATTCAGGTGCCATAGACCATGTATGCTTCACCAATACCTATTTTCAATGTGTAATACGGTGGGAGAAATGACTTAGTTATTTTACGTTTTATCGCAAGTGTTGCGGTTAGCAAGAGTCGCCACCGACTTTTCTTTTATCTAATAAGGAAAGGTGAAAAAAGCAGGAAAAACCTTTGATAGATTTTGAGTTCGGGGGGTAAATTATGAAAAGGGAAGGTGTTAGCACCCTTTTCATCCATAGTTATCTACGGGCTCTTAATTTTTTAGCTCACTTTTGAAAACTTGCTTTTTGTGTGTGATTTGTTTGAAAATGTTTTGACTTTAACTTGGTAATAATTCTTGTATCAGTCCTCAAGAATGCGTACGAAGTGTTTGAAAAATGTTTGTTTGAAAATGTGATGTATAAAGGTGTATTTGTTTTGAAAAAGGTTTTGTGAGCAAGCAATTAAGAGTTATTACCCACTCAAAGGTCGTTCGTTGTTATTTTCCTCCTCCATTAGGGATAGTACTATCCATACTATTAATTGGTAGGTAGCCCCATCCCTTGGATGTTAGGACAGACATAGGGTCGTCGTATGGTCATTGAAGGCAATGTGCAAGGATACCTTTTCAATTGTATTGAAAGGACTATCATCATTTATTCGTATGCAACAATCGAGGGACAAGATCATGCATCCGTAGGCAACTTCGAGGGTCATCGAGGGACTATGACCTTTATATCAAAGGGACTATAATGATGTTATTCGTAGGCAACTTTGCTAAGATATCCATACGTTCGAGGGACATGACCATGTTTATAAGGCAACAAGAGAGAATACCCTAAGGGTGCAAGTGTGATGAGTGTGTTGATTCAGATATTTATCTTGAATTAGGGTTATCTAAGTTAATTTTATTCTTGTCATACAATCATATTAGCATATCTTACAGTTAATATCCGTACACAAACCTAAAGTGCGGGAAATTAAACCTAATTACTATTACACGACTTTGGGATAGATACATAATAAGAAAAACTTGCAGAAAAATATAAAGTGTGGAAAGTAAAGTGCGGAAAAAAAAACCTAGAGCTATTACATCCCATGAGCAGTTACATAATTTAGAAAAATGCGAGAAAATAAATCTACGCTATTACAAAAATAATTGTGCAACCTATACATCGATTTCTAGAATTTAAAAGGAGAAAGCATAAATAAATAAATAGAAAAATATTCTAACTAATGCAAAAATATTCTAAAACCCTAAGTATTAAAAAAACATATTTTTTTGTGCTTTTTGTGATTTATTTTTAAAAAGAAAGAAATAAGTTTTAATTAATTATGAAAATAATAATAAAATTATCAAAAATAAAATTATTTTTATGTCAAAAATTAAATTAACTAATTATCAACCTAAAACTAAAGATAAAATATTTTTATGATTTTTTAAAACAATTAAAAAGAATTTTGAAAAGAAATTACTTAATAAGAAAATTAGAAAGGAAATAGAAAAGAAAAGAAAATCAAGTGCTAAAAAAATAGGGTGAGGCTGCCAAAGATCGAACTTAGGTCCTTGGGGTCACAAGATCAAAAGCTAGCCACCAGGCCATGTGTCTGTGATATTATAATAACGCCCTTGGAAATATATATGTGGTACCTGTGCAATTCTGGAAAAAATATGAAAAAATAGCAAAAGGCAAGGATCGACTCACACCTTGAGAGAGGTAATCCTTAAGTGTGCGTGTTTAACCACTGGGGTGGTGATATTTCCAATTACGTAAACGCTTCCATCAATATATATTTGAAATCGATTTCAAAAAATCAAAATTAAAACAAAACACGCTCGTGGGACCTAAGGGAATTTGAATGAACGAATCAGAACAAGCCACGTCTGCCCTTGGTCGATCAACCAAAGTCAGAGACGCCGAAGTCAAACTCTGGTCATCTTCTCTGATTTCCCTAAACATCAAACCTGCAAAATAGCAAAAATAAGTGCAAAAGGAGGACCCTACCCCCTAATTCGAGGATTGTGAATCCAATGGTGGCGTTCGTTTGGCCTGAAATGTCATGTATCATGCAGTTAGCAGCTTAACAGTTTTTAAACCCTAACAATGACATCCTACAATTTGGGCATCAAAGCTTGCATGTAATAATTCTAAACAATCATAAACATTAACATGAACATGTATGTAAGCATCAAACTCGTTTAAATTGCATGAATTAAAGGTTTGAGTTTCCATATTTCTTACCAACCGGTGCAACTCGAGGGAGGGAGTCCTGGGCATGATTTGGCTTGCTTAAGGATATGGATGGACTCCTAGGAACCTCGGGAAGGTGATAGGGTTCTTGAAATTGCTTGAGAATGGCTGGAAATAAAGGTTTGAGTTTGTCCTAATTCTTGAATTTTTGAGAAATTTGGAGAGGTTTCTTGAGCAAGTTTTTTATGTCCTTGGCCTCTGATGTTGTTGTGTATTTAGAGAGGAAGGGAATTAGGTCAACAAATATGAAGAAATATATTGCATTGAATGTGAAAATATTTGATTGCAAATTTGCTTTAAAACTTGACTTTTGCTTCAATCATGCACCAATCTCATACCAATCAATCTTGTACATTTTTTCCAGCTATGTTGGGATTGTTTTTACCTCAAGTAACTTTGATCCAAGGCCTTACACGCGTCATGTATTAATCTTATATATATTTAATTTAATTTTGAATTTAAATGAATAAAATAAAAAATAAATAAAATAAACATTAAGATAATGCATGGATGGGCTTAGAGGTTCTTGATGATGTTATAATCACGCTCGAAACCTTAAAATATACGCCCATTTGTCAAAATTTCAAGATTGCTCAATTTTTACTTCATGCATTTTCTCAAAATTGCCAAACATGCATCGATCATATCTTGCTTAACTCTCAACATTGGAGGATGATCTTGGACTTTTTAGAAAGCTTAAGATATCCTCTAAAATCTCTCTTCGGTATTATCTCATTTGAAGCTTCCATGTTCATGTACACTTCTTTGTGAAAAATGACTTTTTGTTGACTTTTGAAAGGACCTATAATATCTTGGCCCATATCTCTCAAATTAAACATTTTTGGGGAAAAACTTATAAGAGACAAAGTTGTAGATAATTCAATTTCCTTCAAAATGTGCTTTGGTTGAGGAATTTCTGATGAAGTATGTGAAAGTTGTGCTTGGTCAAAGTTCAGTTGACTTCTCATAAAGAAAACCCTAATTTAGTAACTTTTGACTTTTGATGAATCTTGAGTTTTCTTGATGAATCATGATCAACACTTGATCAAATGACGAATGTAACTTCAAAATCTTGATGTTGACCAAAAATTATGAATTTTGACTATATGTTGACCACAGTTGACTTTTGGTCCAATACAAATAATTTTTAATCATTTGAGCAATTGACTGAGCAAACTTGTGATGCACGGCTTGAAACTTGTCATGGAGATATCTTGAGACATGTGAGGAACTATGAAAACCACTTGAGGCACTATAAATCACATTTACCTTGAGAAAAGCAAAGCCCTAATTATAGGTCAATTGCTTAGGAGAGGGTTTGTCTGATCAATCTTTGAGTATTTCTTAAGCATGAAGATGTATCTTGAATCAATTGACCTTATAAATGGGAGGAAAATTTTTGGGGTACAACACAATGCATCAAAATAATTCCACCTATAACCATCAAACTCCCTAATGGTAGCCTTATCACCACTGAGTTTTCCGGAACAATCAAATTTAATAATGCTTTTTACATTACTGGTGTTCTTTAGATGCATGATTTCACTTTTAATCTCATTTATGTACCCAAATTAACCAAAACCCTCAACTGTCAAGTTGTGTTTAATGATGTTGATTATGTTATACAGGATATTTCATCCTTAAAGATGATTGGCACAGTTAAAGTTCAAGGTGGCTTGTACCTGCTGAGATCTCCATCAGTTGTCTTACACCACACTCCTCATGATCATTTCATTAACTTTACTATCAATAAGCCCTTAGAACAATCTGTCAAATGTAGCTTGTGGCACATGAGGCTTGGCCATACTTCCCATGCCAAACTCATTAAACTCAATAAGAGTTTTCCCTTCATCAATTCTGTGAATAATGATATGCCTTGTGATGTATGCTTTTATGCTAAATAGAAAAGATTACCATTTTCCATTAGCTCTCATACTTCTCAATACTGTTTTGATATTTTACATATGCATATATGGGGTCGTTTGGTTGTTTCCTCCATGATGGGTTATAGGTACTTCTTAACCATAGTTAATGATAAGAGCAAATTTACATGGCTCTTTCTTATGAAATTAAAATCAGAAATATTATCCCTCATTAAATCTTTTATGGCCATGACCAAAACTAAATTCAATTGTCAAGTCAAGTGTATTAGGTCAGATAATGGCAATGAATTCTCACTTGTATATTTCTATGACCAGTCTAAAATTATACATCAAACGTCATGTGTTAGTACCCCTCAACAAAATTGAATTGTTGAGAGGAAACACCAACATATCTTAGGTGTTACAAGAGCCCTCCTATTTCATGCTCAATTACCTCCAATTTTTCTGGCATATGTTGTTAGCTATGCGGTCCATATCACAAACAGACTTCCTACATTATTCTTGAAACACAAGTCACCTTATCAAGTTCTATATCTCAAATTACCTGACTTGTCAAATTTAAGAGTTTTGGGTCACTATGTTATGCAACCACCCTTAAAACCATCAGGAAAAAGTTGGATCCAAGATCAAGAAAATGCATACATTTAGGGCACAAACCTGGTGTCAAAGGACATATCCTATTTGACTTACATTGCAAGGAATTATTCTTACCAAGAGATGTTGTCTTCTTTGAGACAATATTTCCTTACAACAAAAGCACTTCCCCAAATCACCCTTATAGAATTTCTACTTCTTTAGCTACACCTGAACCCTTAGATGATCTATTTAATCAACATTTCTTGTCAGAACCAACAAATCCTTTAGCTTTTGTCCCTCTTACAACACCCAGTTCCATACCTTTCCCACATAGTCCAACATCAGATAACTACTCCCTTGATCTAAATCAAACTCAACCTATACCTAATCCTATTCCCCTTGTTTCAGAACATGTGATTGTCATACCCCAATTTTTGACCTAAGATACCATTTCATTTCATCACATATGCATCATTGCATCACTGACAATTTCAACACAAGATAGATCATGCGTGTGCTCCTTGAGCCAAATTAAGGTTTGAGTCTTCACTCACCTCAATTGATCTATCTTCATCAATCATCAACATTTGATCTTCAAATTCTCATGATTTCCTCAAGATCTATCATGGATCGGCCAAATTAGGGTTTTGTTGCACCCTAAAATACCCTCCTATCTCGATTTTATCTGGCTTAGGCTTCACATTCATTTGCATATGCGTCCATTAGGCCATTGACATTAAACATTCATTCATTCACTGCATACGCATCATTTCGTCGTATTTAAATTGACCAAAAGTTAGTTTAAATCGATATCTGAATCGTTTTATAGTTATAAAATACCCGATATTTCACTTCATTCATTTTTATCTCCTTACCTGTTTATTGTATCATTTTAAGTTGATTATGTGTCGATGATATCGATATTACGATTTTATAAACAGACCGTTAAAAACGATTCGACATTGTACGAAAATTAGTGAGAAAAATATTTCAAGTTTTCGCCTCTAACTCACTGATTTATGAATCTACGTGTCACGTAGATCATGAAAATGTGATCTCTCTAATTTTTCGATATATTTAGAAGTCTTGTTTTTAACCGTAAGTGTTTTAAAATCAGGTAGTCTTTTTATTTTTTGGATAATTTATTGTTCGAATTTATATCTTTTTGACAATTTTAGGTGTTCAACTTTTATCTCCAAAAATCAAAATAAAAATGTTATTGGATAGATTAATTTTTGCTCTATTGGACTTTATAGCCCAATTAATCAAAAAGGGGTATTTTAGACATTATCAAAGATTGCTAAACCTAATTTTTGGATATATATGTATGTTATAATTACTGTTGAAAAGGGGAGGAACAGAAGAAAAAACGAGAGAGGCGGATCTCAAAGGGAAAGGAAGGAAGCTATTTCCTTGTCTCCTTCACATACTCCCTCTGTCGCCGTGTCTCACACCATTCCATCACTCCCTTCAACTTCCATCTCTCATTTTCCTTAACATCCTTCCCTCTCAACCCTCACCGTTTCTTCTTTCCTTCACATTCCCTCTGTTCACTGTCACGTCCTTCAGCCACACCCTCCAACCGTAACACTCCTGTTACCTCAATCCACCGTCTTCTTCCAAACAACACCGTGACATCCGCCTTCTATCCTCGACCAAGCCGCTCACACCCGCAGCTTCCTCTCATTCACCGAACCCCTCTTCACCACTATACCGCTGTTCCCTCCATCTACTCCATTCCCTGTTCCCACACCCATTTCTCCACTGTCATCCTCTGTCATCCTCACCCACAGTAAACAAACCTTCTCCGTTCAAGCCACCAGAACAAGAACCATTGCCGTCTTCGTCGTTCACTCCGCCTTACAACACCAAGACACCATCATCAGCCACAACCTTATTCCTCCAACCGCCGGTCCCTCTCGTTGCTCAGACCACCATCATCGCTCCTTCCCTTCACTGTTTCCTCTCTCTGTTTCCGCCGCAACAAACCTCCCTTCTTCAATACCAAACACCTCCCACCATAACTCCCTCCATTCTTAACTTCCGTAACCCTCCGCTTTGCTAGCTTCACACCAGCTTCTCCAACCACCTGTTTTCAACATCAACAACAACATCGTCAACCAAAATAACATCCTCACACCGTACGACGAAACACAACTCTCCAGCACTGTTACATCCTCTATACTCCTTCCAACCGCTGCCACCCTTCGTGTCTCACTTCAACAAACAGTACACCCACCGATCACCGTATCACCTCTTCTCCATCTCCAAACCGGAAGCCATTCGTCCTTCTCCCTCGCGTATTTCCGCTTCTACTATCAGCATTCTGATTCCAACAGAAACTATATCCCTTCTCAAGGCTCAAAACATCCCGCATGTGAGACGCTACTACGCGGAAAACCCATGTTTCTTGCACTTGCCAAGACTGGAGTCCAAGTAATCGTTTCCGTTCCTAACGACGAGTCACTCGGAATTGTCTTAACTCCACTCCCAAATACAACTGCTGTCCTTGTTAGAAGTAGATCGGTCCTGCTACAATAACAACGACATTGTCTCTTTCTTTTTGTGAATAAGGTAACATTTTTCACTTTTATCCTCTTTACTTAAGTTCCGTTTGTATTTGGCTTTATTGAAAGGAATGATGAAAGTTAGTGTTGACATTGATAAATTGATATAGAAATTGTGGTTTGTCTAAGAGGATTCAATTTGGTTGATGTTAGATGTTGTGTTTAGCTTATGTCAAATTTGAAAGAAATTAGGATGACATTCAATTGAATTTTGAAGGAAATTTTGGTTGTAAGTATCTTTTTGCGTTTTTTCTTATTTGTTTTGAACACTTTCAAGATTGAATTTCTGTGCGTTTTTAAGTTCTTATTAGTTGCTGTCCGGTTATTGATAAGAGGCTAAGAACTTGATTTAATTTACTGCTTTGTTCGTTCTTGATTCGATTTGAGATAACATGAGTTTATGCATACTTGTTAATTGGTTTTGATGGCTAGAATGTCGTATCGTGTCCGCTATTGTTAGCTTTTAAAAATTAAGGTAAATACTCAATATGAAAACATAAATAATAAAAATATGTTCCAACAACATACATAATAACTAAAAACCAAAAGCTGCAACATACATAAACCAAAAGCTGCAACATACCTAAACCAAACATAAAGGAATGTACTCAAAATGACTAAACGAAATTTTAAACGAAAACTAAATGGCTAAATCACATCCACCTCATCTTCCTTCTAATTTCCACCACATTAATATGATCTTGTTTATCACTTGATTCAATTTCAAACTCTTCTTCTTCCACCTCCAACTCCTCATCTCTATTAGACAACAATGTAGCAAGTCTAGAGTGATGCCTAGTAAATCTTGTTGGTTCATTAGCCCCAATCGCATTTCCAACAACTTCTTAAGTCAAACCTTCTTCTCCTAAAACCAAATCATCTTCCAACATTCCATTTTCATCCACATTTTATCGTAACCATTCATAACGCGCTTGTATTTTTCAGACAAGAATCTTTAATGAGCTAAGCCTCACTTTTAGCTTTTATATTAGTGAAATAAAAGGAAAAAATACAAATTTGTACTTTAAAAAAAATTCAAAATTAGAGTGTTGACCTCATCTTCACAATAGTGGTCTGTAAAGTGCTACAGAATCGCTATTGAGCCGCTATTCTACCGCCACGCTTCCACAAATAGCGGCCGCTATTTTCGCTATTGCAGATAGCTTTTAGCAGCCCAAAAGCGTCGTGGCGAGGTCCGGTTTAAGTTATCCAATAAATGACCACTTGTTTTGTTGCTTTTGATTTTATTTCTTCTAGGTTTTAAGGTTTTAAATATGTTTTTCTTGACTCATATAGTGTACTGTAGAGGCTGTAACACGGTGTTGAACGATGCACTTGAGAAAAGAATTCATCTTCTACCAGATAAACCAACAATAATATTTGGTGCAGTAAGATTTGTCTTTTTCCATTTTTTATGATGCAAATCTTAGTCTGGTTGGTTGCTTGATCTTCTAGGTTTTAAATATGTTTTTCTTGACTCTATAGTGTACTATAGAGGCTATAACACGGTGTTGAACGATGCACTTGAGAAAAGAATTCATCTTCTACCAGATAAACCAACAATAATATTTGGTGCAGTAAGATTTGTCTTTTTCCATTTTTTATGATGCAAATCTTAGTCTGGTTGGTTGCATGATGTTTGCTGGTTGAATATTAAAAGGTGGTTGCATCAATGAATTGATCTTATGTCATAAAATATAGGGTATTGTTTCTGCCCAGACTGCTCGCCAGGACATTCGAATAATGGTGCTGTTCGGTTTGGTGGAATCATAAAGTAATCTTTTTAGATTTGTGGATTCCGACACAATTGATTTTACTTTTAATTTTTAAATTTTCAGAGAGTTACTACTTGCTTTCTATAAATCAAATCAGTGTTTATTTAAATTGAACCTAGTTTCCTTGATAGGATTATATTTTATAGGTTCAATTTAAGTTTTATTAAATGATACATAATTAGTAAAATTTAAATTGAACCTATAAAATATAATCCTATCAGACAAACACTGATTTGATTTCTAAAAAGCAAGCAGTGACTCCTTGAAAATTAAAAGAAAAATCAACTATGTCTCATCATATGAGAAATCAACAAATCTAACAACATTACCTTATGATTCCACCAAACCGAACAACACCATTATTCGGAATCTCTTATCTGTAAAAATATCAATACCCCTATATTTTGTAACATAAGGTCAATCTATTAATGCAACCACTTTATAATATTCAACTTTATAATATTCAACAAGCAGACAATCAGACTATCCGTTAGAAGATGAATTCTTTTCTCAAGTGGATTGTTCGTGTTTCAACCTTGACACTGATCTTTAATGCCAAACTTTCAAGATATTGTTCACCCATGTTTGCGACTTTTTACACTTCTCGTCAAGGCCAACAACAAGCTCAAGGAACTGTGGTCGACAACAACATTTGCCACCCTTGGGGATTTGATTTTTATCTCAACAGCCATGCTGGAATTCTTCTAATAATAGCTATATCTTTTATTTTGCCATTGTTTACTATTTGTTGATTAATTGACTTTGACAATTCTGTGTTATTTGCTTTTGGACGTTTTCATTTGGCCGACTCGTTATCATGTGCTGTATGATGAAAATAAATTCACTGCAGATCAGCTTCAGAGTTTGACCAACAACTTATGCTACAGGTAATGATATTATTTGTTTCTCTAGTCATAAAATATATCATCTAAACTACTACTATTTATTTTTGTTTCTCTAGTCATAAAATATATCATCTAAACTACTACTATTTATTTTTCTTCCATTCAGTTGTGCAAGGTGTACTAGATCTGTTTCAATAGATTTGTTACTCAATTTCTTTTGCTTGTTTTCTTGTAGGCCATTCAAAAAACTATAAATTATCTAAGATTTTGATCTTGTATGCAGTTCCTCCTGTTTATTATGCACATTTGCTAGCTCTCCGTGCTAGATCCTACATGAATGGAGTTGGTAAAGGGTTGCCTCTGTCACCTATCTTAGATAATGTCAAAGAGAAAACATTTTACTGTAAATCTTGGTTTGTCATACAAGTTGAGGATAGATTTGTAAATCTTAAATATGTTTGGAGTTATTTTTATAGTATGTTTTATATTATGTCTGTCTGATAGATTTGAGCAGCAGAAAAATTGGTTGAGGAGGCCATATTTTTCTTTATTATGAATAGTTATAGCTGAAATTACAACTATGTTTTGGGATAGTATTTGGATTTTCTACAATGATAAAATTTGAACTCTCACAAATCAAAAAAAAAAAGTATTCCATTTTCCTTGCGTTCTTTATGATAGAATTTCTCCGTTTGATGCTGGGCAATGTCAGTTGAAGGAGATTTGACACCTTATCCTCCAAGATATTTTATGAAGATACTGCAATTTCTTAGTATGATATTTCTTATTGAAATTTTATTTTGAAGTTTATTTTCAACGACAAATTATAAAGACATGGAACCAACCCCGTTGAGTCCTGTCCCCTCCATGAAAAACAGGATAAGAAAAGAATGAGAAAACAACCAAAACATTGTTGCTCACTTCAATCCCTTTCCATGTCCTCGAAGCATGTTTCACGTTGGTACTAGTAATTTGTTTGCATCAATTTTTTAAAATTTTTTGTTGATAGCTAGTTTTGTGAATTGATCCCAACGAGTACCCAGCTTTGTGAGTCATGTGGCATGTACAAACTGACTTCTTTAAGTGGCATTTAAATACTTGTTCAAATCAATATAACGAATCATTTTAAAAAATTAGTTAATTAAAAACAGGCCACATGTGTTGTGAAGGTTTTGGTTTCTCACATGCCCTAGGTTTTAAAAACCCATCTTCATCTTCTACCTTTGGAAAGACAATTTGTAGAGACACGAGCAAGCAGCTAGGGTTCATCTCCCGTTTTTCCGTCTTCAAGTGTTATCATCTACCTCTATTCATTAGATAATGGTTGGAAGCGTGAGTTCATGTGCCATTTCCAGTGGAAGAAAAGTTCTGTATTGAGGACACAAGATTCAAATGAAAATCCATGTTTCTAGATCAAATGCAAACCCAAGAAGAAGATATTAGAAATGCAAGTTCTGGGGGATTTGTTAAATTTCTTTATCTCATTCATTCATTTTTCTTTGACATTTGTATTTTACTCAAAGTTCTAATGTCTTTCATTTGTAATTTTTCAGAACTACGATGATTGTTAGTTCTTTCGTTAGTATGATGAATTGTTTCATGGAAAACATGTGGAATCCAGGTTTGGTGCAGATTGCTATGAATATGTTTCATGAGTTTGGGAAAGCAATTAAAAATAAAAATATTAATTGCTTTGTAATATGTAAAATGATTTTTTTTTATTAACATGGTGTACCGAAATAAACCGTATAACCCTTTGATTATGAATGAAATGAATAGGAACTTCTTGTTGGTTAATTTCCTATTTGCAATTAATTTACCTACCTGATTTTTAATTCTGTAGCATATGCAATATCTACACTATCTGCAGTTTTAAAATTGAGTACCACATGTGCATAAACTGTTAGGAGGAAAATCCTACAAGAGAGCATGTTAATTAGGACACACTTTTGTGAGAGACACACCATATATCCACATAAAACTTTAAGGTGATAGGTGTGGGTTCTCTCACTTATATAACCAATGTGAGACTTCTTCATCAGACTTGATTCTCAACACTTCCCCTCAAGTGTGAGTCACAATGCTCCAATGCTCCCCCTCATGTGAAAACACTTATTTTTATCATGCATCTAAGACAACTAACTCATCAAATACTAACATTTTTTTACTAACTTAATTTCAAAATCAACCTCTATTTCTAAAAAAGGATTGTGGATATATTTTTCATTAACTGGGAACTACGTCTACGACTACATTATTTTCAAATCCAGATTTGGTTCAAGGATAATTCAAAATATTTCCACAATCCATAAAAAAAAAACTAACCAAACACTTTAGAACTAAGAATTTGGACTCTGATTCTTCACAAGAAGATACGTAGGCACACGGTTAAAACCAATGCGAGTTCATAACTAAAAAACTAAATTATTTTTTCAACTTATAGAAGCATTAATTACCAAATACCCCAATCTACCCTTTGACTTAAAAATGGAGCCCCTTGAGAACAAGGGAGATTAAGGGTGCCTAACACCTTCCATTCATCTGATCAATTCGCGAATGTAGACGCTCTGATTAAATTAGGGTTACCTATAAAATTCCCGGATAAAAACTAATATTGACGAGTCAAGATTTTTTGCCGGTTACGAGAATATGTAGCTCTAGCTTTATACACATGAGTAACACCCGTGAGGTTTTCTAGATATTGGTCTTTCAAAGCAGTAACTATAAGTTTTGGAGTCATATTGTACTTCCTCATGTCATTCACAAGCAGTCTTTCATAATCTTTTAGACGATCAGATATGTCAAGACCTACTAAATTATTAGATAGTTTATGATTGTGCATCCCGCAACAAACAATCATCTTCCAACTAATACCACTTGGTACAGATCTCAGTCTAAAATGACATTTAACTTTCATATTTTAAATGCCTTCTAAAGAGTTATTGTTTTCAGACGTATTCTTCCTTTTGTAGTTTCCTCCTCTCTCTTTCACAACCCATAATCAATTTATCTTTTATCTCTTGCTTCCCATTAGCAAAATCTGAACGAACAATGACAATAATAATATCATAACATTTACCAGTAGTCGATGGCCATGCTAAAATTTCAGATCGAGGCTTAAATATTTGTCAATTACAACATATCAATATCATAGAGATGGAAAAAACATTAAATTTTGAAATTATTACATAGAAAGCGCACATCATCGGTGGTGAAGAACTGCGTAAAATCTGTACAGGAATCCTTAAAAGAAGCTCGTACCAAAAATATATGTTTAGTTACCATAACTTTTTTTTGTTTTTACTGCCTGGTCAAAGTGAATTTTTTAAAGATAAATAATAGAAAATGCATTTTATGCATTTGTAATTAAAGAAATAAGGGGTGTCAGATATAGCTGAGGGTGGAAAGTAGGGGTGAAAATAGGCTAGGCTGACCTACAGGGACATATAGCCTAGCCTATTTAAAGTCGGGTTAGACCAGGTTTATTTAACAAAAAAGTCAAGCTTAAGCTTTTCTAAAAGCCTATTTAATTAAATTGGTCAAACTTAGGATATTAAAAAATCCTATGAAACTTTATAGGTCGGCCTATATTTTCATGTATATTAAAAATAGATTAGATAGAGTGGCCTATATATGCATATATATTATAAAAAAGTTAAATAATAAGTTGGCCTATATATGCATATATTATAAAAAAGTTAAATAGGTTGGCCTATATATGCATATATTATAACAAAGGCTAACAGGTAGGCCTAAATATGCATATATAGGCTGACTTATATGGCTTCTTAAAAAAAATGGATTAATTGAAAATCTTAAGGAGAAGCAGATTTTTAAATATACTTTCAAAGCACATCAGACTTTTAAAAATGTCAGATCAAACAAAAAATAGAGGCTATAATAGACCACATGTCAGACTAAAGCCTTTTAAGTTTATCATAGGCAAGACTCAGATCTTATAAAGTCTAACCTAGTTTAACTTAACATATTTACACCTAGGGCAAGTCAAATTCTCCTGCTATTACCTACTCTGATTTTAAATGCAACTAAATATTTTGATATTTGTGATGATTAATCGTGAGTCGTTACTTGTCTTTCTCAAAAGAACATTTTTTCTTTTTTTTGTTCTGCTTGTTGATCTCTAAGATTTGATTTGCATCCAAACAACCTCTATACAATCACCTTACTTAGTCTAAACCTAATTATTTAGGAAAACAATCTCTATGTATATTTACCATTTTGCATCTCACTTAAAATGAATGGTAGTTGTTCATGGTATTAAATTTAGGAGGAATCTTTTGCATTTAAGAAGGTTTGTCTAATCATTGTTCCTCAGTAGAAATATACATTTTTGAGAAAGAACACAATGTAATAGCTTTTATTTATGAAGTAATGAAATAGTCAAGAAATACATAGGATATGTTGGGAATGAATACTGTGATCAACACATGAGACTAGTCTACTGTGATGGAACAGTTTGACAGATTGTATTTCACTCACAGTTTGACAGAAGTAAAACAACAGAATATCAATCTAACAAATGTTTTATCTCAAAATCTAATGTAGCCAGGCTTTGATCTCAATGAACAGCCCACAAACTCAGCCAAGAGACTAATAATTTATCAACTGGTTACTTGTTATAACCAAAGAGATATTGATGAATAAAAACATAGAAGGAAAGAAAAAATAAAACAAACCAATTATAAATGTCTCATTCTAAGAGGTTTTTTTCTGCAATCAACTAAGTCAACACCAATTATAAATGTCTTTTTCTAAGAGGTTTTTTTCTGCAATCAACTAAGTCAACCTCAGCCGAGGGTGAGTTTTGAAGCAAGAAGTCCACAATTCCATGAGGTACGAGCGGAGACGGTTCCAATCCTAAATCAAATGCTTTTTGTATCCTGGCAGCTTCTTTCTTTGACTTGATGTTCCGTAACTTGTAATTGCACAATGCCAGGCAAAGTTCATCTTGAATTTCTTCAATTTTCACTTTCAATGACTTCAAATTACCCAGAAAAGGGTTCTCAGACTTCAACAGACCAGGAATTAAGGAGAAAACCTACGCAATGAGGGATGCAAGCAGATTAGTCTAATGCAAGTCAAATATTTTTTTATGAAATTTAGAAGAAAATAAAACGCTGTCTCAAGATGAAATTAAAAACACAGCCCCAAAAGATGTTAAGTTCATGTACCTGAAGGGTACTTGCACTGACTGTCAATGATTTTATATTATCAAACTCTGAGAACCAATTGAACAGAATCAAAGGAGACCCAGGACTATGTGGAAATTTTTCTGCATCAACTGCGTTAATATCTACATGTGCGTTAATATCTACATGTTTAAGAGAAGAAATATTGCTCCCAGAGATATCTTGATAAGGAATACCACGAAAAGCAAATGTACAGAGACTTGGAGTGCAAAGATTAATTTGATAATAGCTTTCCAATTTATTGAACATAGTAAAATTGACGAGCGTTGTGTTTGATATGCGGAGTGGTACTCCCCAATTTTCCACGGTACAATCAGAAATGAGCAAACGATTCAACATATTAAAGGTTGAAAATGGTTCAGCACACTCATTATCGTTAATACAAAATCTAAAACCCTCTAGTTCCAAGGTAGATAATACCGGCAAATTGAAAGATTTTGGAAACGGGATTTCTGCATCATAACTAGAAATCTTAAGATAAGTTAATGCTGGCAAATTGAGAGAAATTTGTTGAAGGTCATACTTGGTAATAGAAAGGGTGAGATGTGTTAATGTCTGAGATGAAAATAAGGCAAAAGGAATATGTATAATGCCACGTAGATTAAGTCGTAATCGTTGAACATTGCGTGAAATAGCATAATTATCAATGAATCTAAGCGTGTGAGAGTTCAAGAGAATATATTTATCGTCAATATCGAGAGTGTGCAGTGAGATAGAGGAATCGCGAAGATGTAAAACCTCGGACACAAATTCAGTGAAAATCTTTTTAGTTGGAAAATCTGATCCACGAAATATAAGAGCAGGAAGACATTTCCAGAGATCCTTCCATCTTGAGGATAAAATGCAGGTTCCAACGGCATGTTTGGTAGTCAGAAAAGAGAGTATGTGAAGGATAATGCCATCGGGTAAATCGCTGAGCATATCTTTTCCCTTCTCCTTGTAAGGCTTAACAAATACACGATAATAGCAAATGAGATGAGGGTTTTGTTTAGATAAAACTAGCTTCGCTGTCTCAGGATAAACAAAGGTAACAAAGCCAAACACACGCTTCTGCCGGTTAGGAATCCTCACATCATGAACAGGACCATAAATACTTCATCAACAACAGAAAAAAAGACAAGGTTAATAATAATCTATGCATTTGGCAAAACAATGAAGTAGAATTAATATATATTTTTTACCAAACCTGAAGTAATAGAAAACATCTTCCTCTCTGAAAGTACTAGCAGCTGGGAAAGTCAAGTAGAGTTTTCTTGCACAACGGTTCATCATTCGTCGCTGCAGAATGAATTTGGAATGGTTGCAGGAACTGAAACCAGAAAACACAAAAGATTTCAATCTAAGCTTTCTAGGGTTTATGCTTTCTAGGGTTAATGCTAAACCCTTATATATCATGCTTTCTAGGGTTTATTATTCATTCAATTTGACACATATCCATAATAAATTAATAATAAAGGTATATTTCGTTTTTTGAGAAAATTTATTCTCTTTATATTAACAATTTTATTCTACTGTTATTTTAAAAAATTATTACAATTTTTCCAACCAATGTTAGAAAAAAAAGGAAGGTTACCTTTAAAAATAATTAATAATCCATAGGTATATAACCAAGGGGTAATTATTATTAATTAATTAATTAACTGAAATATTACATGTTGAATTCGAAAATATATCGAAAAATATAATTGGTACAAGAAGATTTAAGGACGTGTTTGAAAGAATTTGTGTTTTTAGTTTTTAAAAATTATTTTGTAAAACAAATTTTAAAAAATTATTTTGTAAAACTAAATGGATTTAAACCATATAGTTGTCTTCTACTTAATTTAGTTATGTCTCAACAATTTAATGTCAATTTGTTTGATTTATTGATATTAATTTGATGATACTATATGTTTTGGATTTTGAAATTCTATTTGTTGGTACGATGTTTTAAAATTTGATAGTACTATAATATTTTGAATTTGATGATATATCTATAATGTATGTGATGATAATAATATAAAATTTTTGCTCCTTAATTTTAATGTAATCTGAGTATGATTGAACATAAGAGATTAATATGGTCCAATTAAATTTTGTAAGGATTAAATATGGTCTTTTTTTGTTAGGGACCAAATTGTCTCAAAAAATTAATATAAGGACCTAAATGTCTCTTTTGTAAATAATACATGTGGTATAAGTAGTACATGTGGAAGTGCAGTCACGGTTAAAAAAATAAAAAATAAATCAGTTTGAAAAAAAAATGCACCCACCTTAGGGTATCCTCTCTTGTTTCTTTGAATAACTTTGTCATGTCCCTCTAACGTAGGGATACCATTAGCAAGGTTGCCTTCAGATAATCATCATAGTCCCTCTGATACAAAGATCATAGTCCCTCGATGACCCTCAATGTTGCCTACGAATATATGATCTCGTCCCTCGATTGTTGTCTACGAAAAGTGATGATCGTCCCTATGAATATGCTAAGGTATCCCTACATGTTGCCTTCTCTGACCATACGATGACCCTTCAATTGTCCCTTTACATCCAACGGATAGAGTTACCTACCAACTAATAGTATGGATAGCGCTATCCTAAAGGAAAGAAGAATAACATGGAAACGACCATTCTGAGTGGGTAATAGACTTTAAATTGCTTGCTCCACTCAAAAATACTTTTCACACCTCACACTTTTCAAAAAAACTCTTCAAACACTTTGTATACATTCCAGCGTGAATCATTACAAAGTTCAAACCTTTTCAAAACAAAGCATTTCCAAACACTTCGTATACATTCCAACGAGAATCATTACGAAGTCAAAGAGAAATGTCTTTCAAAATACTTTTCAAACACACAGACACAGAAAGCAAATTTATAAAGTGAGCTAAGCAATTAAGAGTCCGTAGATAACTACACATGGAAAGGATGCTAATACCTTTCCTTTTCATAACTGCCTCCCGTACTCGGAATCTGACGAAGGTCTTTTCCTGTTCTTTTCGCCTTCCCTTAATTGGATAAAAGAAAAGTCGGTGGCGACTCTTGCTATCGCAACATTTGCGATAAAACGCAAAACAAACAAGTTAGTTCTTTCACTGTGTTACACTCGAGTATCGATTATTGACCACTGCACTTTATTAAATTAAATTTAGAATAGATTTATGTATGAATCAACTCTAAGAAGGCAACCGATATATTTGTGTTCATACGCGTTCGAAAATCAAATTGAATTTAAAGTTCAAAATCGCAACACAAAGATCATTACAATATAACATTATTTACAACGAATTGAGTAAAGTATAAAACAAAAGTAATATGTACATTATATATTTTACAATATTAAATATAAGAATAAAAATATTACGTATTTTGCATATACATTACTAAGTAGTAAATCGAAATAGTAACTCAGTATTAAAATACTAATGAGCAAGTGTAGATGTGCTATTTGAAAGTGAATGCTTTGAACAATCTTTGAATGTTTTCACAAATAACAAACTTATTAGTAGCATAAGTGTGAGATAAAAATGAAATGCAATTACAACAATTAGAACATGTGTTGGTAACAAAGGAGTAAAATCGAATGAAATTTGCATAAATGTAGCATGAACAATTGAACAACCAAGTGGATGTTTAGTCAAAAATTTCAATTCACAAATAAAACTAAAACCAAAGAAAGTAAAGCTATTATTCAATCCAAAAATTGGAACATAGAAAGTTGATTTCGAACAAGCTAATATCAAACAAATAGAAATCGGGCAGCCATGAACATGAACGGATAAAAACTCAAAAATTCAACTTAAATCAAATGAATGCTACCGAAAGAAACGTTGTTATTGCAATTGTAACGCCCCAAATTTAATTAATTAGTTAATTAAATTATTGAAGTATTTTATTATTGGATTAATATGTTGGTTGAGCGGTTGAGTTGATAGTTGAGTGATATCCGGTTTAATTGGAGAAATAATATTAGAAATAATATTATTATGGAATTATTATTTGATTAAAAGTTGAATTTAATGGTGGTGCGAGAAATAGTGTGGGAGGTGTTAAGTAGTTGGCCAATTAAGAAATATTATTATTATTATTATTATTATTATTATTATTATTATTATTATTATTATTATTATTATTATTATTAGTATTGGATAAAAAAGAAATAAAAGAATTTGGTTGCAGTAGAATAAGGTTGATGGTTTTTGGGAGAATAGAACGTGAAAAGAGAAACTGCAGACCAAAGAGGAACGGGGATTTTGACGGAGAAAAGTGGAACAATAAAAAATTCTTAGAGCAACCTTCAATCCAAGGTAAGGGTGGAGTTCTTGCTCTATAATTGGGGATATGATGGGCAATTGGTAGTTAGGGATGTATGATTCGCTAGTTTGTGTCATGTCGGTGTGATTAACTGTAGAAAATCCCAAATTGGAATATATGATCTTGTATTTTGTATTGTTGTTGTTGATTGTGCAATTTTATTGTATATGTGTGTTGCTGTTGTTGAATAGAAAGAGTACATAATTCTGGTGTTAAGAGATAGGTTGTTGTTGCCAATTGGAAACAATCCCAATTGAATAGTGTCAATTGGAGAAAAACTGGTTTTGGGTGAAATTACACTACATGAGCCGATCCATAACATTATGTATCGATACAAGTTTAAAAACCAGGAGCATAAAAATGCTTGCATCGACTCATGGGGCTGTTCTGTAGGACTTGTATCGACTCATACGTGGTATGTATGGATACAAGTCAGTTTTGTATCGATCCAAAAGGACATGTATTGGCTCATAGAGGCAGGTTGTCATGTATGCATCGATACAAAGCATGTATGCATCGACTCATACTGAAGGAAAGTGGAAAAACAAAAATTTTAAAAGCTATGAGCGACTCATACCATGTATGCGTAGATACAAGTGGGAGTTCGGCGGACATAATGTATACCCAATTCAAGACCTTACAGCTGAACGAGACCCACTTGACTCCCTACCTTGGCTTGGACCTACAAGGTTTCAACGGTTCGACCGCAAAACCATGGGGCTACGTCGAACTGATCATCACTGTTGGGTCCGGGGAAACAGGGAGGTCGATCAAAACCCAGTTCTTGGCCGTCGACTGCCCTTCCCTATACCAGTGTATCTTTGGTCAGCCCACACTCGCATAATTGATAGATGTGCCATCAACCATGCACCTGAAGATTAAATACTACACCGCCAGCGGAAAAGTGGCAACATTGCACGAGGACATTCAGGCGGCCAGAAGATGTTTCGAAGCCTCAGCAAAGGGCCTAGACTCCATCAGCCTCCTCCCACTGATCAAAAGTAAAGCCACCCTCCCGTAAAGTTCTCATCAACCGGAGTCTCTCCCTCGGGTCGACACCATCGAGCTTGATAGTCGTCTCGAGCCAGAGGATCTGGCAGAAAGAAGAAGAAAAGGAAAGGCCCCAATGATCGAGGAAGAGCAATCCAACTGCGGGACCTCTAGAGCTCCTTCGAATCAACTCATGCGCCCGATTCTAGACGGGGAGTTCGAACTCGTTCCTTTGGGAAACGATCCAAGAAGAGGTGTAAAGATCAGTGTAGATCTCCCCCCGTTAACCCGCGAACATCTCAAAGCATGCCTCAGAGATAACGCCGACCTCTTCGCTTGGAGCGCCGCTGAAATGCCCGGACTCGACCCTGAGGTCGCCTGCCACCACCTCGCTATCGATCCAGCCCTTAAGACAGTAGCACAACGTAGGCAAAAGCACTCCCCAGAGAAAACCGAGGCTGCCGAGCAGGTTGTGAGAGACCTCTTAGAGGCAAATTTTGTAACGGAAGCCCAATACACAACATGGCTGTCCAACCCTGTATTAGTCAAGAAAAGTAATGGAAAATGGCGAATGTGCATTGATTATTCTGATCTTAATAAGGCATGTCTTAAGGACGCCTATCCTCTGCCCAACATCGACAAACTCGTCGAAAATTCGGTCGGTTTCAAATTATTATCATTCATGGACACCTATTCAGGCTATAATCAAATTCCCATGGCAAAAATAGATAAAATTTATACGACCTTCATGACCGAATCGGGAAACTACCATTACAACGTGATGCACTTCGGTCTGAAAAACGCCGGCGCAACATACCAACGAATGATGAACAAGGTTTTCAAAAAAGAAATTGGGGATATGCTCGAAGTATATATGGACGATATGATCGTAAAATCTCAAGAAGAAATCGATCACACCCGACACCTCAAAGTAGAGGTCGATCAAGCCAGAAGCGTCAAAATGAGGTTCAACCCAGAAAGTGCACCTTTGGAGTCCGAACGGGAAAATTCCTCGATTTCTACCTCACCGAGCGTGGGATCGAGGCCAACCACGACAAATGTCGGGCGTTCTCAGAATTTCCGACCCCGAAGTCCAAGAAATCAATCTAAATCCTCAACGGGATGCTAACCTCTTTAGCCCGGTTCGTCACGAAGTCGGCCCAACACGCCTTTCCCTTCTTCAAACTCTTAAGATAGGAGGCCGCGTTCGAATGGTCAGAGGAGTGCGAGCAAGCCCTAAACCATCTAAAGCTAAGACTGTCGCGACCACCCGTGTTGTCACGATCGGGCAATGGAGAAACCTTATACTTGTACCTGGCTATAACAACCGAGTCCGTTAGCGCCACGCTCGTCCGAGAGACACAAGACGGGCAAAAACCCGTTTACTTCACGAGCAAAGCCTTACAGGGTCCCGAACTAAGATACCAACAAATAGAAAAAATCTCCCTTGCACTAGTCTGCGCCGCCAGGAGACTCCGATATTACTTTTTGGCCCACACCGTGGTCGTTCGAACAGATCAACCCATCAAGCAATTACTGGGTCGACCAGATATGGCCGGTATGATGCTCAAGTGGTCCTTAGAACTGTCCGAATTCGACATCAAACACGAGAGCAGGAAGACCCTTAAAGCATAAATCCTGGCAGACTTTGTGGCCGAAATGACATTCCCGTTGTCTCGAGATGGAAGTGATCGCTGGACCATATATGTCGACGGTGCTTCCAGTTCATCAGGAAGTGGAGCGGGGATTATCCTGGAGAACGAGGAAGGAATCATCATTGAGGTTTCCCTCGCCCTCTCTTTTCCCACGTAAAACATTCAGGCAGAATACAAAGCTTTCCTCGCCGGTCTCTGGTTAGCCAAGGGTATGGGAGCCAGAGAAGTCAAAATACTGACGGATTCGCAACTCGTAGCCTCTCAGGTTCAAGGAGAATATCAAGTAAAGAACGATCAACTAGCCGAGTATTGGGCCCTCGTCCAAGATCACCTAAAGAATTTCACCTAGACAGACATACAACATATCCCTAGAGAACACAATGCCCGCGCAGACGTTTTATCTAAGCTCGCCAGTACGCGGACCAAAGGAGGAAATAAGTCAGTAATCCAAGAGATACTCCCCCAACCAAGCATATACAAAGGTCTTCCATTCCACAACATCTTAACCATCGAGGAAAGAGCTTCTTGGATGACCCCCGTATATAAATATCTGGTCGAAGGGACTACCCCGACAACCCTAAAGAAGCAACCATCGTCAGACGAAGAGCATGCTCTTACGTCATCCTCGAAGGTAAACTTTACAGGAGGGGATTCTCCATCCCCCTCCTCAAATGTATCGAAGAAACCAAAGTGCCCACCATAATCAAGGAAATACACGAAGGCCTAGGTGCTCAAAGATCCGGAGGTAAATCACTTGAAAAGCTCTTGTGCTATTACGACCATGCAGAACGATGCTAAGGAGCACGTCAGGAAATGTGACAAATGCCAAAGACATGGACATATGCACCTGGCCCCTCCGAGCGAACTCAAATCTCTGTCATTGTCGTGGCCTTTTTCTTGGTGGGGGCTCGATATCCTTGGACCCTTCGTTCTAGGGGCCTACCAGAACAAATATTTAATAGTAGGCGTTGATTACTTCACCAAATGGATCGAGGCCGAACCGTTGGCCAAATGGATCGTCGCCCATGTACCTTGCCCGGTAGAACACCAAGCTCGCGATGGGACGTTCACGCCACCGACCTCGGGTTTTCAATCAAAACCTGAGTTACGGGCCAAGCCCAACAGATAGTTGGTCACTTTGACGAGTATCCCCACAGTCAAAGATTCATCTCAAATAAATAAGCGTTCCTTTCAAAAATATACTTGCAAAAATAAAGAGAAAATACTCATTAATAAAGTACGGCCACGAAGGACCGAAATTGTCATGGAGTTAAATCGGGGACTCCACCCCTTTACAAAAATCATATGAAATACGACCAACATCGATCGACAAAATTACATAAAAGGGGAAAAGCCCAAATAAACTAAACAAACAAAAATCAAACTCCCTCGGCTGGTTGACCAGAAGTCCCGGTGATCGGCTGCGGAGGAGTCTCGTCGACAACCATATCCTCGATAAGGAAATCGGGCTTTCTTATCACACCCCTTCAACAAAGTAATGAACCCTCATTTCGTCGGTCTGCAACTCCACCTCAGGATTCAAGGCACGAACCTGCAACACATCATTGTCAAAGCTGGTTGTGGAAGCGACTACAGCGTCGTCATAAGCCTGATGAATCCGACTTATGAACTCCGCTCGGGTTCTAACCTTGGAGAACTCCATGGGCTCATCCTCACCAGGGGTCATATTCTTTGGCAACTGGTCAAGCTCCTATTTGGCTTCGCGGGCATCTTTTAGGGTCGCGTTCATAACCGCTTCATAACGATTAACCATTACTCCGCGCTCCTCCGACCATTTCTTCCGATCCTCCTCCGCCGTCCTCTCTATTTCCGCCAGCTTAGCCTCCAGCTGCAACCGTTCGACATCGGGGACTTGGTTCTGTTCAAAATAGGCGACCGCCATTTCGAGGACCCTCATCAGCGCGCCCGCATCCTCCGCCAATGTCGCCCTCTTTGATGGGCGGTCCAAAGCATCAAGCTTAAGCTTCTCGGCATGAGGAAGGACGACACGGGAAGCCTCGAAGAACTTCTTATCGTGCCAGCAGGGAGGGAGGACAAATTTCCCCTTTTCTTTCTCCTTGGTCAAATCAATCTCTGTCCTCGCCCTTTTTAACATGGACGATACAGGCTGAGGAGATGAAGTCCCCGCCACAGGGCCAGAAGACGACTTGCCAAATCCCGTCGCGCCAACCGCACCTGCCTCTGTCAGGGAGGTACTCTCATTCCCTTTCTTCCGCATCGCCTGCCTAGTCACGCGCTCCATAGCCGGATTCATCTTATCTATAAAACAAACACGAGCACATTAGCACAAAGGATCAAGTATATCCGACATAACAGAATTAAAAGGAACAAAAACTACCCAAGTATTCTCTGGGGTCCTTGGAGGCGAGGAGTTCCCAGACGTTTATAAGACCAGGCTCGGAGATCTTATCCCCATCCTTATCCAGAAGCGGTTTTTCCCCTTTTCCCACGTGACGAACACGGGGGAAACCCGCCACAAACGAAGACAATTTCTCAAAACCGGCTAAGTCTTCAGCTCCTAGCTCGCCACGAGCCCAAATGTACGAGTCTAGAGTCCTATCGAAGTGTTTTTTCGACCACCAGAACTTGAACTTTCGGACAAGCGCATACCGTCGCTCCCCTTGCTCGTTATAGCGCGGGGTTCCATCCCTCATCACCCCCGGAACAGTCCGAAACACATTGTGCATCGCTCGTTTAGATATATGACGAATTAACATGAACCTATCCTTGAAAAAGCGAACGAATTCCTGGAACGCTTTGAAAAGCATGCCATTCTAGTGCTTCAATGAAACGAGCCCCCAATAGACTTTACCTTCTACCTTCGCTGAGCTCCTTTGAAGGAAAAAAATGTAGAAGAATAGCTCGCCATGTACATGCGCCGGTGAAGTTGAGACGGGGCTAGCCGAAGGTGGCGGAAGACCCCTATTTGGAACTCAGTGAAAGGGACCCTGAGACCCATGTCTCGAAACCACACATCATAGACGGGGATGAAGCGAGGCTCGTACCTCGAGCATATCCGACCACCTTTAACAGGCACGTGCATAGACCAGTCCCTGACGCCCCTGGACGGAGCATACGAGCTCACCGGGGAAAAGATCCCGTCAAGATCATCCAGAAATTGAGAGCCATGTCTCCCAACGTCCGCAGAGGCCCAAACCTCCGGATCATCCTCATCAACTTCTTCGACCTCCACCGACGAAAGGACCTCTTCGACCTCAGGGAGAGGGGTCTGCCGTTGCTTTCCTCAGTAGAAGTAAACCCAGAGGGGGACTCCGCCGCACTCACAGAAGCCCCACGGGCACCTTGGTCGTCACTCATTGTAGCACCCGAAAAGTAAGAGGAACAGGTGAGATCGACATCAACGTCAGAACCACCCTTCCACCACTTATCAAGTGAAAGGGCTTCATTGAACAAGGATCACATCCCCGGCCAAAAGCCCTCTCTAAGGCAAGGAACACTCCGACCTAGATCACCAGAAACTCATTGCACCGTCCGCGACGCAGAATAATGCTAAAAGGAAAGACTTATGTTTGACGCCAAGAACACTATGAAATATAAACCCTAACCAAAGATATCCCCACATGCATGATACAAAACAGTTGAAATTAGTGCAAGAGAACCAGGAAACGTACCGTTTATAAATGGAGAAGAGGAGAAATTTGAACAAATCAGATGATCCAACAAACTGAAGATGATGTCGACCGCACCAGAACTTGTCCTCAAATTAATAATTAATCAAGCCGAACAACAGGAGCAAACAAAGCACTTGTAAGAAAAGCGAAAAGTTATGAAAAGTGTGGACTCTCAGTTTTTATAAACCCTTGGCAAGCGGTCGGGTTCTGGGCCTAGGTGGATACCTAGAGAAGCAATCATCATACCCTAGCCCCTAGGTCTGCCAACCGTCTCGTCACTTACTTCAAGGCCACGTAAGCGAAGCGATACTAATTCTAACCTCTTCGCTTCCTCGGCATCCCTTCGTTTCCTTGGAACATAATTGTTTTAAATTTCCCTCGAGCTCAAGTCGTCACGTCTACAAGCAAACACAACGACTTGGGGGCTACTGTTCTGGATGGCTCGAACGCATCCGAGCGTATGATCTGTCCTCGTGATACTACGACTAATTCGACCTCACAACGTCATCACGATGTCCCCTGCGAGCTTCCTCGTCCTAACGAGCTCGATATCTGTCTAACTGAGCGAAACCTGCCCTCGTCGCGCCATATGCTCTCCCTGAGCCAATTGCTCGACACAACGATAAGTAGCGGTCGTGACCCCCGGTTTTGACCTGGTCAGACCGAATAGCTATATTCGTTGATCCGCGTATTTCGTCCCATGTTCAACGGCCAATAAGAATCTTCTTATGGTATTATATAAACCCTCATATCTTTGAGGGCAAGGTATCTTTTTCTTACACTCTAATCATTCAAACACTTCAAACCTATCCTTTCAATCATTTTACTTACTTTAGCATCGCAGTGCCTTGCAGGTACACCACCCCCTCTTCACCAACTTGCCCGGAAGATTGTCAATTGCTCGGCGGTCTCCAGTTCTGATCAACAGTCTAAATCACATATCAACAACAAAATTAACATGAACAATCCACTCTCACATGACCCGTTATATCATTGTACTAACAACAATAATTCATGGCAGAATTTTATATAATCTTAACCCCCACATACGATTTATCATAAATCCGTTTAGAGAGTTAGAATCCCACCCTTACCTTGGATTGACGGTCTTTCTATAATTTTCAGTCGAATCCGCTTCGCCGCAACCTCCAACTTTTTGCCTCTCTAATTCTTCTCTTAGCAATTCCATGGCAAATCTACCATAGAAGCTTTTTCTCCAAAACCCTTATTTTTGTTTTCTCCTCACGTACAACAACCAACAATATTCTACTAACCCTTATAATTCTCCTTTTATATCTCCAAATTATAATAATAATATTAATATTATTCTACTGGGCCTATTACTCACATCCTCAACTTTGCTATTCCTCGTACAACAATTAAGCCCAACTGAATAATATTCTAATGTTCAATTATTATTTCTAATAATAATTTCTTCCGACTACTCCGACCAATTACTCCACTATCAACTTAACCGCTCAACTAACATATTAATCTAATAACGCCTCTTATAATAATTCCTATAATTCCCAACAACAACAATTCCAATAATTTAATCCTTAATTAATTTAATTTAATTAAATAATTAATTAAATTCGGGGCGTTACAACTCTCTCCCATAAACAATGATACAGTTCTAACTTATATATAATGAAATTAGGTTAATGCAATTTTTATAATATCCAAAATGACCCTAATGATAAAATGGACTCTTAAGCCCAATAGGATAAAAATTAATCTATCCGAAAATATTTTTTTATTTATTTTTGGTGATAAAAAATGAATATTTAAAATTGTCAAAAACGATAAAATTTGAAAATTAAATTATCAGAAAAAAATGAGCACATTAAAATAAACTACGAGTCTCAAAGATTAAAGAAAAACTATCAAAATGTTCACAATCGAAATAAAATAGTAATAAAGAATACCCGATTTTAAAACACTCACGATTAAAAACGAGACTTCAAAATGTATCGAAAAATTAGAGAAAACATATTTTCATGATCTACACGACACGTAGATTCATAAAGCAGTGAGTTAAAGGCGAAAACTTGGAATGTTTTTCCGTTAATTTTCTGCACAATGTCGCATCACTTTTAACAGTCTGATTATAAAATCAAAATATCAATATTATCGACATATAATCAACTTAACATGATGCAAGAAACATATAGAGAGATAAAAATGCATGAAGTAAAATAACGGGTATTTTACAACTATAAAATGATGTGAATTTTGATTTAAATTAACTTTCGTTCAACCTGAACGCAATTAATAATACAAATGTGATGAATGAATGACTGTTTAATGTCAATGACCTAATGAAAACTTATCCGGGTGAATGTGAAACCTAAGTCAGAAAAATTAAAGTTAGAACTAAATTTTGGAGTGTCAAAACTTCTTTACTCAAATACACTTTCTACACTTTCTCTCTCTCCCCTGTAACCGTTTTCATCACAATGCCTCGTCGGGGGTAGAAAACACCATCCCTGAAATCGCCGGAATCAACCCTCTCACGCACATTCTCAACAATCTTCCGTCAATGCTGCAGGATCTGGCCGTGGCGGTGGACGTGGATCTCGCGGTGGACTCACCGCCGGTTCTTCTTCATCGGAACATCCACCTCCGCCGTCATCTGTCCCCGCTGCTCCATTTATCACAGCGCCGTTTGTTGTTCGTCCTTCTGTAGCTCCTCCGTATCTTGCAGCGCAGCTCGTTCGTCCGTCTCTAGCAACGCCGGAAGTTCGTTCTGTAGCTGCGCCGGCTCCAAATTTCCCCTCGCCGGCGACGGTTTCCAAAGAGACGCTGGCTGCCGAACTTAACTAGAAGGTTTCTCTACAGTCGGCTCTAGCATATGTCATTCCGGCTCCATCTGTCGCAGCGCCGGTTGTTCGTCCGTCTTTTGCAGCGTTGTTTGGTCCTACGTCTCTAGCACCGGTTGTTCGTCCGTCTCTAGTAGCGGCGGTTGCTTCCTCGGCTTCAAATTTCCCGTCGCCGGCAACGGTTTCCACAGAGATTCTGGCTGCCGAACTTAAACAGAAGGCTACTATACAGTCGGCTCCATCTTCTCAGAAGGCGACTAGGATTCCTAACCGACCTGGTTACGGTCAATGGGGAGAAAAAGTTGAAGTTCGTGTTAATCATTTTCTGTTGGATATACACCGTTATGATGTTAGTACACTATACTCATACATTTTTTGAACTCTGAGTGTATAGGTTTTGTTTTTGAATATTATGTTGGTTAACTTACACTGTAGTATGAATTTCAACATGCTGAAAAGTTTGATGAATCATTTTAGGTATCTATTGAGCAAAAGACTTCTTCAAAAGGATTGTGCAGAGTTATTATCAAAAAGCTAGTTCAAATGTATCAGAAATCTGAGTTAGACAACCGCATACCTGTTTACGATGGAAGTAGCATGTTATTTACGGCCAGACCATTGCCTTTTACTTCCATGGATTTTGACATTAACTTGAATGATGAAAATAGAGGATCCTCTTCTGATTCTGATAGGTTAGTAATGAGTTAACATGGCTACTACTCATACTCATATTATTTTAGGAATGAATTGCTGATTTTATCTATTGTCACAGGAAAAAGCATGACCGGAAGTTTAAGGTTACTATAAAGTTCGCTTCCAAGACAGATCACTACAGCCTTGCTCAGTTTCTCCGACGAAGGCAACTGGACTGTACCATTCAAGCTCTTGCCATTGCTTTGAAGGAAACTTCATATGAAAAGTAGAGTTATATTTTTTGAGTGTTGTTTATTTTAATTTGCTGAGTTTTGAGTTTTAAGCAAACATGTTATAAGTGGTCAGTTGTGTTTCAGGTATATTGTTGTTGGGGAGTCTTTTCTCTCTTGGAGTTTGGGGCAGCCGGTACTCTTGGTGATAGGGCGGAGTATTATAAGGGTTTTCGTCAAAGGCTTAGGCCAACTCAAGTGGGGCTTTCCTTAAACATAGGTTTTAGCTCTACACATTACTATTATTTTTCCGATTGAGTAATCTTCAATTGAGTTTATATTTTGCAGTCTTTGACTAGTATTACTTTGTTTCAGATCTATCTGCAGCAGCTTTTTATGAACAAATTCTTGTCACTGAATTTGTTTCCAACCATTTTCATTTGAATTTGTCAAATGCACTGTCTGATCAAGATCGAGTAAAGGTATTTGTGATTTTTTTAATTATGTTATGATTTAATTAAATAAAGTGACTGACATCCTATATTTATATTTTATTTGAGTCAGATCGAGAAAGTCTTGAAAGGTGTTAAGGTAAAACTATCTCATTATGGGAAAATAAGGATCTGCAAGGTGACTAGTCTCTCAAAAGAGCCCCTCAGTGAACTAAAGTAAGCAATTTGAATTTCTTTTTACTATTTTAGTTATTTCTTGATGCCGAGTGGGTAAATTGTAATGTTATGATAGGGTTAATGAGGTGTTTAAGGGCCAGTTATAAACTCCTTGAACGAGTTTTATTTTTACATTTCTCACTCAGTTTATAATTTATGATCGTCTTAGGTTCACCTGTGATGCCACTGGGATTACAAAAAAAGTTATTGATTATTTCTCTGAGAAATACCAAACTGTGTTAAGCTATCCACATCTTCCCGCTCTCCAAGTTGGAGGTGACTCGGGACCTACGTATTTTCCAATGGAGGTTTTATCTTTGGACTTTATCTAATTAATGTTCTGAACAGAGTTTTGTTACACCTTAAATTTGATGTGAAATTTTTCTTCACGCAGCTCTGTCAAATTGAGGCTGGACAGAGATACGCCCAAATGTTGAATGCAAAACAAGTAACCAATCTTTTACAAGTTACTTGTCAGCGTCCTTTTAAGAGAGAATATGAAATTAAACATGTATGTTATGTGATAGATTAATGTTTTTTACATAAGTTATATTCAGGTTGTGGTAGAGTTCATCCTTTTTTTTTCCCTTTCATAGATGTCCTTTCATTTCTTGATAGATTGTGAAGCAGAGTCATTTCAACACAAATAAACTTGTGAAAGAATTTGGCATAAATGTTAGGGAAGAGCTAGCGCTTGTTGATGCCCGTGTTTTGACTCCTCCAACGGTATAAATAGTTTATGCTTAATAGAATTTGGCAAATTATATGGATGTGTCATATTTAATTTAATTCTGTCTTCTTACTGCAGCTTAAATATTATGGAAGTGGAAAGGAATCAAAAGTTTCCCCTCGTATGGGTCAAAGGAATATGATTAAAAAGGTGTGAAATGACAAGAATGCTCTTATTCTTGGGTCTCTACTTTACATTAATGTATGTATAGATTTTTGAGCATGACAAGGTTAGATTGTTGAGCATGACAATGGTTAGATTGTTAAGTGAACTAGTTGACCAATTTATGTTTCAATGTTATATAGTAGGTTTCTTTCCTATGTGATGGTTACATTTCTGAAATAGTGTTTACCTCTTGTTTTGTAGAAATTGTATGATGCTGCCAATGTGCAATTTTGGAGTTGCATTTCCTTTTCAAAAAGTGTGGAACCAGCTCAATTTTGTACCACTTTGCTTGATATGTGTCGGAACAAGGGAGTTGTATGGTGTTTGTTTGTATCATTTTATGAGATGATTATATATATGTTCCCCATAATTTGACAACTTTTATTTGTTTCGAACGTGTACCAGATTTTTGAGTCAGTTCCTTTAGTACCAATAACCCAAGGGAATTCAAGTCAAATTGTACAAGAGCTTGTTGGTCTTAATGAGAAGTGTAAGGCAAAGTAGGATAAAAGACTATAATTGTTGATAATAATTTTACCTTCAAAGACTATAATTGTTGATAATAATTTTACCTGATTTGAAGGGATCATACGGTAAGTTTCCTGACTAGTTTAAATCAAATTATAAGGTAGGATTGTATTATGTTGAATCAAACTGTTTTGTATTGCAAATAGTATAAAGCGTGTATGTGAAAGTAAATTAGGAATAATTTCTCAATGATGTCAACTGCAAAAAGTCGCAAAAACAATATCTTGAAAGTGTGGCATTAAAGATCTAATGTAATGTTTAATGCCAGACATTCAAGATATTGTTCACTCATGTTGCGACTTTTTGCGGTTGACAGCATTGAGAAATTATTCCTAATTTAGTCTCACATACACACTTTATACTATCTGCAATACAAAACAGTTTGATTCAATCTTACCTTATGATTTGATTTAGACTAGATAGGAAACTTACCGTATAATCCCTTCAAATCAGGCAAAATTATTATTAACAGTTACAGTCTTTCATCCTGTTTTGCCTTACACTTCTCGTCAAGGCCAACAACAAGCTCTTGTACAATTTGATTACTTCTCGTCAAGGCCAACAACAAGCTCTTGTACAATTTGATTTGGAACTGGTATCTTAACATTTCAATTTATCTATGCTGATTTTGTTCTTCTACATTTTCAAAGGAACTGTGGTTGACACCAGCATTTGCCACCCTTGGGGATTCGATTTTTATCTCAACAGCCATGCTGGAATTCTTGTAATGATAGCTATATCTTTTATTATGCCATTGTTTACTATTTGTTGATCAATTGGCTTTGACAGTTCTGTGTTATTTGCTTTTGGACGTTTTCATTTGGCAGGGACTAGTAAACCGACTCGTTATCATGTGTTGTATGATGAAAATAAATTCACTGCAGATCAGCTTCAGAGTTTGACCAACAACGTATGCTACACGTAATGATATTATTTGTTTCTCTAGTCATAAAATATATCATCTAAACTACTACTATTTATTTTTCTTCCATTCTGTACTAGATCTGTTTCAATAGGTTTGTTACTCAATTTCCTTTGCTTGTTTTCTTGTAGGCCATTCAAAAAACTATAAATTATCTAAGATTTTGATCTTGTAAGCAATTCCTCCTGTTTATTATGCACACTTGCTAGCTTTCCGCGCTAGATCCTACATGAGTGGAGTTGGTAAAGGGTTGCCTCTGTCACCTATCTTAGATATTGTCAAAGAGAAAACGTTTTACTGTAAATCTTGGTTTGTCATACAAGTTTTGAGGATAGATTTGTAAGTTCGGATATTCACCATGCATTTTTTTTTCTTATTTTGTTTGAAAATGGGTTAGAAGTACTAGACAGCTTTTGGATACAAAACATGGTACGACCATGGGGGTCTTAAATATTTTTGGAGTTATTTATATAGTATGTCTGTCTGATAGATTTGAGCAGCAGAAAAATTGGTTGAGGAGGCCATAATTACTACTATGTTTTGGGATAGTATTTGGATTTTCTACAATGATAAAATTTGAACTCTCGCTAATCAGGAAAAAAAGTATTCCAATTTCCTTGCGTTCTTTTTGATAGAATTTCTCTGCGACTTTCAATCTCATTTATTGCTGGGCGAAATATACATTAAAATGTCAGTTGAAGGAGATTTGACACCTTATCCTCCAAGATATTTTATGAAGATACTGCAATTTCTTATTGCAATTTTATTTTGAAGTTTATTTTCAACGACAAATTATAAAGACATGGAACCAACCCCGTTGAGTCTTGTCCCCTCCATGAAAAATAGGATAAGAAAAGAGTGAGAAAACAACCAAAACATTGCTGTTCACTTCAATTCCCTTCCATGTCCTCGAAGCATGTTTAAAATCGGTACTAGTAATTTGTTTGCATGAATTTTTTAACTTGTTATGAAAAGCTAAATAGCAACGTCAGAAGTACAATTGTCTTGGATTGGTATCATAGGTCATGCGTGTTCTCAAATTTTTTGTTGATAGCTAGTTTTGTGAATTGATCCCAACGATTATCCAGCTTTGTGAGTCATGTGGCATGTACAAACTGACTTTTTTAAGTGGCATTTAAATACTTGTTCAAATCAATATAATGAATCATTTTAAAAAAATTTGTTAATTGAAAACAGGCCACATGTGTTGCGAAGGTTTTGGTTTCTCACATGCCCTAGGTTTTAAAAACCCGTCTTCATCTTCTACCTTTGAAAAGACAATTTGTAGAGACACGAGCAAGCAACTAGGGTTCATCTCCCGTTTTTCTGTCTTCAAGTATTATCATCTACCTCTATTCATTAGATAATGGTTGGAAGCGTGAGTTCATGTGCCATTTCCAGTGGAAGAAAAGTTCTGTATTGAGGACACAAGATTCAAATCAAAATCCATGTTTCTAGATCAAATGCAAACCCAAGAAGAAGATATTAGAAATGCAAGTTCTGGGGGATTTGTTAAATTTCTTTATCTCATTCATTAATTTTTCTTTGACATTTGTATTTTACTCAAAGTTCTAATGTCTTTCATTTGTAATTTTTCAGAACTACGATGATTGTTAGTTCTTTCATTAGTATGATGAATTGTTTCATGGAAAACATGTGGAATCCAGGTTTGGTGCAGATTGCTATGAATATGTTTCATGAGTTTGGGAAAGCAATTAAAAATAAAAATATTGAGAAACTCAAGTTGAAGGCTTCCAATGATCAGAAAAAAATTAAAGAAATGCTTTGTAATATGTAAAATGATTTTTTTTTATTAACATTGTGTACCGAAATAAACCGTATAACCCTTTGATTATGAATGAAATGAATAGGAACTTCTTGTTGGTTAATTTCCTATTGGCAATTAATTTACCTACCTGATTTTTAATTCTGTAGCATATGCAATATCTACACTATCTGCAATTATAAAATTGAGTACCACATGTGCATAAACTGTTAAATCCTAGGAGAGAGCATGTTAAATAGGACACATTTTTGTGAGAGACACACCACGTGATCGGTGTGTATGTTCTCTCACTTATATAGTGTTCAATCTTTTTTTTTCCTAACTAATGTGAGACTTCTTCCTCAAACTTGATTCTCAACACTCCCCCTCAAGTGTGAGTCACAATGCTCAAATGTTCCCCCTCATGTGAAAACACTTATTTTTTTCATGCATCTAAGACAACTAACTCATCAAATACTAACATTTTTTACTAACTTAATTTCAAAATCAACTTCTATTTCAAAAAAAGGATTGTGGATATATTTTTCATTAACTGGGAACTACGTCTACGACTACACTATTTTCAAATCCAGATTTGGTTCAAGCATAATTCAAAATATTTCCACAATCCATAAAAAAACTAATCAAACACTTTAGAACTAAGAATTTGGACTCTGATTCTTCGCAAGAAGATACGTAGGCACACGGTTAAAACCAATGCGAGTTCATGACTAAAAAACTAAATTATTTTCTCAACTTATAGAAGCATTAATTACCAAATACCCCAATCTACCCTTTGACCTAAAAATGGAGCCCCTTGAGAACAAGGGAGATAAAGGGTGCCTAATACCTTCCATTCGTCTAATCAATTCGCGAATGTAGAAGCTCTGATTAAATTAGGGTTACCTATTGAATTCCCTTCCTTAGGATAAAAACTAATATTGACGAGTCAATATTTTTTGTCGGTTACGACAATATGTAGCTCTAGCTTTATAAACATGGGTAACACTCGTGAGGTTTTCTTGATATTGGTCTTTCAAAGCGGTAACTATAAATCTTGGAGTCATATTGTACTTCCTCATGTCATTCACAAGCAGTCTTTCATAATCTATAAATCTTGGAGTCATATTGTACTTCCTCATGTCATTCACAAGCAGTCTTTCATAATCTTTTAGACGATCAGATATGTCACAACCTACTAAATTATTAGATAGATTATGATTGTGCATCCCGCAACAAACAATCATCTTCCAACTGATACCACTTGGTACAGATCTCAGTCTAAAATGAAATTTAACTTCCATATTTTAAATGCCTTCTAAAGAGTTATTGTTTTCAGACGTATTCTTCCTTTTGTAGTTTCCTCCTCTCTCTCACAATCCATAATCAATTTATCTTTTATCTCTTACTTCCCATTAGCAAAATTTGAACGAAGATCGAGGCTTAAATATTTGTCAATTACAACATATCAATATCATAGAGATGGAAAAAACTTTAAAATTTGAAATTATTACATAGAAAACGCACATTATCAGTGGTGAAGAACTGCATAAAATTTGTACAGGAATCCTTAGAAGAAGCTCGTACCGAAAATATATGTTTAGCTACCATAATATTTTTTTTGTTTTTACTGCCCGGTCAAAGTGAATTTTTTAATCGTGAGTCGTTACTTGTCTTTCTCAAAAGAAGATTTTTTTGTTTTTTTTGTTTTGCTTGTTGATCTCTAAGATTTGATTTGCATCCAAACAACCTCTATACAATCACCTTACTTAGTTTAAACCTAATTATTTAAGAAAACAATCTCTATGTATATTTACCATTTTGCATCTCACTTAAAATGAATGGCAGTTGTTCATGGTATTCAATTTAGGAGGAATCTTTTTGCATTTACAAAGGTTTGTCTAATCATTGTTCCTGAGTAGAATTATACAGTTTTGAGACTGAACACAATGTAATAGCTTTTATTTATCAAGTAATGAAATAATCAAGAAATACATAGGATATGCTGGGAATGAATACTGTGATCAACACATGAGACTAATCTACTGTGATGGCACAGTTTGACAGATTGTATTTCACTCACAGTTTGACAGAAGTAAAACAATAGAATATCAATCTAACAAATGTTTTATCTCAAAAACTAATGTAGCCAGGCTTTGATCTCAATGAACAGCCCACAAACTCAGCCAAGAGACTAATAATTTATCAACTGATTACTTGTTATAGCCAAAGAGATATTGATGAATAAAAACACAGAAGGAAAGAAAAAAATAAAACAAACCAGTTATAAATGTCTCATTCTAAGAGGTTTTTTTTCTGCAATCAACTAAGTCAACTTCAGCCCAGGGTGAATTTTGAAGCAAGAAGTCCACAATTCCATGAGGTATGAGCGGAGACGGTTCCAATCCTAAATCAAATGCTTTTTGTATCCTGGCAGCTTCTTTCTTTGACTTGATGTTCTGTAACTTGTAATTGCACAATGCCAGGCAAAGTTCATCTTGAATTTCTTCAATTTTCACTTTCAATGACTTCAATTTACCCAAAAAAGGGAACTCACAGTTCAACATACCAGGAATCAAGGAGAGAACCTACACAATAAGGGATGCAAGCAGATTAGTCTAATGCAAGTCAAATATTTTTTTAATGAAATTTAGAAGAAAATAAAACGGTGTCTCGAGATGAAATTAAAAACACAGCCCCAAAAGATGTTAAGTTCATGTACCTGAAGGGTACTTGCACTGACTGTCAATGATTTTATATTATCAAACTCTAAGAGCCAATTGAACAGAATCAAAGGAGAGCCAGGACTATATGGAAATTTTTCTGCATCAACTGCGTTAATATCTACATGTGCGTTAATATCTACATGTTTCAGAGAAGAAACATTGCTCCCAGAGATATCTTGATAAGGAATACCACGAAAAGCAAATGTACAAAGACTTGGAGTGCAAAGATTAATTTGATAATAGCTTTCCAATTTATTGAACATCGTAAAATTGACAAGCATTGTGTTTGATATGCGGAGTGGAACTCCCCAATTTTCCACGGTACAATCAGAAATGAGCAAACGATTCAACATATTAAAGGTTGAAAATGGTTCAGCACATTCATTATCGCCAATACAAAATCTAAAACCCTCTAGTTCCAAGGTAGATAATACCGGCAAATTGAAAGATTTTGGAAACGGGATTTCATAACCATCATAACTAGAAATCTTAAGATAAGTTAATGCTGGCAAATTGAGAGAAATTTGTTGAAGGTCATGCATGGTAATAGAAAGGGTGAGATGTGTTAATGTCTGAGATGAAAATAAGGCAAGAGGACATTGTGCAATGCCACTAGTTCCACTAAGACCTAACCGTTGAACATTGTGTGAAATAGCATACTCAACAATCCGTCTAAGCATGTGGCGAGACTTCCTGAGTATAGTTGTATTCTCCACGTAGAGACTGTGAAGTGAGCTAGAGGAATCGCGAAGATGTAAAACCTTAGATGCGAATTTAGTGAATGTCTTATTAGTTGGAAAATCTGATCCACGTAATATAAGAGCAGGAAGACATTTCCAGAGATCTTTCCATCTTGAGGATAAAATGCAGGTTCTTACGGCATGTTTGGTAGTCAGAAAAGAGAGTATGTGAAGGATAATGCCATCGGGTAAATCGCTGAGCATATCTTTTCCCTTCTCCTTGTAAGGCTTAACAAATACACGATAATAGCAAATGAGATGAGGGTTTTGTTTAGATAAAACTAGCTTCGCTGTCTCGGGATAAACAAAGGTAATAAAGCCAAACACACGCTTCTGCCGGTTAGGAATCCTCACACCATGAACAGGACCATAAATACTTCATCAACAACAAAAAATACAAGGTTAATAATTTATTCATTTGGCAAAAGAGTGAATGAAGTTGAATTAATATATTAAACCTGAAGTAATTGAAAAGATCTTCCTCTCTGAAAGTACTAGCAGCTGGGAAAGTCAAGTAGAGTTTTCTTGCACAAGGGTTCATCATTCGTCGTTGCAGAATGAATTTGGAATGCTTGCAGGAACTGAAACCAGAAAACACAAAAGATTTCAATCTAAGCTTTCTAGGGTTTATGCTTTCTAGGGTTAATGCTTTCTAGGGTTAATGCTAAACCCTTATATATCATGGATTGGAAAGTTTTTTTTGTTTTGTTTAGGGTTTAAAAATACAAATCTCCCATATTATTATTCATTCAATTTGACACATATCCATAATAAATTAATAATAAAGGTATATTTCGTCTTTTGAGAAAATTTATTCTCTTTATATTAACAATTTTATTCTACTGTTATTTTAAAAAATTATTAATAATCCATAGGTATATAACCAATGTTAGAAAAAAAAGGAAGGTTACCTTTAAAAATAATTAATAATCCATAGGTATATAACCAAGGGGTAATTATTATTAATTAGTTAACTGAAATATTACATATTGAATTCGAAAATATATCAAAAAATATAATTGGTACAAGAAGATTTAAGGACGTGTTTGAAAGAATTTGTGTTTTTAGTTTTTAAAAATTATTTTGTAAAACAAATTTTAAAATATTATTTTGTAAAACTAAATGGATTTAAACCATATAGTTGTCTTCTACTTAATTTATTTATGTCTCAACAATTTAATGTCAGTTTATTTGTTTTATTGATTTTAATTTGATGAGACTAGATGTTTTGTATTTTGAAGTTCTATTTGTGGGTATAATGTTTTAAAATTTGATAGTACTATAATATTTTGAATTTGATGATATATCTATAATATATGTGATGGTAATATAGAATTTTTGCTCCTTAATTTTAATGTAATTGAAGTATGATTGAACATAAGAGATTAATATGGTCCAATTAAATTTTGTAAGACATTAAATATGTTTTTTTTTGTTAGGGACCAAATTGTCCCAAAAAATTAATATAAAGACCTAAATGTCTCTTTTGTAAATAATACATGTGGTATAAGTAATACATGTGGAAGTGCAGCCACGGTTAAAAAATAAAAGACTCATTTTAGTCCCTCACAAAAATTGTAGAGTTCAAATTAATCCTGTGAAAAAAATAGTCTATATTTAATCCCTTACAAAATTTAACCAAATCATGTTAGTAGCTTGTACTTTATTTCAATATAATGTCATGTTAATCTTGATATATTAGGAATTATCACAACCATCATTTGTAAGGCCTCCTCCTATTAGGCCACCACCATCTCCTTTTGTTAGGCCACCACCTTCTTATGTTGCACGTCCTTCATCGATCCGACCACCAACACCTCCATTTCTCTCTCCACGGTCATCTCAACCTCAATAAGTTGGACCTACTACTCCTGGATTCATGCCTACTCATGTATTTACACAATGGCGGTGAACTTAAAGTTTCCGTCTACTTTATTTAGCTTTGTCTCAACAATTTTATGACATTCTTTTTGTTTTGTTGTTTTTAATTTGATTATACTCGATGTTTTGGATTTTGAAATTCTATTTGTTGGTATAATGTTTCAAAATTTGATGGTACTATAAATATTTTGAATTTGATGATATATCTATAATGTATGTGATAACAATATAAAATTTTTGCTTCTTAGTTTTATAGGACAAATGTTTATATTATCGTTTTTCACATAGGTGGTGTGATATTAGCGTCGTTCTATAATTCGAGATATTTAAGTGTTAGATTCATAAAAGGGTTTTAGGTTTTAGTAACAAAAGATTTGATTTCATACGAAGATGTTGTGCTTTGGATAAAAGAGAGATTTGGTTTGAAAAGTTTGATTTCATAAAAGTATGTCAAGATTAGTGTTCATTAACTTATTTCATACATATTCGATTAATCAAGCATATGAACTATTTGATGAACGATATATCCATGTATTCTCTCAATATCATTCATGTCTAAGCAATATTGTGAGTATTATCATGTTAATCCTTAAATGATCTCTCAACCTAACTATTAACATGATAATCTTTAAAGCTTGATACTAGTGAATATTAACTCACAAATCTATGTCTAGAGTTTGCTCATAAATAGATGAATATCTTAGGTCAAGTTTGAAACATACTTCTCAATAATGATCCAAACCATTAAAAGAATAAACAAAGCAAAGATATTCAACATATATTAATCCTCAATCAAGTTCATATACAAAATGATCAAAAGAAATACATAATAGTTAGGTTAACTACCTCTAATCTTGACACAAGAGAAGTTTAACTACCCATAATCATGGTAGCTTGATCAACAAGTAAATGAGAGAGAATGATGAACATGGATGAAAAAGTATCAAAAATTTAATATCTACATCTTTGATTTTGAGTTACAAATGAAGAAAATGTGTTCTTTGACCTAGAAATCTGATTTGGATGTGTTTGGAAAGTGAGTGTGGATCAAAATATCTAAAGACAACTATATATATAAGTGTCGAATTCCGCAGACCACGCTAAGCCTGCTTCATCGTGCTAAGTGCACTTCACTTAAATGCTAAACCGCCATAAATGACGCTAAGCATCATCAGACCGGGCTTAACGCATTCGAGCCTGATTCTCTGCGCTGTGACTGCGCTAAGCGCGCCCTGTAACATGTTTCCCATCCCAAAAAATGCTTGAATTCAATCCTTGAGTTCATCCATTGTCCAAGCTTCAATCCCAAGCAAAAATTCCTACAAATTTAAGATAAAATATGATTACTACCAACTATTTAATTGATTAAATAAAAATATGATTATTTACATATAAACAAAAGGGAAACAACTGAATATGCGATAAAACATAATCGAAAAGCACCACTAACTATACTAAATATTAACACATTTTGGCACCACATAATGAGATTTTTTTAAACGCTTTTTGGTTATGGAGAAGTCTGAAGAGTGAGAAAGATTATCATGCAAGGTGGTCATATATTCAAATTCCCGCTGGACATTTTCGAATATATATTTTCGAAAATATCATTGATTGGTAAAAAAATCTCTAAATGAAAAGGTGACTTTAGAAATGCATCTTCAAACTAAATTTTATCAAAAAATATTATTTAGTGTGTTAGGAGACATATCTTTGAATTCAAAGATATATCTCCTAACACACTAAATAATGTTTTTTGATAAAATTTAGTTTGAAGATGCATTTCTGATTTTGTTTCATTGTTGTATATATTAATGTTGTTGTTGTATATATTGTGCAAAAAAGGATTGAAGATGTAAATTAATGTATATTGACGTATATTGATGTTGTTATAATATTGTTTCATTGTTGTATATTGATGTTGTTGTTGTTTAAAATGTTATATTGAAACTATAAATTCTGGTAAAAATCTGGTGCAAAAATGGTGAGATTAAATTTGATAGGCAGCATTTTGTTTTAAATGGAAAAAAAATTATATTAAAAAAATAATTAGGAAAAGCGCTGCTAAAGGGGGGGAATAGACGACGCTTTTAATGAGAAGCGCTGTCTAAAGTGGTAAAAGCGCTGCTATAGGGGCAATAGAAAAGCGCTGCTAAAGAGGGTAGGGTATCTATAGCAGCGCTTTTCAGAAAAAAGCGCTGCCTAAAGAGTATCTAATAGCAGCGCTTTTACCAAGCGCTGTCTAAAGTTCCACATTAAATTCTTTCAAAAGCGCTGCTAAAGGGGTACTATAGCAGCGCTTTTGGAATTACATAAGCGCTGTCTATACCTTTAGCAGCGGTGGTTTTAGCAGCGCTTTTAAGCGTTGTTAAAGGCCTAAAAAAGCACTGTTAAAGTCCTAAAAAAGTGCTGTCTAATCCCTTGTTTGTTATAGTGGAATTCACTCAAGGACTTTTTTAATTTTCAGAAGTGCGTCTCATAGAGCAAGTAGGGGTGAGAATATGTCAGGCCAATTAACAGGGGCCTACGGCCTAACCTACACAGGGCAAGGTCAAATCAAACTTTATTTTAAGTAGAAAAAGACCTAGGCTTTTTTATAAGTCTATTTAGTTAAATAGGCTAGACCGCAAACCTACACAGACAAGGTCAGATCAAGCTTTATTTTAAGTAGAAAAAGACCTAGGCTTTTTTATAAGCCTGTTTAGTTAAATAGGCTAGGTCGCAGGCTCTAAAAAAAGCCATTAAAGCCTATCAGGCCGGCCTATTATAATAAATATGAATAAATTTATTGTTTTTTATATTGTATTTTGTATTTTATAATAAAATATAAAAGTAAAGTTTAGTTATCTTAAAAAATTTGTGAAAATAAGTTGAAAAAATCTTAGGAATAATGTCATAAGTTGTTTTCATAAGTTAAACAAATAATCTTACAAAACTTATGCTACTATGTAAGCTAAAATAAGTCAATACAATCAAATATTTAGTTTCAGTGTACTTTTTATTATGTATTATATTTAAATATTAGTTGAATTGCTTTTTTACATATGTCCAAATTATATAGGCTACTTAAGCAAGTTTATAGGCTAACCAAACCTTCGAAAATGTCAGACTCAAGCTTAAAAATAAGCCTATGATAGACTACAGATCAAACTTAGGTTTTTGATTTTTTAGCAGGTCAGACTCAGGTTTGACAAAGTCCAACTCGACCCAACCTATTTTCACCTCTAAATGCAAGGTACAATGAAAAATTGTTTGTCTTATAACCATGTTTGTAACGATAACCATTTTCAAGATTTAGAGATGTTTGTGTTTTTTTTATTTAATCTCTAAATTGTATAGTTCTTCTTTGATAACATCTATTGTATTTTTATTATTTCTTGTGTCTTCTTTGGATGAGGTAGTAGCAGTCATAATCAAGACAAAAATAGTATAAATATGTGGTAGAAATAGGGGTAAGTTCGGTGGCCAAAACCCTGAAACACTCTATTCATGACATTTTGACGTGAACATACAAGTCATTTGATTAAAGTAAACTCAATTATTAACAAGGCTAATGGAGACTAAAATGTTTTACTCTTTTTTATGTAGGCTTAAAAGTTGACTTTTTTTTTTTATAATACTCCAACATGTTCAACAATTTCGATTTTTCTTTTTTCTTATTTTTTTAAATCTCGGCATCTAGTCTTGCGACTAATCCAAGAGAATCAAGCTCACTGTTCAGTTGCTGATGACCCGTTTAAAACTAGAGCAAAACTCTGTATATACGTGATTCAACTCAGAAATTATTTATATATGACAGAATTCGAACCTGAGACTTTGAAATAAGCACTCTTTCAGAACTCAAGTCTCCCAGACCAACCCCTCGGATTTAGTTTGGACTCTTCCTTATCTCATTGACTTTTCAATATCAAAATTTCTCCGTTGCCTGGTCCACCCCAAACACTTTCTGATATGAATGAGACTCTTTCAATGAAAATAACATTAGTTAAATAAATCACCACTTGCAAGGTTGTGTTTAGCAATATAATTTCGATATTCTGAGTTTCATGGCCCGAAATTTTAAACTGCCAGGCAGCCATTTTTATGATTATTTCAACATAAGAAAGTGTATGTTACATCTATACTAAATGTTTCATAAACTAAACATATATTATTATCAATGCCTCTGAGGCACAAGTATCATCATATATAAACTATAATGATCAGAAAAAGTGATTGTAGCAGCAGAAGAATGTTTCATCTATGGTTATTTACCATCAAATTCACATACCTTTTCTATTTTTCTGTAGGCCAAACGAACAGCAATTCACAAGAACTACTCGATTATAGATATGCTTGTCAGGATCAATCTTCTATTGCTCCCTCTACAACCTATCAAACCAACCTCAACAGTTTAATTTCTTCACTATCATCAGATTCTGCTACAAGCAATGGTTTTGGAAATAGAACTTCAGGCAGTGATCAAAACAACATTGTTTACGGACAATACCTGTGTCGTGGCGATGTTAATAAAACTCTTTGCCATTCATGTGTCCAAAACTCCAGCAGATTGCTGAAACAACGCTGTCCTGATAATGCTTCAGCAATTTTGTGGTACTCTTTTTGTCTTTTAAGGTACTCGAATCAGAACTTCTTTGGTAACCTTATTATAAGACCAAGGATTCCTATGATTGATGCAACACAAAATTTAACTAGTGCCGGTGAATTTGATGGTGATGCAAGGATTTTGATGAATGGTTTGATACAGATGGGGTCACAGACACCTTTGATGTTTGGTACACATATGTTTAACATAAATGGTACTCAAAGACGGTACGGTTGGGTGCAGTGTAGTAGAGATATTACTAGTGAGGAATGTGGAACTTGTTTGAGTAACATGCTCGAGGATGTTGAGAGTTGTTGCGAGGAGAAGAAAGTGTGGAGAGTTTTTTCTCCAAGTTGTTTTATTATGTATGAAACTCAGCCATTCTTTCTAAATGGTTCTAATGCTCCTGCGCCTCAACAAGGTATGATTTTATTTCTCTTTCTAAGGCCTAAAATAATCTGGGGAAAACGCCATAAAAAATTATCTACATAAGGCCTAAAATAACAAGTGTTTGCACTTCATTTAACATTGTACTGTCTTGTTATTGCAGCCAAAGAAAAGGACGGAATGAAGTCATGGATCATAATAGTCATTGTAGTGATTGGAGCAGTAATAGCAGCTGTACTCGCTTTGAGCGCATACTATTTATGCTGCTTAAAGCATAGAAAGAGTAAGCTCTAAATCTCTAACAGTTCTTAAATCTGAGACTTTCAACAATTGTAGGTGGCTTTTAGCATGGAAAAATGTCTTACATGGCCTATGTGGACCGATGCTTGAAAGTTATTTGAAACTCTAAGAATGACGAGTGCTGATCTCCGCAAGTAGAAACTCATGGTATTAATATTATCCGTCGTTAGGATCGAGAGGGTAATCCAATCGGTGCAGGTTCAGCAAAAAACAAGGAGATCTTGATTTTGTGCATTAGCATCATCTGGTCACTCTCTCTTTCCTAAAGACGTGGAGAACCCCCGAACTTTAGTGTAACGGTGAAATTTTGAGCGATTTTCAAGCATCAATTCACCATAGATTTGCACATAACAGTTCCCCATCCTAATAATTCTCTCATTCCTGTATTTATTCTAATAATTCCATCTTTTCAGATAGAAGAAATCATGTGCAAAACCTTAGTCCAATCGTTTCTCAAGATCAGTTTGACATCGAGGTGACTGGAAATACTGACCTACCAATGTTGCCTTTGAGTACCATTCTGAAAAGTACTAATAATTTCAGTGATGAATATAAATTAGGGAAAGGTGGATTTGGAACGGTTTACAAGGTAATAACTAGATTAACATACATAATAGTTGATATATTGTATTTGTTAGATTTCTTCCCTTACAAGTTTCTTACACAGAAAATTTGAAAAATGTTTTAGGGTGTTTTGGCTGATGGAAGGGAAATTGCTGTTAAAAGGCTTTCAAAAACATCGGTTCAAGGTGTGGAGGAATTAAAAAATGAAATAATATTGATTGCGAAATTGCAGCATCGAAACCTTGTGAGACTATTGGCTTGCTGCATTGAGCAAAATGAAAAGCTTCTTATCTATGAGTACTTGCCTAATTCAAGCCTTGATTTCCACCTATTTGGTATGACTCCCCAACAACGAACCTGCTTTTTATCACCCTTCTCTTCATTTTTGAACAGATTATAAGTTCCACAATGTTTATTTTTTGAATATATGGATACTCTAATTTCCTCATATTTCTTAGAGTTGCATTGTTTTATATTTTTTCATCAGATATGGTGAAGGGTGCACAACTAGATTGGAAACAACGGTTAAATATTCTCAATGGGATTGCAAAAGGGCTTCTATATCTTCACGAAGACTCTAGGCTCAGAGTTATTCATAGAGATCTAAAGGCTAGCAATATACTGTTAGATCATGAAATGAATCCAAAAATAGCAGACTTTGGACTGGCGAGAAGATTTAGAAGAGACCAGGATGAAGCAAGTACAACTAGAATCATAGGAACTTAGTAAGTATATACTAGTTTGCTATCTTTCAATAGTACAATAATGTATACTTCCTCAAATGAATTATAGCATCAAATTTTGATAGCCTACTTTCACATGGACTAATAAGAAAGGCGAGTTTTATCGAATGAAATCATACAGTTAATATTATATCTTAACAAAAAACTATTTTCTCTATCTAAAAGATGCTATGTTTTAGCGGAAGGAAAACAAAAAATTGACAGGCAATGAAGCACCGACACGATACGAGTATCGGATACGATACATATCCGATACGGGAACGTTACTGATTGGAAACTACAAGATACGATACGTCTAAGATACGTATATAAAAGTTAAAATTATATATTTAGTTAAATCATAATCTAACAAAATCAAATTCATAATAATGAAGTGATAACTATATTGTTGTATTAAGATTTTTTTTAATGAAAAAATGTGAGGTATTATGAAGAAGAAAGTCACAGAGATTGTAAGGTATAGTATTAAGAAGTTATAAGGTATTTAGACCTTTCTAGTAAAAATAAAAGTAATGATATGTAAAAACTAAAAAAAAAAAAAAAATTATAACTAATATGAATTAAATTTAAAATATTGAAATTTTGGTAGTAATAAATGATGAGAAATTAAACCATTCTTGAAAAATGGAAATTTTTTGAGAGGAATTAAATAGGTTATTAAAAATGACCATTAAAAAATTGAAAAAGAATAAGTTATTAAAAAATTGTTAAAATTGAAAAGTCACGTATATGTGACGTATCCGAGACGTATCCTTGCCGTATCGGAATTTTTTTAATTAGTTTTTAAAATAAATAAATCCGGAGACTCCTCCGCGTATCGGCGCGTATCGGCGTACCGGATACGATACGGCGGAGTTTTTGAAGTATCCGTGCTTCAGAGTTAACAGGTAATTTCAATTCGAGTCAGTTGAATTTTACTGATACATTGATTTTAAGCAGTGGATACATGGCTCCAGAATATGCTAAGGGAGGATTATTTTCTGTGAAGTCAGATGTTTTCAGCTTTGGTGTTCTTTTGTTAGAGATCATAAGTGGAAGAAAAAGCAGCAAACTTTATCTTTCAGAACATGGACAGAGCCTTCTCATATATGTAAGTTTCATAATATATGCTTGTATTCATTTTTTTCTAAACAAAAAATATTTCCTTATAACTTAAATCTAATGCATGTATAATTGTAGGCATGGAACCTTTGGCGTGAAAGAAAAGATATAGAGTTGATGGATCCATTGATAGAAAAGACATGTGTACCTGGTGAATATCATAAGTGTATACATATTGCACTATTGTGTGTACAAGAAGATGCAGCGGATAGACCGACAATGTCAAGTGTTGTTCGCATGCTCGTAAGTGACACATTGACTCTCCCCGACCCTACATGCCCTGCATTTTCTGTTGGAAGAGCTGTCGTCGAACGGGCTGTTGTTGACCGAGTGTCTGCCAATGAAGTAACCTTGTCTGAATTGAGTCCTAGATGAACAATGAAACTAGACATGTTTTTCATCTTAGCTTTTGTAAGATTCAGAAAACTTGTACGGAACTGTTAGTTACTCCAAACACAGAACATCATATTTAGGAAGATGGCATAAACTTTGTGTGTAAAAATGATTGAGTCTTGAAAGTATATACATTAGAAATTTGCTATGGCTTATGCTATTTGTACAGCACACTCTTCTATTTTTCAGACAAAACTGTGTTCATTCAGACAAAAACTTTGGGCTGTTGTCATTTAAGAATCGCGCGCAACTCAAATAACATATTTTATATGAGACGGAGGGAGTATCAAATAAAACTATGCTCATTACTTATACGGCACTAGAATCAAAATAATTGTTGAGCCAATCAGAATTCTCATTTTCTCTTAAATGCACAAAGAAATGCTTAGGAGCACATAAATTTCATCATTTTTATTAGGGTTAAATATGTTATTGGTCCCTATAAATATGGCCATTTTCAAGATTAGTCCCTGTAACAATAACCATTTTCAAGCTATAGAGATGTTTGTGTTTTTTTCATTTAATCTCTAAATTGTATAGTTCTTCTTTGATAACAGCTATTTTATTTTTATTATTTCTTGTGTCTTCTTTGGATGAGGCAGTATCTAGTCATAATACAGACAAAAAATAGTATAAAAATATTTGAGAAATGGGTAAGTTTGGTGACCAAAAACCTAAAACATTTGTATTCATGACATTTTGACGTGAACATACAAGTCATTTGATTAAAGTAAACTCAATTATTAAAAAGGCTAATGGAGACTCAAAAATGTTTTACTCTTTTTTTATATAGGCTTAAAAGTTGACAATTTTTTTTATAATACTCCAACATGTTCAACAATTTGGGCTCTTCCTTTTTCTTATTTTATTTAAATCTTAGCATCTAGTCTTGCGACTAATCCAAAAGAATCAATCTCACTGTTCAGTTGCGGATGGTCTGTTTAAAACTAGAGCAAAACTCTGTATAGACGTGATTAACTCAGAAATTGTTTGCACATGACATAATTCTCACCTGAAACTCTGAAAGATCCTCACTTTCAAAACTCAAGCCTTCACCACATACCAACCCTGGGTTTAAGTTGTACTTTTCCTTCCTCATCTAATTGACTTTTCAATATCAAAATTTCTCTGTTGCCTGGCCCACCCCAAACACGTTTTCTGATAAGAATGAGACTCTTTCAATGTAAATAATATTAATTAAACAAATCACCACTTGCAAGGTTGTGTTTAGCAATATTATTTCGATAAAGTCCAAGTTTAACAGTATTTTTCAATATTCTGAGTTCATGGTCAGAAATTTTAAACTGCAAGACAGCCATTTTATGATTATTTTAACATAATAAAGTATATGTTACATCTATATTAAATCAAAATGTTTCCTAAACAAATCATATATTATTATCAAGGCCTCTAAGGCACAAGTATCATCATATATAAACTATAATGATCAGAAAAAGTGATTGTAGCAGCAGAAGAATGTTTCATCTATTATGGTTATTTACCATCAAATTCACATGCCTTTTCTATTTCGTTGTAGGCCAAAACAACAGCGATTCACAAGAACTACTTGATTATAGATATGCTTGTTTGGATCAATCTTCTATAGCTCCCTCCACAACATATCAAACCAACCTCAACAGTTTAATCTCTTCATTATCATCAGATTCTGCAACAAGCAATGGTTTCGGAAATAGAACTTCAGGTAGTGATCAAAGCAATATAGTTTACGGACAATACCTGTGTCGTGGCGATGTTAATAAAACTCTTTGCCATTCTTGTGTCCAAAACTCCAGCAGATTGCTGAAACAACACTGTCCTAATAACGCATCAGCAATTTTGTGGTATCCTTTTTGTCTTTTGAGATACTCAAATCAGAATTTCTTCGGTAAACTTACTATAAGACCAAGGATTCCTATGTTTGATGCAGCACAAAATTTAACTAGTGCTGGTGAATTTGATAGTGATGCAAGGATTTTGATGAATGGTTTGCTACAAATGGGGTCACAGACACCTTTGATGTTTGGTACACATATGTTTAACATAAATGGTACTCAAAGACGGTACGGTTGGGTGCAGTGTAGTAGAGATATTACTAGTGAGGAATGCGGAACTTGTTTGAGTAATATGCTCGAGGACGTTGAGAGTTGTTGTGAGGAGAAGAAAGTGTGGAGAGTTTTTTCTCCAAGTTGTATTATAATGTATGAAACCCAGCCTTTCTTTCTAAACGATACAGGTTCTAATGCTCCTGCGCCCCAACAAGGTATGGTTCTATTTCTCTTTCTAGGGCCTAAAATAATCTGGGGCAAACTCCATAACAAATTATCTACATAAGGCCTAAAATAACAAGTGTTTGCACTTCATTTAACATTGTCTTGTCTTGTTATTGCAGCCAAAGAAAAAGACGGAATGAAGTCATGGATCATAATAGTCATTGTAGTAATCGGAACAGTAGTAGCAGCTCTACTCGCTTTGAGCGCATACTATTTATGCTGCTTAAAGCATAGAAAAAGTAAGCTCTAAATCTCAATCTAAAACTATCAACAATTGTAGGTGGTGCTTAGGATGGAGAAGTGTCTCAAATGGTGTTGACCGATGCTTGAAAGTTACTTGAAACTCTAAGATTGATCAGTGCTGATCCCCGCAAGTAGAAACTCCTGGTATTAATATTATCCGTCTTTAGGATCGAGAGGGTAATCCAATCGGTGCAGGTTCATAAAAAAAAAAAAAGGAAAACATCTTGATCTAGTGAATTAGCATAATTTGGTCACTCTCTTTCCAAAAGACGTGGAGAACCCCGAACTTTAGTTTAAAGGTCTACGACGAAGTTTTGAGCAATTTTCAAGCATCAATTCACCATAGGTTACATGTGACACTCCCCCATCCTAACAACTCCTTTGTTCCTGTATTTATTCTAATAATTCCGTCTTTTCAGATAGAAGAAACTATACGCAAAACCTTAGTCCAATATTTTCTCAAGATCTGTCTGACATAGAGGAGACTGGAAATACTGACCTATCAATGATGCCTTTGAGTACCATTCTGAAAAGTACTAATAATTTTAGTGATGAATATAAATTAGGGAAAGGTGGATTTGGAACTGTCTACAAGGTAATAAACTAGATTAACATACATAATGATATGTTTTATTTGTTAGATTTCTTCCCTTACAAGTTACAACTTTCTTACACAGAAAATTTTGAAAAATGTTTTAGGGTGTTTTAGCTGATGGAAGGGAAATTGCTGTTAAAAGGCTTTCAAAAGCATCAGTTCAAGGTGTGCAGGAGTTAAAAAATGAAATAATATTGATTGCCAAACTGCAGCATCGGAACCTTGTGAGACTATTGGCTTGCTGCATTGAGCAAAATGAAAAGCTTCTTATCTATGAATACTTGCCTAATTCAAGCCTTGATTTTCACCTATTTGGTATGACTCCCCAACAACGAACCTGCTTTTTATCACCCTTCTCTTCATTTTTGAACAGATTATAAGTTCCACAATGTTTATTTTTTGAATATATGGATACTCTAATTTCCTCATATTTCTTAGAGTTGCTTTGTTTTATATTTTTTCATCAGATATGGTGAAGGGTGCACAACTATATTGGAAACAACGATCAAATATTATAAATGGGATTGCAAAAGGGCTTCTATATCTTCATGAAGACTCTAGGCTCAGAGTTATTCATAGAGACCTGAAGGCTAGCAATGTATTGTTAGATCATGAAATGAATCCAAAAATAGCAGACTTTGGACTGGCAAGAAGATTTGGAGGAGACCAGGATGAAGCAAGTACAACTAGAATCATAGGAACTTAGTAAGTATAAACTAGTTTGCTTTCTTTCAATAGTACAATAATGCATTCTTCATCACATGAATTATAGAATCAAATTTAATAATCTAATTCACATGGACTAATAAGAAAGGCGAGTTTTATCGAATGAAATCAAACAGTTTAAATGTTACATCTTAACAAAAAACCATCTTTGCTTGCTAAAAGATTGTTATGTTTTTATCGGAATGAAAGCAAAAAAGTGATGGGTAATTTCAATTCGGGTCAGTTGAATTTTACTGATACGTTGATTTTGAGCAGTGGATATATGGCTCCAGAATATGCCATGGAAGGATTATTTTCAGTGAAGTCAGATGTTTTCAGCTTTGGTGTTCTTTTGCTAGAGATCATAAGTGGAAGAAAAAGCAGCAAATTCTATCTTTCAGAGGATGGACTGAGCCTTCTCATATATGTAAGGTTCATAATATATGCTTGTATTCACTTTTTTTTCTAAAGAAAAAACATTTACTTATAACTTAAATCCAATTTATGTATAATTATTTATAGGCATGGAACCTTTGGCGTGAAAGAAAAGAAATAGAGTTGATGGATCCATTGATAGAAAAGACATGTGTACCTGGTGAATATCTGAAGTGTATACATATTGCACTATTGTGTGTACAAGAAGATGCAGCAGATAGACCTACAATGTCAAGTGTTGTTCACATGCTTGTAAGTGACACGCTGACTCTCCCCGATCCTACACGCCCTGCATTTTCTGTTGGAAGAGCTGTCGTTGAACGGGCTGTTGTTGACCGAGAGTCTTCATCAAATACTTCTTCCTCTGCCAATGAAGTAACCTTGTCTGAATTGAATCCTAGATGAACAATGAAACTAGACATGTTTTTCATCTTAACTTTTGTAGGATTCAGAAAATTTGTAGGGAACTGTTGGTTACTCAAAACACAGAACATCATGTATAGGAAGATTGCATAAAATTTGTGAGTGTAAAAATGATTGAGTCTTGAAAGTATATACATTAGGAATTTGCTATGGCTTATGCTATTTTGTACAGCATACTCTTCTACTTTTCAGACAAAACTTTGTTCATTCATGACAAAAGCTTCGGGCTGTTACCAATTGACCTCTGAACTCAACTATTTTCTTTTACATTATGTATTGTTGCTAAACATTTAAGAACCGTGCACAACTCAAATTTATGAGACAGAGGGAGTATCAAATAAAACTATGCTCATTACTTATACGACACTGAAATCAAAATAATTGTTGAGCCAATCAGAATTCTCATTTTCTCTTAAATGCACAAAGAAAATGCTTAGGAGCACATAAATTTCATCATTTTTATTATGATTCTCGTCTGCTTTAAGAAAGGCGTGAACTTTGCCGCTGACTTCAATCCAACTGCTACCTGGAATCCTTGCCATCCCTTTTTCCTTCATCTCAGTCCTTAATCTTGACACATCTGACCACCTGCCTGCCGCAGAATAAGCATTCGACAACATCACATATGATGATACATCGTCAGGATCCAACGCCAAAATACTTCTTGCTGCAAGCTCCCCTAACTCCAGGTTATGATGGATTTGGCATCCCCCAAGTATTGCCTTCCAAAATCCGATTCCTGGGTTGAAAGGCATACGATGAATGAAGCCCTGAGCTTCTGTAAAACGTCCAGAGCGAGCAAGCATGTCAACCATGCAAGCATAATGCTCAGATTTTAACAAATCGGGACTCTCAATCCTAGCTTTATTGAAATACGAGTAACCCTCGTCAACAAGACCGGCATGATTACAAGCCAAGAGTAGTCCTAATAGTGATACCCTATTCGGTTTGATACCTACAGAACACATTCTTTCGAACAAGCTTATTGCCTCAACGCCTCTTCCATTATGCGCATAACCACATATCAAAGCATTCCATGACACTACATTCCTTTTATAATTCTTGTCAAACACTAAGAGGCTATCTTCCATGCTTCCACACTTCGCATAAAAGCTAATAAGCGAATTACCAACAAATTCATTAAGTTTACCCAAAAATTTGATTGCACACGCATGAAAACTTCTCCCAATTCCCAGTGAAGCTATACTAGAAGCTGCCGAAATCACACAAGGAAACGTAGATTCATTCGGAACAAACCCTTCTCTAAGCATGTCAATAAAAAATCTCACAGCCTCTTCATTATGTCCTGTTTTACTACACCCACCAACCATCGCATTCCACGAGACAACATTCCTCTCCGGCATCTCATAAAACATCCTCAAAGCATCTTCAAACTTTTCCATCTTCAAATAACCACCAATCAACGTCGTGTAAGACACCACATTAGGACAGTAAGTATCCTCAAAAGCCATTTCAGCTTCTTCTATAATACTCAACTTCACATACAAATCAACAAGTGCACTGCCAACAAACACATTACTAACAAAACCAGTTTTAACAGCACATCCATGAAGCTGTCTACCAACAACAACATTTCCAAGCCGGGTCGCAGAGTGAAGCACAGTTCCATAAGTGAACTCATTTGGCCTAATCTTCGATGCAAACATTCTCGAAAAAAGATAAATAGCATCTTCATGGGAATGCCGCCTGGAGAAACCACAAATTATATTGGTAGCTGATTGAACAGTTAAGTCAGACATTTCATCAAACATGTTGCAGGCAACATCGAAAGTGGTTGAATCGAACTCATTTAGTTGAAACTGTGTGTGTAAAACATTGAGTTTATCATGGACATGAAGGGTTTTAGTTGTATAGCTACGAGAAAGAAAATGGGGTGTGATCCATGAGAGTATAGAGAATCTAGGAAGTATGTTTTTCATGTGAGTTTTTGTTTTCTTGTAAATGTTTTTCTAGTCAATTGCTGAATTTTTACAAGAATACAATTTTATTGGCATTTTTTGTTCTTTTACCGAATCTTTTGTAAAAGGATAGCATATTTAATTAATATCATTTTAATTAATATCATGAAAATTACTACCAAGCATTCAACTTCAAGAAGAAAAAGTGAAATGTTGTATTAGAATAATTTATGCTATTTTAATTTGTTATTAGAAAATTGTTAAAATATTATAGTAACTAAACATAGCTACGAAACACATTATCGTATCAACTCAAGTAATTAATTATAAATTCAAAAGTCTTTTATGTAAGATATTTTTGAATGTATTAGAGAAAATTTGCTAATCTAATATTTACAATTGAACACTATTAATACTATAATTTTTTATATTATCATGATAAATAAATTTTTTTAAATTTTTTTGCATTTTTTATTTATCTGGTCAATGTAATCCAAACCAATTCGTTGTTTCTCGGTTTGATTTGGTTTTGGTTGAGCTTTATTGCAAAAATATGTAAATCCAATCCATATTATTTAAATTTGTTTGGATATCAGATTATCTCAAAATCAAACCAAATCGACCCGCAAACACCCATAATTATATAATAATATATTTTTATTAGATGACAATGAAAAAAAAAAAAAAATTAAACCGCTGGTGCATTTTCATTAAACTTTTTAAATTGATTAATTTCAATTGTTATAATTTCAATTTGCTTAAAAAATTTCAATTATGAGATTCAAACACACTTTTAAGTTAACCTAATTAATTATTGCATGTACATAAAATAAATAACTAACAAGAATATAAGACACAAACCTACCTTCATAATTCTTCACCTTTGTCTTCTCCCCAAAACTATCAAACCTCACAACCTTTCCTCTCTCAAAATTTCAATGGAAGCATCACCTACTTCCTTCAACCACATTGTTGCTATGCCTTATCCTGCACGAGGCCTCATCAATCCCATGATGAACCTATGCAAGCTCCTAGTCTCCAACAACAACAACATCCTCGTCACCTTCATTGTCACTGAAGAATGGTTAAGCTTCATCTCCTCCGAACCGAAACCCGACAACATAAGCTTCTGTTCTATCCCTAACGTTGTTCCTTCTGAACTCATTCGCGGCCGCGACCATGCTGCCTTCGTAGAAGCTATCATGACAAAGATGGAGGAACCGTTTGAAGAGGTATTAAACATACTTGACCACCCTCCTTCAATCATTTTGTACGACATTTTCTTGTATTGGGTTGTTGGGGTGGGAAACCGAAAGAATATACCGGTAGCATCGTTTTGTACAACGTCTGCTTCTGTATTTTCTATTTTGTTGCACCAAAATCTTTTGGAACAAAATGGTGTGGAAAATTCAGGTAACTGTATTCTTAAATTTGTTGATATAAGTTAGTTTTCTATTTTTACTTATATTTAATAGTAAGTGATGCAATACAGAAAATGGAGATGAACGCGTAAATTATATTCCTGGAATTCCCTCAATGCGTTTAGCTGAATTACCATCTTTTCAAAACAAACCAATGATGCAGATGATGTTGAAAGGTTTTAAGTGGATTCACAAAGCACAATATGTTCTATTTAGTTCAATTTATGAGCTAGAATCTCAAGCCATTGATATTTTAAAATCAAAATTGGCCATACCAAGTTACACAATTGGTCCAACCATACCATGCATTAGCCTTAAAAATAATCCGAAACCAAACACTAATAATAGCTACATTGAGTGGCTAGATTCACAACCAATTGGTTCGGTTCTTTACATATCACAAGGAAGTTTTTTTTCAGCTTCAAGTGAACAAATTGATGAAATTGCATATGCTTTATGTGAAAGCAAGATTCGGTTTTTGTGGGTAGGACGTAATGAAGCTTCAAGGTTGAACCAAATTTGTGGAGACATGGGATTGGTTTTGGAATGGTGTGACCAATTGAGAGTGTTGTCACATTCTTGTATTGGTGGATTTTGGTCACATTGTGGTTGGAATTCTACAAAGGAAGGTGTTGTTTGTGGAGTACCGTTTTTGACTTTTCCAATTGTTTTTGACCAACCATTTAATAGTAAGATGATAGTAGAGGATTGGGAGGTTGGGTTGAGAGTTAAAGAAAATGTAAATGGAGATGTTTTGGTGAAGAAAAGTGAAATTGTAAAACTATTGTGTGAATTTATGAATTTGGATAGTGATCTTACAAAGGGTATTAGGGAAAGAAGTAGAAAGCTTAAAAGGATATGTGGTGATGCAATTGGAGATGGTGGCTCAGCAAACATTGATTTGAAAGCCTTTATTGGTGATGTAATAATGCATTCTTCAAAGTTCACACATGCATAAAGGTCCACTTCTTGCAGTGAAGTCTCTATCTCAATAATATTTTGATTTCTAGTTTATTGGATTCAAATGTTGATGGTTATTAATATTTTTGCTTGTTTGTTATTTGTTGTTATCGAAATAAATTATTCCAGGGGTGCATTGTACTGTATGAAAAGATCCCTACTTTCTGCTCAACAATTATAAACATCGCTATCAATTTTGGCAATGTTGAGATCTTTCTATTAGTAGCCATAAAACAAAGTAGCTTGGGTATATGTTCTTGTAAATGTTCAAATTTAATTCTAATTTAAAAACATTGAATTAGATAAGAACAGAAATATTCAGGAACCATACTCTAACCATTATGAAGTGTGACATTTAGTATGGACAAGTGAATTATATTCATCATCTAAAAATAACTATTCATTTTGTTCAACATTCTATCTTTTAACACTTTTTTTGTTGTAAATCCATCACATTTTTTTACTACTTCAATATAATCAATTTTTAATTAATAATTTTTTACTTCAATATAATCAATTTTAAAGTATGAGATTTGGAAGATTGATTATGTTATTTTTCAAGTGGATTTCCAATAATAGTTTCAATATAATTGATAAAAATAAGTTTTCTATGGCTCCTCATTATGCTTTTTGAAGCCAAGATGAGAAGAAAGCTTACCACTAAGTCACTAATGATTATTATTGCATTTAAAGTATTATCAAGCCATCATTATTATACTTTGTATTTGCACCATGTATAGCATAATATGAAACAAAAACAAACATGCATATAGACATTCCATACTTGCCTGGATTTTAAGATTATTTAGCATGTATTATTTAGTTTGTCTTTTTCACATATTTATTATCCAGTTATATTATTGCAACACCCAAATGCAGTCACGCTTTATCAATTTTTCAACTTACAACAATTTTTTATGTTTACGGCGGCGAAGTGTTTAAGTTGTGGTGGATTGAACGCGGCGACGATGAAGGTGTGGTTGGGAGGAGTGATAGTTGTGAGGGAAGGTGACGGTGATATAGGGACGTGACGGGAGTATTACAGCGGAGGAAGTGGCTTGGTGTTGTGTATGGGTTTTGAAGGGTGGTGGTTATAGGGTTCAACAGCAGGATCAGAAGGTTTTGGGGATTGAGGATCAGAAAATGGGAGTTTCTGTCGGTTCCGATTACATTGGCTACCGTGGTGATTGGTGTTCCTTTTGGTTCTACTGTGACTGTTGGTGAATATCAGAGTTTTTTCTGATGATGAGAGAAGAATATGGATCAATGGTAATTAATAGTGAAGAAAATGAATCATATTCTTCTTGAGTGCTAAATCAATAATTAATAACGCAGTGGCTCAGTGGTAAACAATTATTTATGCTACCATGGTGATTTGGGTTTGAATCCAGGTTGATGGCAAAATTTTAGATTTTTTAAGAATGTTGATGATTTTGGTGTAAAACAAATGCCACATCTAATGTCAGCACAGAAAAATTAACATCATTCGGGAAAATTGGACGGAAAATTAACGTGAATCTTTTTGAACAATTATAGGATCATTTTGACACTTTTAGAGATAAGGGACCAAAATATACTCTGAAGTATAGTTAATGGACAAAAAAAAGTATTTTGCTGAGAAAAAAACAATTTTTAAATTGAAGTTGGCTAGAAGTGTTTTTGGAGCTTGTAGAAGTCAATCCAAACATGCATTAAATTATCATTTAAATAAAATAGAAAATAAAGGGATATGAACAATATAGTGAATATGTGGTTAAGTGAGGGACAAAGGAGTAAAAGCGGAACTAAGAGGATTATTTTTAGGATAAATAAATAGAAGGATGAGAGAAGTCAAGTCTACTAATACATGTCAATTTTGGGGCTCCATATCGGATGTCGACATCTGAATTGAAAGAGTTGAAGAGTACTTGAGGATTTGTTTGAGAAGAGGTTCATTCGTCCCAGCGTGTCACTGTGGGATGAACATGTTTTGTTGGTTAAAAAGAAAGAGGATACAATGAGGTTATGTGTGGATTATAGACAATTGAATAAGGTGACTATCGAGAATAAGTGTCCACTTTTGAGGATTGATGATTTGATGGATTAGTTGGTTGGTGCAAGTGTGTTCAACAAGATAGATTTGAAGTCTGGGTATCATCATATTCGTGTGAAAGCTGAAGATATTCATAAGACTGCTTTTAGAACAAAGTATGGTCGTTATGAGTATTTTGTGATGTCGTTCGGTGTGACAAATACATTTGGTGTATTTATGGAATACATGAACATGATTTTTCATCAGTATTTGGATATGTTTGGTGTTGTGTTCATTGATGATATTTTGGTTTATTCGAAAAGTGAAGAGGATCATGTTGAGCATCTGAGAATTGTGTTATTTGTGTTGAAAGAGAAGCAATTGTATGCGAAATTTTCTAAGTGTGAGTTTTGGTTGAAGGAAGTGAATTTCCTTGGTCATGTGATATCAAGTGGTGGTATTGTTGTTGATCCGTCGAAGATTGAGGTTGTATCTCAATGAGAAGTTCTGAAATCTGTTTCTGAAATTAGAAGTTTTCTTGGTCTAGCAGGTTATTATTGGAAGTTTATTGAAGTATTTTCCAAGTTAGCTTTGTCGTTGACGCAATTTACTAGGAAGGGTCAAGATTTTATTTGGATTCCACACTGTGAAACTGGTTTTTAAGAGCTTAAGAGAAGGTTGACAACCGCTCCTATTTTGATTTTGTCTGATCCAACATTATCGTTTGTTGTGTTTTGTGATGCTTCATTAATGGGTTTAGTAGGTGTGTTGATGCAGAATCGGCAAGTTGTAGCTTATGCTTCAGACAATTTAAAATGCATGAAAGGAATTACCCAACTCATGATTTGGAGTTAGTTATTGTTGTGTTTATATTAAAACTTTGGAGGCATTATTTGTTTGGATCAAGATTTAATGTGTTTAGTGATCACAAGAATTTAAAATATCTCTTTGACTAGAAAGAGTTGAATATGAGGCAGATGCTCTAAAAAAACATATGATATTTAAATACTCATGTCCTATGCTGCATGTGGTTCTAGTTAACGAGGAAACGTATTGTTTTATCACAGTTCGTTGCAAGTCAAAAATGTTTTTTTGTTAGACAAAATTTTGCAATTACACATCTTGTCTATTTAAGTTTTTTTTTATGGACAAAAATAATTTTTAAGAATGATGAACGCGAGAAGATACGTTGTTTAATTTTCATAGGTATGTAATGACATTATGAAGCTTGTGGCATAGCAGTGATAAAAAAGTTGGAAGGTTGAATTCCTATAATATTCATTTCATTCTAAATATTCATGGATGAATAATTTTTAACTCCACAGATTAATTTAGTTTACAATTACAATCGCAATGAAAGATTAATTAGATACTACTAATAATAAAAAAACTAAATAGCAGCAAAAACCTATGACTTCCATTTACAATGGTGAAAAATTAATGAAAAATAACAATAAATTGAAGAAAAAAACAGAGTTGAATAAGAAAGTTCAACTTAAAAGATGAAGAAGAGGAAACATATAATTGATTCAAGAAAGAGACTACAAAAATCTAGGGAGGTTTAAAAACCCCTCAATCTAACATTTTTTTGTATTGTTGACTTTAAGTGAAGTGACGTGCAACATAGCATGCTACATCAATTAATTTCTGTTAGCTCAAATAGACAGTAGAGACCACAATTGTGGACGAAAATTTTTACGAAGATCATTCTTTGAAATAAATTTTTATAGGGACTAAAATCAAATTTTTGATTATTTAACGAGACGAAAAACATATTTAACCCTTATTTTTATGATATTTTATTTATTTCTGTCTTTTATTTTTCACTCACCTTACTATTCATTATCCATATTTTATATTGATTTTAAATTATTAATTAATTTTGAGCATCACTATTTTATATATTATTATTATATAAAATATTTTTATTAATTTAATCGCGTAATAATTTCTATAAAACATATTATTTAAGTAATTTATATAGTATATGAAGTTGATTAAGTATATGTTATTAAATATTAGTCTAAATAATATTAAACAAAACTATTAATATAAAATAATTAAAAGAGAATTATCTTTTATTGTTGTAAGAAGTTTTTTTAAATGGACATTTTGTTCATTTCTATTAAATAGAATTATAAAAAATAACCTTTTAAATTTACATTTTTATTATTTTAATTAAAAGTTTATAAAAAATGATTTTTTATTTTTTAATATTAAACTGTATTATAAACTAATATCTTAATATGATATGCTAAATTTGAGTAAAATAAATATTTTATTTAAATAAAAGCATGTAATTATATTATTATATTCATAAAAATGATAATTTATATGAAAAATTAAATGAGAAAATATCCATCTTAATGTATAATTTAGACTAGATTTCTAGATTTTATAGGATTAAGAAATAATAATTTTTATTTAGGTATTTTTAATAATGGTAATTAAATATTATATTATTATTATTATTAATATTAATATTATTATTATTTAAAATAGTGGTAGTTGAATATTTAATTATTATTATTTAATTAGTAATTGAATATCATATTATTATTATTATCATTTTTAATAGTGGTCGTTGGATATTAAATTATTATTATTATTATTATTATTTATTTTAATATAAAAATTAATATGTTAAAATGCAATTAAAGATTGTGCTTAGAATTTTACTAAGATGATATGTGGTTTAATATTGCTACCAAAATGACATGTGACTAAGAAAAAATTATTATCGTGATATTTTTGGATTCAAATTAAATAGATAGATAAATTATTCATAATTACAAATTTATATTAATCTTAATATATTATAATAATATCAATTGATTTATTAATAATTTTAATTCAAAAATTTATGAAATTGACACATAAACTTTTAATTAGTTGTTATCCTGATAATTCTAATTCTGTGACGATGAAAGTTAAACTTAGTGATAGTGTACACGAAGGCATACTCAGCAACCTACCTAATTGCGTTATCCTTCACATACTCTCTTTTTTTACTACCAAACAAGCAGTTACAACTTAATATCTTTTTTATTAGTATCTAGCAGTCAGCTTTATTGTTGATCATATCATATATTTGTCATTTGACATATTTTTACTTCTTACATGACCTTATTTAACGTGCAGGAATTTGATGGTTGTTATAATCCTTCAGAGTTTAGATACAATACAAGTATGTCCATACTTGATAACTTCTATTAGAAGATATTAAGTGATCCATTATGTCAAGGGTTATAGACAACAGAAGCAGTGAGTTATTATTATGGGAGAAGCGCTGCTGCTGAGGTGTAAACAATATTTAGTCTGCAATGTTGATACTAGTTGAAGTGCCAAATATATTTTTTATGTATGTTTAAGTTATTTGTCGTATGTTTATCTTACGGGAAATGCTTAGTCCACCCTTATGTATTTTCTCGCACCACCGTGAAATGTCACAAATGTCCCATATCCTAATGCGTTTTTTTAGTGTGTAAAAAAGGTGCTCCGGACAATATGACATATTGGGGATTTCAAGGATATGGTGGACACACTAAGGGTGGAAAGAGCATCCCTTTGTTATTTGATGATCTTCTGAGTTTGTTGACATCAAAGGCTCGCTACATTACTATTTGAGTTAAAACTTGAAGTTGTTTTCTTCAAATATATAATGTGATACTAGATGTATTGTGCCAGTGTGTGTATGCATCTGTTGCATGGTGAGATTATAAGTTAGAAATATCACCATTTCTTATGCGATGGTTGCGTATAAGTCACTCACATATATTGATTGACTTTGCATATTCAGAATGATGATTTCCATAAGTTGTTTTTGGCCTCTCATTTGGCTTAACCAAAGTTTGATGATAACTAAACTCAAAAACCAAGTTAAATAAAAAAGAGTGGTATGTGTAATTCATCTAGCTGTTCATTTGCAGTGTGAATTAGATTCACAATGATCTTTACAATAATCAATGCAAAAACATCAAATATTCTTGTTGTATAATGCCTTGATCTAACAACCTGAACCTGGACAAGTTATGTTTAATAACGAGATAAAATTTCATAGTCAAGGAACAGAATATATAATTTCATTTTAGGTGATTTTCGGATATGCATATATGAAATATCTTAAATATATTGTCTCGGAACATAATCTTCCATTCTCTTTTTTGTTCATATTCAAACACTCAAATTTTCTATTCTTCAAACTTCTTTGAGCAAGTTACTGAGACTTTTAATAATCGGAGCTCATTTCAACTAATTTCAACAACTCTCCAAAGCTCTGAATTTGAATAAGTTTTTGTGAATCCACTGTTCAACTTTGCATGTGTATAATAGATTATTATTTAAAATCATTTAAAATCAATTTTTGGTCCTCCTATTTTAGTATTTTCACGATTTTAGTCCCCCTATTTTATTTTTAAACACTTTTGGTCCCTATTTCCATTTTGGCTAAAAAAAACGACTATGTTTCACTTTTTAAAATAAATGTTTTTCCTTCCTTGTAATTGTATAACACACAAATGATATTTTATTATATGCCACGTATTTTAAAAAGTGACATATAAGCGTTTTTTTTAGGCAAAGTAGGGATGAGGGACCAAAAGTGTTTAAAAATAAAATAGGGGACGAAAATCGTGAAAACACTAAAATAGAGGGACCAAAACTGTAATTTAGCCTATATTTTTTGGCTTGATCTAAATCATAAAAGAATTTGTAGGTATTAAATGATAAATTTTATTTAAATTAAATACTAAAATTTATGATTTTTTTAATGTTTTTGTAAAAATAAATGTGTTAATAAAATTGATATTTTATTTAAAATTTGAAAGTTATATTTAATGGGTTACCCACGAACCCATTCATGAACGGGTTTGTTTGGTTCAGATTTAATAAAATTAGACTAAATCCAACCGCGAACACCCTTATCCGGGAGTTCATTTGGAAAAGGCAGCTCGACACTGTCCCTCAACTAATGAGGCTTATGTCAAGTTCTCATTCCTGAGCAACTTATATGCAGATTCCATAGTTGCGGCAACATCTTCCGAGAGTGAGGGCAATGAGTTCCTTGTTCAGTATTATCACGAGTGTGTTTTACGGTGTTACTTCAAGTTCTTGGTTGACACGTCCATTTTTATGGACAGAGGAGCAACCTACGTGGATGTGGCATGTCTTCAGTACTTCATAGATTTGGATATAGTTAGGGAGTAAAAATGGGGGTTGGTTAGTGTACAGGACAATTGACATGCTCTTGCACACTGCTTATGATATCTTTCATTCCAACTTTTAAAATTAATAATCACATAACAAATCTATGAGGTAAATTTCATTGAATTTAATAATAATAATAATAATAATAATAATAAAAATTTATCTCATAGATTTGTTAGACTATTAATGGAGTGTTGAAAAAATTATTCAATAGTTGAATATGCGCAATGGAGTGTTGAATAAAGAGTTAAAAGTGATGTGGATTAATATGTGTTGAAAATATTCAACATGTTGAATAAGGGTGGAGTGAGGCCACATATAATAATTTGCAAAATCTTATTTGTTATTGTAATTGTTTAAATTTTTAATTCATCTTAATTAGTTGGAATCCATTATTTTATAATAAATCAATTTTTTGTTTATTTTTATTTTCACCAAAATTCATAATTTTTTTGGGTGTATAAATAGATATTTGGTTCATTTGATTTGAACACGCACAAAAAATTCACTTTTCTCTCTCTATTTTTTTTTAGAACTTCGAGGGCAAAAGTCCAAAGAAGAAATTTGACACCTCAAATAATTCAATTATTAAATAATTAGAAATTTAATTATTAATTTAATTAAAGGTTTAATTATTGACATTTTTGAATTAATGGATTTAATTAATTAAATAAATGGGAAGTGTTGGAGGTGTGAAGTGGAATTGGGAGGTGTTAGAGTAAAAGGCTGTAATTATTCTAATTATTCTAATTTGGTTATTTTTATTATTGGGAATAATAAAAGGAATAAATAAAGGAAAGTGGAAAGAGGAATTAGAATTTCATTCTACGTACTTTGAGAAGAGAAGAGAAAGAGGAGAAAAGGTCAAATTGTCAGAATTCGAAGATTCATCGCGAGGTAAGGGGTGATTTGATCAAATTATTATGCCTTATAGGTTTTGATGATCAATAGAATGAATTGATCCATTAGAAATCTCGAATTAGGAATTTTAGGTTGTGCCCTAAAGTTATGATCCGACGTAATAATTCAATTGGGAATGATAATAATGATTAATTGTGTAGGATGATTGTAGGCTAATTAGAAAGTATAATTCTGATGTTAATTAGGTGTGAAAATACATAAGAATTATTGTTTATATTGTGCCATGGCTGTTGGTAATGAATGGATTAATTGGAACTGCACACAGTGAAAATAAAAACTGACTTTTGGTGAAAAAGCGCAGCATGGGTCGACACAAGGGCCTTTGCATCGATGCAAGGTGCCTTGGTGTAAGAAACAGAAGCTGGAAATAAGGCTTGTATCAATACAAAACTGCTTGCATCGACTCATGTGGTGAAAAATTGGGTTTTTGCATCGACACAAGGATGCTATGCATCGATGCAAGAGGATCTTGTATTGACACAAAAAACCATGGATCGACTCATACTGAAGGGATTTTGAAAAATGGGAAAAATTATTACGTATGAGTCGACACATGCATGTTTTGTGTCGACACAAATTTTTTTTGTATTGACACATGGAGTTTTGGATCGATGCATACTGTGCTGGAACAAAGCATAGCTTTCTGAAAATGGTTTTGGTCATATCTTTACGACTGTAACTCTGATTTAGGCATAGTTGGTATCGTTGGAAAGTTTAGAACGAGTACTATCTATTAAAAACATTTTCAAAACTAGTAATTAAGATCTTGAAGGATTAATATGGCTTCCGTAGCAAGAATTCGTTGTAATTCGTGAATTATTCGTTGCATATACTTGCTGTATGTTAATTCCATGTGTTGTAATTAACGTTATATGTTCATGACTTGCTGTTATCATGTGCTGTTGTTGGTGTTGGCTATGTGTGGAATAATGTTGTGTGATCATATTCCATATTTGGATTGTTGCATGCTTTTGATGTGCATGCATATGCATTCCGGTGATGGTTAATTCCCATTGTGTGGAATTGGACTTGCAGAGCCAATACCCGTACCCAGTGGATAGTGGTGGTAAGGCTGGATTCTTGACCCAGTGGTGTATGGGAGAATCGTTGATTAGCTCTGTTTCCATGGTGTAAGCGGAACAGGGTGTGAATTTAGTTCACGTTTGGTACCACATGCATTGAGTCTGCATTGCATATGTAATTATAACATGTTAGGATGATTTCCAGTGTTATAATTGCATTGATTGTTGTTATATGCATAATGATCTGTGTGAATTGTATTTGTGAATCATATTCTGATGATGCTAATGAGGGTGGCATAATGTATTGATTGTTTTATTGTTTTAAAGAAACGTATAATGCATTTTAATTGTTGATGAAATCTCACCCTTACTTTGATGATTTCAGATTGAAGTGATTAGCTGCTCAGGAATTAGTGAGGATGGCTTATAGAGCTGTACTATTTAGATAGTCCGTGTGTCAGTGTCATGTTCTGGTACTTGTAGCACTGGGGAACGATCGTTTTGGAATTTTAAGGATTAAACTTGTTTCTTTTGAGTTTATGTTTGGAATAACTATGAATTGTGTTTATTCCGGGTTTTATGTTATTTCTGCTGTGTAAAACATAATTGTTGGTTGAATCGTTTAATAAAGTTCTTCAGTAAATGCATGACTGCTGTTATGATTGTTTTATTACTTTAAATTTTAAATTTTGACGCCCTTTCGTTATGTTAAACTCTGATTAATTATATAATTCGCGGGAAAATTAGAAGGGGTGTTACAAGAAACACTACACAATCACACTTCTACTAAAAGAAGTTCCACAGACATTAGCCTCAAAGGCCTTACAAATGGAAGGAGGAATCGTGTCAAACAACAATCTCGAAAGCGTCACACCATCCTCACACTCTTGATAACTAACAATCCTCAATTTCGCAAAGCTGACAGCGCAAAAGTTAGCTTCACGAAAGATTTTTCTACACTACACATTCTGAAATTTCTTCATAGCCTCTCTAATGTTTTGGATCAGCCTTGCTTGAGGGTGGTGACTATTTTTCAATTTAACCTCCAATAAACTCTTATTTTATCCATTTTTATTTGTTTTAATAATGACTTTCTCTATACAATTAGAAAAAATTCAAATAAATTAAGAATATAAAATTAGAAAAAAATCAAATAAATTATTAACACTTTGTATTATTACTCAAACATTTGAAATATACACTTTATTAGATAACAATTTATCGCTTTTGTTGCGAGATTAACATAAATTAAAACATGACGATGAACCTAACTTAACACATGCATGTTAAAATAATTTAACACAAACTATTACATAACTTAACAAATCAACAATAAATAACAAAACATACACACTACTATATGATTATGGATGTTTCAACATCTTAATTATATCGTCGAAAGATCTAGAAATTATCACGTCAAACTCAACCACTCTCTTTGTTTGCCTACGGTGATATGTTATCCATATAACCTTCAAATTTTCATCAATATCTAGCTCAATGTTGTTGTATTTTGCATTTCATTCATTATCAATTCATGGTGCATGAAACTCGATATTGCACACCTTTTTGTTCTCGGTGTGGGGTAGCAGATTATTCAATAAAGATCTCAAAACAATGATACTAGTTGTCTCCTCAGATTGCCGAAAATCAAAAAGAAGTTTCACACCGTTGAAGGATACAACTGTCATAAACAAATATTGAGACACTCTAAGATATTTTTTAACAACACATAATTCTTATATTGCGACTCTTATAATTTTGAAGATGAGTTTTCTTTCAATTGGCGTCCCTTTTTAATATAAGAGGATGTCAATTAAAAGAAAATCCCTCTTTAAAATTATAAGGAGACACCAATTAGAAGAAAAACCCTCTCTTTAAAATTATACGGAGGCGCCAATTGGTTTTTAGTCCCTTGTACGAGTTGAATTTGTTTTTTGGTATTGATTCATGTTTCCTTCAAAGTTTCGAGTTGAAATCCTATTAAATGAAAATATTTTTTGTATTAGTTCATGTTTATCCAGAGTTTTGCTCTTATTTTGAAGACACCCCACAATCTATCTATTTTATATCTATTAAATTCAATGCATCACATAATTCAATGTCACTTATCAGAGTCTCAAATTCTTACTTTGACATCTCATCATCTAAATGTGTCACGTAAAATATATTTCTATGTGACATATAAGAATTCGAATTCATCTTCACTTTTTTAAAAGACATATTCTCTACTAGAAGTCTCTGATTCAACTCCCGATAACTAAAAAAAATATTAGTTTAACAATTAATTACTTATAACTTTATATATATATATATATATATATATATATATATATATATATATATATATATATATATATATATATATATATATATATATTAAACTTTGTAGAATTCTTTGTTTTTTTTTTTTAATTTTTTCATATATTTCATCATTGTTAATATATTTGTGAAATATAATATTAATTCTAAAAATTTAGTCAATACAGTGAAATAGTTTAATACAAGTTTTAAAAAAAATACAAGTTTAAGTTAAAAATTAACAACTTACAAAAGTTTAAATTTTAAGTGAACATATTCAGTATCATAAATAATCAAAAATAAAAAACTTAAAAGATTTACACTAAATAACAAAATAATAAAAATATGTCTAAAAAAATAAATAATATTTAAAAATAAATCACATACAAAATTAATGAAAGAATTACATTTTCACACAATTCATAAATACTCTAAAATTAAGAATTTCGTTTTCATAAAATTTAATTGAAGGAAAATTCACCAGATTAAAGATTATTTGTTTCAATAAAGCAATTCACGCAATGTTAGTAAAATATAATGATATAACTTAGTGATTTGAGTGTTTAATATTCAACGGTGCCTATTAGACATGTATCTTTTCAGTAAGAAATAAAATGCAAAATTAAAAATGCCCTCTTCAAAAAGTAGAGAAGTTCATTTTTTTCCTTAATGTTAATTGTGATAATTTGTTACACAGAATCGAAATCATTTAAATACATAATATCTCACATTCTTAAATGATGAATATTTAATTATAAAAACATTAAAGGATATGTAAAATAATTATTGAATTTTTTTCACTTATTTCACATTTTTAAATTAAATAGCAATATCTTATTTATCGTTTTTTCAATTCAAATATTTATTTTTTTATTTAAAATTGTTCTTTTTTTTATCCTCTTTATCTTATCGAATCAATTACATTTTTTTTATATTAAAAAAAATTAAAATTTACATAATTCAATACTACTTAAAAAATCTTCAATATCTTGCGTATCGCGCGGCTCTCAATCCGGTAAGTCTTTTGAATTAGTCGATTGCAAAATTAGATATAAAAATTTTAAAAGTAAAAAATAAATTTCTTTCTTTCTAATTAAATTAAATATTTTTATTCTCATTAGATTCCACATTCAAACAGAAAAAGAAAACATGAGATTCTCGGATAAACAAGATAAAGTATGTTCCTGGATTGTGTCTTAAGCTTAAACTTGTAACAGAATTGTCTTTAAGGAAACACAGAAAAAGAATGAGCTTGCAACCCTTTGCATTACACCCTTCAAGTTCAACTTTTCCCAACACAACAACAACAACAACCTTAATCCCTTCACCTACACTCTTTGACCACTGCACTTCCACAAAACACCTTCATCAAATCCTTCCCCTCATCATCAAAAACGGTTTCTACAATCACCACTTGTTTCATACTAAACTCATAAACTTGTTCTTCAAATATGGTACCATCAAAGAAGCTTATAGTGTATTTGAGAGTGTTGAATGCAAACAAGATGCTCTTTACCATACTATGCTTAAAGGGTATGCAAAAAACTCAACTTTATGTGATTCTTTAAGGTTTTATAATAGGATGAAAATTGATGAGGTTAAGCCTGTAGTTTATGATTTTGCTTATTTGTTGCAACTGTGTGGGAAAAAATTGGAACTTGAAAGGGGTAGAGAGGTTCATGGGCAGGTAATAGTTAATGGGTTTGAGTATAATTTGTTTTCAATGATTGGTGTTATGGATTTTTATGTGAAATGTGGGGAGATCGATGATGCGTATAAAGTGTTTGAGAGAATGTCGGAGAAGGATTTGGTTGCTTGGACTAGTTTGGTTGCGGGATATGCGCAGACGGGTTTTCCTAGGAGAGCTTTGGATTTGTTTTTTCAGATGCAGGAAGCTGGCGAAAAGGCTGATTCGGTTACTTTGGTGAGTGTTTTGCCTGCTGTTGCGGATATTAAGGATTTGGGAATTGGAAAGGCTGTTCATGGTTATGGGATTAGATTAGGATATGAGTCTAAGGTTAGTTTTATGAATGCGCTTTTGTATATGTACTTTGAATGCGGGTGTGAAAGGGTTGCGAGATTGGTTTTTGAGGGGATGAGTAGCAAGTGTGTTGTTTCATGGAATACGATGATTGATGGTTATGCTCAAATTGGAAAGCCGGAGGAAGCCTTTGCTACTTTTTTGAAGATGTTGGATGAAGGAGTTGAGCCTACACGAGTTGCGGTGATGGCGGCTTTACATTCTTGTGCTGATTTAGGCGATGTTGAACGTGGGAGATTTGTTCATAATTTAGTAATTCAGACGAAACTTGATTTTGAAGTGTCTGTTATGAACTCTTTAATATCCATGTATTCGAAGTGTAAGAGAGTTGATTTTGCTGCCTCGATCTTTGATAATTTGAAGAAGAAAACAAACGTCACGTGGAATGCCATGATATTGGGTTATGCACAAAACGGGTATGTGAACGAGGCTATAAGTCTGTTCTGTATGATGCAATCGCAAGACATTAAACTTGACTGCTTTACCTTAGTGGCTGTAATTACTGCTCTAGCAGATTTATCAGTTAACCGCAAGGCGAAGTGGATTCACGGACTTGCCGTGAGAACTTTTATGGACAACGACGTCTTTGTTGCTACTGCTCTTGTTGACATGTATGCAAAATGCGGAGCCATTCAAACTGCGAGAAAGCTTTTTGACATAATGCAAGAGCGACATGTGATAACATGGAATGCAATGATAGATGGATACGGGACACACGGCCTTGGAAAAGAAGCTCTTGATCTCTTCGATGCTATGCAGAGCGAAGCCGTTTTGCCAAATGATACGACATTCCTGTCTGTTATCTCGGCTTGTAGCCACTCGGGTTTTGTGGAAGAGGGCCTCCATTTCTTCCAAAGCATGAAGGAGGATTATGGCTTGAAGCCTGGAATGGATCACTATAGTGCCGTTGTCGATCTCCTTGGTCGTTCTGGCAAGCTAGATGATGCTTGGAATTTCATCCAAGAGATGCCTATTAAACCGGGGATTACCGTTTTAGGTGCAATGCTAGGTGCTTGCAAAATTCATAAAAATGTCAAATTGGGTAAAAAAGCTGCAGATAAATTATTTGAGTTAGATCCAGATGAGGGTGGCTATCACGTCCTGCTCGCGAACATGTATGCATCTGCATCAATGTGGGACAAAGTGGCCAAGGTGAGAACAGCCATGGAGAAAAAGGGGCTGCAAAAAACTCCAGGCTGCAGTTTGGTTGAATTGAGAAACGAAGTTCACGCATTCTACTCAGGAAGCACGAATCATCCTCAATCGAGAAGAATCTATGCTTTTCTCGAGACTCTTGGAGATAAGATAAGGGATGCTGGTTATGTGCCGGATACCGGTTCTATTCATGACGTGGAGGAAGATGTGAAGGAACAACTGCTCAATAGCCATAGTGAGAGGCTTGCCATTGCGTTCGGACTATTGAATACAAGCCATAGTACACCAATACATGTAAGGAAGAATCTAAGAGTCTGCAGTGATTGCCATGAGGCTACTAAGTACATGTCACTTGTGACCGGAAGGGAAATTATAGTGCGTGATTTACGTAGGTTCCATCATTTTAAGAATGGAATCTGTTCCTGTGGCGATTATTGGTGAAACCATTAGAACGAGTGTGGATTAAGGATAGACAACTAAAGAAATTTTCTTGGACTGATTTGAACATCCATGATAGATTCCCATCTCCTATCACTGTAAAATCTGTACATTCTATGAACCTAACGGCCGAATCAGTCAAAACTTGCTCCAGGCACTTTATAAGATGGACATGATATACCAGAAGGTGGCTTCTGGGGTGCAACGGAAGCCAAGACCAAAGTTAGCAGAATCGAATCGGATCATGACTTGTTAATATTAGCCTAGACGATTATGTGACAAGGTATATATGGCTTAAGAAATTGATTCCAATGTTAATAGTTTCTTGAAAAGTATTACAGGATATTGTTTCTTATGTATTGACTGATTAAGGTTCTCTTTCTCATTCTCATTTCAGGTTAGTACTCAGGAAGCAGTTATTTCTCGTCGTTTGTTGTGTAAGTCACAGGATCAAACCATGCTCTAGATAGTAGATATCATGTTGAAGTTATGAGATTTCATACAAAAGATTAAACACCAACTCCTATTTATAAGAATACATAGATTCAATCCTAATTAAATAGAAGAATCAAGAAAGAAATAATCATAACAATAACTATGAGTTATGGAAATTAATCCGATGACATAATCTAAGATATGCCAACATTGAAATCCGATCTTAGGAAGATGTTATGAGATATTACTTATTTTCTAAAAATTCTAAATAATTGATTAATGTTAATCTATATAATTTAAACCATGTCAAATAGGCACGTCGATTTCTATCGATCACCTAGGCATAATTTCGGATAAGGTTATATCGTTGACATCGTTGCCAGTGACAGGCGCGGAAGCATTTGATGGAGTCCCTCCTTCAACTGTATTTGTAGCCCTTCCAACGCAAAAAGCCGAACATATGGGACTAGGAAGAGTAACATTGTCACTTCCAAGCATTTGAACAACACTTGACATTGTAGGTCTATCAGCTGCATTATCTTGTACACACAATAAGCCAATCTGTATGCACTTCAACACTTCACTAGAATCATATGAATTCGCTATCGATGGATCCATCAGTTCTAAACCTTTGCTTTCATTCCAGAAGTTCCATGCCTGTAATTTTCATGCATTCGATTTTAGTTATAAGCAACGGAAAAATGAGTACAGTTTGTAACGTAAACTACGAAACCTACATATGTGAGAAGACTTTGACCATGCTCTGAAAGATAGAATTTGTTGTTCCTTTTTCCACTTATGATCTCTAGCAAAAGAACACCAAAGCTGAAAACATCTGATTTCACTGAAAACAAGCCTTCGATAGCATATTCTGGAGCCATGTATCCGCTGCTCAAAACCAAAAAAGAACATTACACGCTGTAAAAACAGAAAAATCATAAAGAGAACATGTTAGTTTTAAATTGAAAGAATCAGAAATAGTTTATACTTACTAAGTTCCTACGACTCTAACTGTATTTGCCTCATCCTGGTCTCCTCCAAATGTTCTTGCTAGTCCAAAGTCTGATATTTTCGGATTCATTTCATGATCTAACAGAACATTGCTAGCTTTCAAGTCTCGATGAATAACCCTGAGTCTAGAGTCTTCATGAAGATACAGAAGCCCTTTTGCAATCCCGTTAATAATGTTTAATCTTTGTTTCCAATCCAACAGTGCCGCCTTTACCATATCTGGAAGTAAAATTTAATACATTATTTTATACGGTATGCATCACCATGATAGTATGTAATTAACTGCAGGTTCGTAGTTTGGGAGTTATACCGCGTAGCTGGACATCGAGGCTTGAATTCGGCAAGTATTCATAGATAAGCAGCTTCTCCTTTTTCTCAATGCAGCAAGCCAACATTCTCACAAGGTTCCGATGCTGCAATTTCGCAATCAACATTACTTCATTCTTAAATTCCTCCACTCCTTGAACCGAAGTTTTCGAAAGCCTTTTTACAGCAATTTCCCTTCCGTCTGCTAAAACACCCTAAAACATTTTCCGAATTTCTTAGTAAGAAAGAATGCCGCAATAGAAAAAATCAAACAAAAACATCATATGTAGCTTGTATGTTATCCTATAGTTTATTACCTTGTAGACACCTCCAAATCCACCTTCCCCCAATTTATATTTATCAGAAAACTTATCGGTACATTTTAGAATCGTACTCAGAGGTATCGTCGGTATGTCAGTGCTCACATTCTCCTCATTGTTAGTCTGATCTTGAGCAAACATTGCATCAATGTTCTTCCTCTCTTTTTCATCTGAAAAGATCGAAAAATTGATTGCCTCAGCTTAAAGAACTGTTTGAGTGTGTGCGAGTGTTGTAAATCCTAGGATACCGATTTCGACTCCTACTCATGAAAAAAACTGTTTACCTTTTTTTCGTTCCACGCGCCTGTAATAGTATAAACTAAAAGCCAATAGCGCTACAGCTACCACTCCGATCACAACAATGATTATTTTTAGAGTCAGTGACTTTGCTTCATCCTTTTCTGGCGCTGCATTAACAAAACACTACAAGTTAGTGTTAATCAACTACGCATTTATTGTAACACCGTAATAAATATAAGTTTTGTGGTCCGATTTAGACACATAGATTCCAAATCAATGAAGTATCAGAGTAGATTTCTCGAATTGATGAAACAATACCTTTCTGAGGCGCAGGCGCGTCATGCTGTACATCATTCAAAAGGAATGGCTGAGTTTCATACATAACGACGCAACTAGGCGAAAAGATTCTCCAAAATTGCTTCTCCTTGCAACATTTTTCAACCTCTTGAAGCATATTACTCAAACAAGTTCTACATTCCTCACTAGTAATATCTCTGCTACATTGCACCCAACCGTATCGTCTTTGAGTACCGTTGCTGTTAAACATCTGCGTACCAAACATTAAAGGTGCTTCTGATCCCATATCTATCAAACCATTCATCAAAATCCTAGCATCACTATCAAATTCGCCACTAGAATTCTGCTTTGCATCAAACATAGGAATCCTCGGTCTTACAGATAATTTCCCGAAGAAATTCTTATTCGAGTACCTCAGAATACAATACGGACACCAGAAAATAGCAGAAACGTTATTCGGGCACACCTGTTTTATCATTTTGCTAGAGTTTTCAACGCACGAGTTGCAAAGGGTGGCGTTTGCGTCACCACGACATAAGTATAGTCCATAAATCTTATCAGTCGGATCATCACCTGAAGTTTTGTGACCGAAACCTTTGCTTTTAGCAGAATGTGATGACAGTAATGAGAGTAAATCGTCGAGTTTGGCTTCGTATCTCGGAGATGGATGATCAGAAGATTGATCTAAACAAGCATATCTATAATCAAGTGATTCTGTATAAGCAAAGGAAAACAAACACATGAATTTGATGGTAAGTAACCATAGATACAACATTCTTGAGCTGCTACAACCACTTTGTCTCTTCAATAGTTTATGCGAAGTTAGGTTCGTCTCATAGTTTTACACTGACGTTCAATAAAAATCGAGTTCTGACAAATACTTTTAAAAACAGTTCTAATACATGCTTACGTAACAATACAATAAATTTTATTGGATAATTTTACACTGTCTGCATTTTAATTTAACTTTACTTTTAAGAAATGACAAACATTTTAGTCATTTAAATAAATGAACTTTGAAAATATAATGTGAGAAAGTAAAATTTATACATCAAGCCAAAAAGTTTAGTAAAGTATTGAAATTTTGTGAATCATAAATACAACTTAATAGGTGGAAATGCGAGTTTGAACTCATTATTTTTTAATTTTTATATATTTAATTTGCAAATTTAGTTGTTAGGTTTTATTAAAAAATATGAAAAAAATTAAAAGATAATATTTTTTAATGGATTTCACAATTTTTTTTTCAACTTTGACTTTCATTTAACACAAGTTTCAAAACATTTTTCCTTTTTCGTTCCCTCCCTTAATATAAAAAAAAAAAAAAACACCACTACGTTTCATTTGTAGGAGAAAATGGTAGAAAGAAAAGTGGAAAAAACAAGATTTTATGTTTGTTTGATAAGGAAGCAAATATTTTTACTTTTAAAATATTGTTTTAAAATTAATTAAAAATAATAAGAATATTAACAAATTGTGTTATTTTTTATAAAATTATTTGTCATTTTTCTTTAGTGTCTCAGATTGTTTATTAATTCATTAAAAAAAATCGCTTTGTAATTAATATTACTTTCAATTTAAAAACAATAAAATAAAAATTTATAAAAAAATCTGGATTCAAAATAAACAGAGAGGTTAAAAAATAAAAAGATAAATGAATTTTCTTTCTTTGTTCAATTCGATGCAAAATGAAAATATAAAATATACTGTCAAAATGTTACAAAAAGAAATAATTGGTCAATAAAATTTAAAGCGTATAAAATAAATAATATTCAAGTAGATTACTATCTCCATTTTTAATTAAAAATTTAATTGTAAACAAATTATTTTAATTTATTTGTTACAATATAACACCAATAAAGTATTAATACTATTTTTTTAATATATTTTAAATTAAATTACTTTTTTTTTATTTAATTCACGAAATTAATTATTCTATTTTAAATTCAAGTATTTTTTTATTTTTTTCCTTTGTAGTTTCATTTTTTAAGTTATATTTTCTTATCTATAAAGTTCTACAAATGGTTGTTACACACGATTTAATCATGAAGTTTCACAAATGACAAATTATTAAAAATGAACAATTAGTTGTAAAAATGTGTTAATGTGTATACACGACTAAAACTGTTTAATTTTGAAATAAAAAACTCATAACATATATAAAAAAAAAAATAGAGGATTAAACTCATTCTTTTTCAATATTTTAGATATGCTTTTCATTACCATTAATAAAAAGTAACTATAAAATAACTTGTAATTTCCTTTTATCACACAAAAATGGTTAGTTTATAAATATATTCAGAATTGTCAAAATAATTTATATTTTAATACAAATACGATATATGCAAACAACTACAAAAATTTATTTTAGTCCGTACAAAAACAAAAATACAGGATACTTGATCTGGAAATAAAAAAAACTAAGGTTAAATTATAATTTTGATTCTTTTATTTTAGTGTTTTCACGATTTTCGTCCCTTTATTTTGTTTTTACACATTTTTTGTCCTCTATTCCTACTTTGGTTAAAAAAACGCTTATGTCACTTTTTAAAATACGTGGCATATAATAAAATATCAATTGTGTGTTATACAATTATAAGGAAAGAAAAACATGTATTTTAAAAAGTGAAATATAGTCATTTTTTTTAGCCAAAGTGGGAATGGGGACCAAAAGTGTTTAAAAATAAAATAAAATGATTAAAATCATGAAAATACTAAAATAAGGGACCAAAAATATAATTCAGCCAAAAAGTAAAATAAAATTTTAAAAAGTAAAGAATTTAGTTTCTAACAATAATTAAAAAGGACAATTAAGTCCTTAAATAAAAAAAATATCCAAGAAAATTTATTGCATAAAATATATTTTTTATTCTTTTTCATCTTTAACATTCAAAATTAAGTAAAGCTAATAGTAATACTTTTTAATTAAATATATAAAAGCACAAAAAGTTTAAAATAAAATAATAAAATATCTAGTATATTGTTACACTAATTATTAGCTGTTGATATTGTTTTGGTCTAATAGTTATTAGGTGACTAGTTAATGCTCATATCATACATTCAAATAATCTCATCTTATTTAGGTAATAAGTCAATTCTATTTTATAAAATCATAAAATTATACTTTTATAAAATAAATTTTTTTTATCCTCATGTAATTTTTCATATAACTTTTTTTCTAAAAACAATTATAGTCTAAATATAATTTTTAAAAAACAGTCATAATTCATAATAAAAAATAGTTCTTATTATGTTTTTAAAAAAAATTAAAATTAAAATCTTTTCTTTTTACTTATACTAAGTTAGATGAATTTTTTATTAGAGTACAAAGTAATATTCAAATTAGCTATAAAAAATAAATAAATAAATAATGAGTATATATAATTAAAGTACTATGTAAGTTGATTCTTATTAATATTTCTTAAATCATTTTTACAATTTTTTATTATACGTTTCACCTTTAGTGACAAATAAATTTATTTTTAAACAACTTTTACTATTGTTTTTATTTACTTTAATAAATTATATTCTCCTCACTTATGATAAACTAGAATATATTTTAAATAGAATATAAAATAATCTTAAAAAATTATGTAAATAAACAGAAAAAAACTCAAATAAGGAGTGCATAGTAATTAAGTTGTAAATTGAAAAACAAATATTTTGATTTATGATTATTATGAATTATGATTATTTTTTAAAATTATATTTTGATTTACATTGTTTTTTTTTAAAAAAAATAGATATGAAGAATTACATGAGTGATTAGAAAAAGTGAGAAAAAGATTTTATTTTATAAAAGTATGAATTTATAAAATAGAATTGATTTATTACCTAAATAAGATAAGGATATTTGAATGTATGATATGAGCATTAATTAATCACTTAATAACCATTAGATCAAAACAATATCAATGACTAATAATTAGTGTAATATATATATATATATATATATATATATATATATATATATATATATATATATATATATATATATATATATATATATATATATATAAGAAATTTATTGAAGAATAAATCATTTAGATTTATTTGTAAGGATCATGTTGTCTCTTTTTAATGTTATTTAGGGACAAATTGTCTCTAATGGATGATGTGGACTAAATTGTTTCAATTTTATCACAAATAACTAAGTTATTTTTATATTGCAAAAAAGAAGGTTTGTGAAATTCATAAGACATATTTCATAAAATTAATTAAGAAATACCATGACACAAATAATAGATATGATCAAAAGGGTTAGTGACATTTGTTTTTTATATTCTTCATATTTAAAATCAAATCTCTGATCAAAATTTATTCTTCACCTTAATTTAATCGAAGAAAATGAATTAAAACTAAAATCTGTCTCAAATTAGTTTAGGTATCTGTGCTCTGATATTGTCTATTAGTTAACTCTTTTTAATGGAGATATTTATTTTTTTATATTTATTACAAAACAATCTTAAAATATTTCATACATATATTTAAATATTTCAAATAATAGCATATAAACTAAAATATTAAAATATTATTTTCAAAATTAAATAAAAAAACATTAAAAAAATAAATAAGGAGGATTCAAGATGGATATTTGTATCGTGACCCGTCTTCATATTTTAGTATTGAGAAAAACATAACTCAAATTCAAACAGAATTTTTTTAGTCAAACTCAAGATGAATTTAGGTACATCTCACTTATCGTATCACATTCGGAGTTTGTTGACAAAATATAATAAATTAAGTTTGAAGTTTAAATTATTATATCCCATAAAAAAATATCCTAGTTACTTTTTATAAAAAAAAAACTTTTTAAAAATTAAAAATTATAGTATAATAACTGATCAATACCCTGACATCCTGGTTAATAGAGATTCAGTGTGTAAAAGAGCTTCTGCTCTTGGTTTCCACTACAAGCTATTTCAAGGGAAGCATGTTCCAGACATTGTCATGACATCTGCTGAGACATCAAATGTCAAGGCAAATTCTCAGAAGGCAAATGTCATTGTTGTGCTAAAAGAGACCTGTAGGGAACTTGAAGCAATGAAGCAGACCATTGAAGAACTGATCTCTACACTTGAAAAGGAGAAAGACACAGAGGTTGAGGAAGAAAGGCTTGATGGTGATAATTCTGCTGCTCATATGGATGAAGATGCTGATGCTGACCAAGCAGCTGCTGGTGAAGAAGGCTCTGAAGATGTTTCCTTCCACAGTGCTTCTTCTGGAGAAGAAAGCACTTGAGTTGTACTCCTGTGCCCAGTTGCTTCTGTTTGATTGTTCTGTCAATTTTTTTTCTTTTTCTTGTTCTGTATTTCCCCATCTCTGTCTTGGATGATTGTAATTTATTGTTGTCATCATTGTTCTCTTAACAATTGTTGGTACTTTCTTTAATTATATGCTTAAATGCTTGGGGTACTTGTATTGTTTCCTTTGGCCCTTTATGGATAAAAAGGGGGAGAAGAACTACTGTGTGACAGTAGTATTGGAAATTGGGGAAACTGTATGGAAATTTAAAATTTTGTATCTGGGCAATTGTGGGATTTCTGTATGGGTAGAATTTATCTTATCTCTAGGTTCTAGTTTCTTTAAGCTTAGAACTAGTTTGTCTTCTGCTGCATAGGTACTCTGATGTGTTAAGTAGTTTTAGCCAAAAATGTGTCAGAGGGGGAGTTTGTTAGTGTTTTAAGTTGGCATTAATTTTGGTAAAACTAGGCTATAGCAATGTCTTGATAAATGTCATGACATTCAGAGATTGAAGATAAATCCTACTTGCTAAGGATGTTAAAGGACAGCTCAGAACTGGAAGCTAAAAGCTGTGCTGGAAATTCTGCAGAAAATAGTCTGATGTCATAACAGATGTTATGACATTCAGTGTGACATTCTGTTCTGCAGAATCTGTTTTTCCTGAGACTTTTCAGGAAGTTTGTTGAGCTGCTAAATTATGTTTTTCTGTTATTAGAAAGCATGCTCACGTGGCTGCTAGGTTAATCTTAGTTAAACCTAAATTGGTTGTTGAACAAACCATGTTTTTAGGATTAAATTAAGTGAACCCTAGCTATCTTTATGGAAGCCCAAAACTGAAGTTTCATGACTGCTTCTATAAAAGAAATTCAACCCTTACACTGCTGCTGCGCCTCTGGAATTTATTGAAGATATAGCATGTTGTTATTTGTGTACTGTTAGGAGATTTAACAGTTGGTATTTGTGTAATTCTAGTATCTCTTGTGAGCCAAGCAATTATCAATTGATAAGTGCCTTGGACTAGGATTTGTTTGTAAGGGTAGTTTATCACTCAAAGCTTTAAAGCACGAGTGTTTGTCTCTTGATTGAAAGCTTTGAAGCGAGATCAAGATAGTTTATTGAAGTGTGTCTTCACAATTCAATTACTCAATAGGTTGATATCACTGCTGTGATTGAGGGGGAGTGAGTAGGAACTCAGATCTAAGTAGGACTTAGGTTGAAGTTGCATTGGGTAGGTTTTAAGTGAAGGAGATAAACTGGTTGGTTTATTCCTGAATTAATTCTACTAATAGTGAATTTCCTCCCTGGCTTGGTAGCCCCCAGATGTAGGTGTAGTTAGACACTGAACTAGGTAAACAACTTATTGTGTTCTTTACTGCTGTTTATATTTACTGTGTGAATTGTTAACAGAGTGTCAGATAGTGTGTCATAACATTCTCTGTGACATCACGTATCTGCTGCCAGGAATTTCAAATGGTTCACAATTAAGGCTTTTGGATTCCTTAGTCAAGCAGTCCTTATCCATTCAAACTTATTTTGGAAAGACCATTTGATATCATGTCTTGTATGTGTGCATGCTTGAAAATAAATCCATTAATATTATTCTAGATCGGACAAAGGTCCAATAAGATAAAGTCCACTAATCTCTTATATTCCATTGAGTCCAATATATAAATATAATTACAAAAAGATTTTAGGCACACAATCTCTAATAAATTGGCTTGGCATTGTAGTACTAACCATGTTGGCATCCCCCTTGGTTCCACCGTACTAGAGATTAGCAACACCAATTGAAAATCAACGTCTCTGATTCAAGATGCATCACAATTGCAACCTTTGATCCATGAAGTCATATCACTGAATTGCTTATCAAACTTTGTTCTACCGTAACTTACACAATCTTCTCCATTTCTGGATCTGAAATGGAACAAATATTCTTATAAAATCATGATGGATGTTGTCTCTAAAATCCAAGTGGTTTTGAGTTTTCTCCTGTATATTTTAGGACAAGCTGCCAACTTCTTCATTGTTTGAGTTTGTACTCACATTACTTGTTGTGTTTCATCATCAATCTAGTTGCAAGCTTAGTGTTCCCCTACGACTCCCATGTGAAGGTATTGCTCCCTTTATTTTCCCCTTCTTCAAAGATGGTGTTATTTTATATGCTCCATACCTTTTAAGTAATTTTCTTCCTCAATTTCTGGAAATTCTAAGCTATGAAGCACAGACTCCGATACGGATATCGCGATACGACATGGACACAGACACTCCGACATTGATATGTCAAAAATCTAGGACATTAACACCGTTATATTATGTCATAGTATTTGAGTTTCATTTATTCATCTAATATCAATAGAGAAAAAAATATTCTAAACAAAATTAATTTCTTTAATGCTTCATTGATAACATTGTTTCAATAGTATGAATTATCGAACTTGTATTATATGAGTGTCATATGGGTATCTGACACCAATTCAAAATGTGTCAAGCAAAGAAAAAAATCAATTTTTTGGAACACTTAATTTTTTCGACATTTCTTTGACTTTTCCAACATGTGTTGTACGGTAGCATCAAGTGTGACAAAGAAGTCTCATATTGGTTATAAAAGGGAAGATTAAAAACTATATAAGTGAGAGAACCTCACACACACCTATTACTTTAAGGTTTTATGTGGATATGTGGTGTGCTCCTCATAAATGTGTGTCCCAAGTAAATATTCCCTCCTCGGAACTTCCCCTAACAGTGGTATCAGAGCCTTTGATTTCGAGATAGGGACCAACTCGCGGATAAAGAGAACTTCACATAAGGATGACTCACACTTGAGAGAGAGTATTAAAAGAAAGATTGAACACTATATAAGTGAGAGATAAGACGTGATAATACCATATATTAAGGTGAAATGATACATTGAAGGGGACAATAATGTTATCAGAACCGACTTTGAGCCGAGACAATCAAACCCATAATTTAGTTGGGACCTCAAAATTGAGAAGAGAGTAAAAATTTATAATACATAATATGTAACAAATATTTTCTTCGGTAGAAAATGTTATTCATTGTTGTCTTGGCCTAGCGTGAAATGATGCTTTTTATTTTAAGTAATAGTAGTTTAACGCTTTTGCTAAGAATGAAATGTTGACGTTGACGTAGATGGAACAATCTGACAAAAGGAATATATTTACTAACCCAAACTATGCATTAATATTACTACAAAAATAGTCATATATGCATCCCAATTACTTTTTCAATTTTCATATAGACTTTCATGATAAAATATACAAGTAACACATTATTTATGTCTTAAAGAAAAATAAATTATTAAATTCTATTTTATAAATATATAAATTGAGAAATTCAATATTATTTTTTATTAAGTAAATATAATTAAATAGATAATAAAATAAATTATTAAAAATAATTTCTTTTAACAATTTGATTAGAGTTAATTTTTTTATGTAGTATTTATAAAATTTATAATTTTTTTAAATTAGTTTAGCTTCCCTTATGTTCATATATTAATTTTAATAAAATTTTGAAACTCTTATTGTTATGTCTTAAGGTTTTAAAGCTCTATCAAAATATTTAAAATATTTTTAAGTTTTTAATGATGTTTATAGTTTTCAAAAAAAAAATTTAAATCTTTTTTATAAGTTTTAATACTATTTATAATTAAATATTTAAAAATTTATCATACATCTATATGATTCATTATCAAATTTGTATGATTAAATACAATTTATTATCATTTGTGAAAGTTGATCTTTAACAATTGTTTTTTTGTAATACTCTCTAACTCAATACGTTTTCACATTTTTACGTATCTATTTTTATTTTAACTCATCATCGTTGAACATTTGCCTCCTCCGTGCCAGTCATTACACATTATCGCCGCCACATCCAGTAACAACCACAACCATCACTCTTCCTTTTGAGTCTGACACAATAACCTTCTAAAAAAATATATATATATATATATATATATATATATATATATATATATATATATATATATATATATATATATATATATATATATATATATATATATATATATATTCAAGGTTATTTGCTCGATTTTTTATTAGGTTTAATTTTTATTATTTGTTCAGAACCTCTAAAAAGTCAGGACCGATCCTGAATATTATATGTCATAAATTGCGTGATCTTCATAAGAGAAATTGCATACGACATGACTTTCGTAAACATGGCGCTTAGAATTGGTATGACCGTTCCACTCTCATTCACCTTCTATTAGTGTACCTTTAATTACTTGTTGATAATATTTGTTTGATATATTTTGTGCATGTAGTTTATGTTTGCTATGTGTGTGGTACATCTCATTCATTTGCACCATGGCAATCATTGACGTTAATTGTTATTTTTGAGTTAAAATATCTTGAATCAAATATTTCATTCATTTACTTAATTGAATTGTTGCTATTCTTATGTGCATAGAATTCTCCATTCATATTCATGCATCATTAAAATTATTTTTCAACTGAGATTAACCCTTTTAACATATTCATTAAAATATTTTGGCATTTAAAAACACCAGTTACCATTTTTACAATTTCATAAAAGCTATTTTTCAGGCATTTAAAATTTAAAATTTTTTGTTCATGATTAGAATCAGAGGACATCATGATTCAAATCAAGACTTCTTCATTTTTCCTTCAAAAGTTATTGGTTCATTTGGCATATGTTACCTTTCATGCATCTGTGATATATTATTCTCTTTGTTGTATATTCTTCTATAATTATGTTTTAGCTTTATATCTATGAATTATTTGTTTTGTTGCTAATTATTTAGTTTTATATCTCTTTTTGATCTTGTCAAAGAGGGGGTTTGTAATATGAGGCTAAATTTTATTTATGTGTTTTATGCAAATTTGATATGGTGCAATATTTCAGGAAACCCTTCATCACTCTTTACTTAATGCTCATGTCGACTCAATTACCATGCAAGTTTTTCTAGCTTGAAAAAGGGTGAGACTGGATTTGTTTTGCCCCCTTAGAGCTATGGTTTTGTTGCTTATCTCATTTATTATCGTTTATTATTTACTGTTTTTGTAATTGAGTCACCTTTAAGTTATATCTTTGAAATATCTTAGAACTAAATGCAATGTTTTTAAATGATATTTTGTATTAAATCATGTTTTTACACGCATAAATCAAATTCTTATGTAAAAGTCAATACAATATGGTTCAAGTCAAAATAGTCGATTTTATTTAGGTTAAGAAATGCATGAACGAATTATTCCTATCATACTAACTTTAGATTCAATATTACACTCCAATTTCCTCTAAAAATAACAATTTTTAGAAGTGTGATTCAAATCAAGTTTGGACATGATTCGAATCAAACATGAAAGTAAAAATTCAGATTTTACTCATGCCTTATATGATTTGAATCACAGATTACACTTGATTTGAATCATGAAACAGTTTTATTCGAATTAAGTTATAATTGATTTGAATCATGACTTTTTGATTCAAATCATAGAAAGCTTCGTTTGATTCATGGCCTAGTTATCTTTTGATTTTGTCTAGGTTGATTCGAATAATGGATTTCCTGACTTGAATCACATGTGAAAAATTTGAGTTTTAAGTTATTGATTCAAACCATTTCTTTCATTTTAAATCAAATCATACCCATTGCTTTAGACGCGAATCAAAAAGATAATTTTACTCATTTTTGTGCTTAATCTCGGACACCTATGTAAATCACTTTATCTCTCCCTCACCATTAAGATTTAATGATTATTATGATAATAACCATAAATTTGAAAGTTTTCTGTAAACTTGGAAACCCATCTTCAAAGAACACATTTTCACATCTATCTCTTGCATTTCAACTCATCTTCAACCTCTTTCAAGATTAACAAATTTTAGTTGTTATTCAATTCTTAGAGCATGTGAGATCTATGGTATATGATGTAGCGGTGAAAAGTTGAAATCAAGCCATTGATTGACTTGACTCGTACAATGAAATTTTCCTAAGTGAAATTTTGTTGCTCCAGCTTGTTTGGTATGTCAACGATAATCAACCCATGAGATTACTATGGTGAATGTTTTGGTTGTGTGTGATCGTAGCAGAGGCATTGATGTCGGGAGATGGATCCATGAGCACGCCTGCGAGGCTGTCTATGGTTGTTTGATTATTACAAGAGACTTGTTCCACAAAATGCTTCAGAGAAGTATTATTGTTTGGAACTGTATGGCTAATGCTAATGCTTATAATCAATATAAGAGATATTAAAAGGCGTTTGATCTCGTTTTGGTATTGTTCCATTTAGGAACCAAGATTTTTTTATGCATATATTTGATACGGTGGTGCAAACTACTCTGGTACGATTGTGTGGAGTGAACCTACAAAGTCAACATTTCAACGTCAAAGTCAGTCCGTGAATATAGTAATATTTTAAATTATAAATAGAGTCGTACCTTTTTTCCTGCTTGCACGATGGTTTATATATAATGAGCGATTATTGGGCCTATGCGCCATTGGGCCTGTGGCCGGCCTAAAACAGTTAATGCTACTTTTCTTGAGTGTTTGTACCCATTGGTGTGCTTTGGCATTAGGAGAAACTATTCATGCTTGTCTTTTGAAAAGCTACATTGCAACAAATATTTCCCCGCGCCGGCAATTGCTCTTTTGGACATGTATGTTAAGAATGGTTAACATTAGTGAAAATATTGATGTACATCTTGAATTTGAATTTGGTTATTGTGACAATACATTGCCAAATTTATAAGTTGGAGAGTATTAACAACTTTGCTATATCTTTTAGAGTATGGAATGGATTCTAAATTTTGCTACATTCGGCGACATGTATAGCTTTGGGATAGTTATATTGGAAATGCTTACCAGAAAAAGACCAACAGATGAAATGTTTCGAGACAGTCAAAATATGCATAACTTTGTTGCAACTTCATTTCCTCACGATTTAACACAAATTTTGGACAAACACCTTGTTCCAAGAGATGAAGAAGAAACAATAGAAGATAGAAACAATCATCAACTTATGCTAACTGCAGAGAAGTTAGTAGTTTCACTCATTAGAATTGGACTTGCTTGTTCAATGGAATCTCCAAATGAAAGAATGAATATCGTAGATATTACTAGCGAGTTAAACATAATCAGAAAGGTGATGAATCTTGAAATCGGGCGTTTGTTGATCTACCGCTTTAAACTTCAATTGTAGAGGTTGAGATTCAAACTCGCAATATCTCATTTATTCACTTTTAATAGTAAAATTATGACTATTAAACTATAAAAGTTTCTTACTACATTCTCCATGTAGCTATCATTTATTTTGAAAGAAAATTCTGAATGAAAATATAATTTTGACCACACTAAACATTAACTCAATAACAGGACATCAACAGTTCAAGTATTGATCAACTTTCACCGATCCTTCTTTCGCCGAAGAGCCTGGGATGTTATTAACGTCTTTATTTTTAACTTATTATCGCAGAATCTTAAACTAACGGACACTCACCAGCTGCACCATGATTTTCGCCAAAGACCCGTCATTTGTGGTGAAGGTTCTCAGACGAATTGTTATGGACACCGGTGCTACATAGCTTCTATCGATCTAATAGCCAGAAGCTGGATAACCATGTGGTGGACCAGCAGGTTGAGAAGGATTAAGGACATCATAGAGAACGAGTATATTGATATAACGCCAGGTTGTCTCAGCCACGTAGCGACCGAATCTCCAGAAGATGTGAGTCTTCCCATATTATTCTCAGCGAATCTAAAAGGCGATCCCATTCCGTTAAGAAGTGCTTCAATAGCTCTTTTCAAAGTTCTATCACCCATCACTTTGCTGTGTTTTCCCCAACCAGTTAATATGCTGCAAAATATATTAAAATCATGATTAAAACTTTAATCTTCTCATTACTCCAATCAAATATTTTGGTGAAAAAGTCCTTACTTCACAATCTTAGGCAGTTCAGAGCCTTGAAATAAAGTCCTATGCATATTGAGCAACCAATCATGAACCATAGCACAGCCAGCACCACAAGACATCAGATGCAGATCCAAGCAAGAAATTGACCATTCGCCTTTCCAGACATTTCAGTTTTTCCCTTCAATTGCAACCATTTGAGCTCCGCGTCTCTGTGATCAAAATCAATTTTATTATTATGAAAAAAACAAAAAAGAGTGAATTTCTTACAAAACTAGTAAATTTTAATACCTGACCAAAGTGCCACAACATATCTGTGAGGGCGTTAAAAAACGCGGACGCAGTTGAAGAATCCATTTGTGTGATTTCATTGAATATAGTCTGAGCAGTAAACCATACTTGTTCCCTATAACCCATCAACAGTCCATGAGTTACACCATACACCTGGCTATCAAACAAGCGCAGCGTGTCTAACAGCTTTGCAGCATCATCGTATGAATTGCAGCGACTGCATCAAAATCGACCAAATTTATATAGTTTAAGATTGGTTATATATAATTCAAGATAACAGAAAGAACAAATTCCAAAGTAGTTTACCTGCACACATTCAAAATGGCTGAAAATGTGACGACATTTGGTTTAATTCCCGGCCAACAGAGCGTTGTATGTAACGACGTCAGTTTTAATTCCACATCTGTCCATCTCTCTGCATATATTGACAGCTTCATCAAACCTGTCGAGCTTCGTATAGATGCCGACCAGTGTGTTATAGGACACTCTATCAAGACAAACAGATCGAAGCTTCATTTCTTCGTATAGAAGTAGGGCATCTTCCAAGAGGTTAGCCTTTGCATAGCCATCCATTAGTGTGCTATACGTCACAATGGTTGGCCAAACACACTTGAAAGGCATCTCTTCGAATACCCTTCTAGCCAAATCAATTTGTCCGCCTTTACATAGTGTGTCCAAATACGTGTTATACGTAAACACATCGCGAACAATACGCCTACCATCCATTTCTCTCGATAACTTTTGAGCCATTTCCCACATGCCCTTCGAGGCGCAAACAGAAAGAAGTGAATTATAAGTAAGACGATCCGGCATTATGCCAGCAGCTAGCATTTCATCATAATACTTAACAACTACATTGAAACTCACCTCCCCCTTCGCACCCGCATCAATTATTGAATTGTACGTAACCAAATTGGGCACAAGACCCAAGCCACGCATAGACATGAACAATTCTACCGCATCAGGGAAGCGCCCATTTCGGCCATACGCACTAATCATGGCCGAAAACGTATACACGGTCATTCCATAACCTTCAATCCTAGATTTTCCAAACAAGTCAATAGCGTGATCAATCTCCCCTAACCTACCAAGAGTACCAATCATAGTACTGGTTAACTTGCCTTTAGCAACCTTCCCATTTGTCTTACTCATAATAAATTGATAACACTTCTCAGCTAACAATAACTGACCAGTATTACCAAAATCTCTAACCATATAAATATAATCCTCAACTTCCCATAGCCTATGTTCATTTGAAATCAAAACATTATCTATATTAGTAACAATGTTACCAGCATTGTAGAGATAAGAAAGAACCTCAATGGCAGCTTCGCTGTGAGGCAGTGTATTAAGTGCTGCCCTTGGCATTCCAGAATGTCTCTTGGCAGCATACCTGCCATCCAATAAAAATCCCGGTGCAGACGAATATACACCTCTTCCACTATCAAGTGCAGCAGCTATAACAGGAGCTAATGGTGCTAACCTTGAGTTGGAATAGTTCCCAGAGGAGGAAGACCAATCATTTCTATGGCGTTTATGGTTATTTTCGTGATTGTGATTATGATTTTCAGCAGGTCTAGGATTTGGTGGTGGGGTTGGAGTAGAAGCCATTGTATTGAAACTAAACTATAAAGGGTATCTAAACTCAATACAAAGGTGAGAGCTTTTGGCTAAAGGGTATCAGAAAACAACAAAAACAACAGAGCTTTCAACTTCACAACACCAGAATCAATGGCTTGTGTTGGTTGAAGTGAAAAAGCTCTGAAAATGGAAAATGGGAAACTGAATTCAAGAGTGAAAAGAGAGAGGTTTTGGGTTGAGTTGGTGTGAAGTGAAGTGTTGAGAATGAAGAAGAATTTATATGGAAAATATTGAGAACATGCATTGAAACATTGTACTAGTTTCCTTTCATGGCTTTGAATTCTTTTCTCAGTGTTTCACTTCAACCAAAATATTTAAGATATGTTTTTTTTTCTATAAAAATCAATAATTATCAAAAATTTGAAATTACGGAAAAAAAGAACGGATATATAATTAAATAGATTTTCGCATGGAAACCATTAGAAAATATTTTAGAAATAATCATTATGATTCGATCATATCGACTAAAAAGTAGTTTTATATACATTAATACGTTTAATACGGAAAAATCAGATATATAAACAAATTCACTTTCGCATGGGAACCGTTAGAAAATATTATAAAAATAATCATTATGTCTCGATCTTATCAACTAAAAACTAGCTTTAATATACATTAATACATATCATACGGAAAAAAATCGGATATACAAATAAATTCATTTTCGCATGGAAACCGTTAGAAAATATTATAACAATAATCATTATGCCTCAATCTTATCGTCTAAAAAATAGTTTTATATATATTATTACGTTGAATAAGTTTTACATGGATATATAATCGTATTTCTTGCTTTCTCAAGAAGAAAAATATATTTTAAAAATTAATATTTTGACGAGATAAGATGATGACATGTGATTCCATGAATTGTTTTTAACGCGTGATTACAATATATGATTGTTATATGAAAACTTAGTTCCTGAAAAATGTTCGACAGCGGGCTCTAAAATGATCTATTATGTGATAAAGGTTTGATCCAAACAAAGCATTTTTTTTTTAAATATCTTTATATAATAATCAAGATGCAATGTGAGTAAGTAACAACGGCGTCTATAAATTTACCAGTAATCCCCGCAAGAACATCTTCCATTCTGAAAATGATGGAACCTTTGTAAATCGCGCACTATAATTTCCCTTCCCATCACGAGCGAAATGTACTTGGTAGCCTCATGGCAATCGCCACAAACTCTTAGATTCTTCCTGATGTGTATTGTTGTACCATGTCTTGTATTCAAAAGGCCGAATGCAATAGCAAGCCTTTCACTATGGCTACTAAGCAATTGCTCCTTCACGTCTTCTTCCACGTCGTGAATTGAATTGGTATCAGGCACATAACCAGCAGCCCTGATCTCGTCTCCAAGAGTCTCGAGAAAAGCGTAGATTCTTTTCGATTGAGGATGGTTTGTACTCCCTGAGTAGAATGTGTGAACTTCGTTTCTCCATTCGACCAAACTGCAGCCGGGAGTTTTGTGGAGACCCTTTTTCTCCATGACTGTTCTTACTTTAGCCACTTTGTCCCACATTGAAGCAGAGGCATACATGTTTGCAACCAGCACATGATAACTACCCTCATCTGGATCCAACTCGAATAGCATATCTGCGGCTTTTTCACCCAATTCGACGTTTTTATGGATTTTACAAGCACCAAGCATTGCACCTAAAACGGTAATCCCTGGTTTAATAGGCATCTCGTGAATAAAATTCCAAGCATCATCTAGCTTTCCGGCACGGCCAAGAAGATCAACCATGGCACCGTAGTGATCCATCGAAGGCTCAAAGCTGTAATGCTCCTTCATGGTTTTGAAATGGTAGAGACCCTCTTCAACAAAACCTGAGTGACTACATGCTGATATAACAGACAGAAAAGTTATATCATTCGGCTTAATGGAAGCCTCTTTCTGCATATCATCAAAGAGATCAAGAGCTGCTTTGCCAAGTCCGTGTGTGCCATATCCATCGATCATTGCATTCCATGTTATCACATGTCGCTCTTGCATTGTGTCAAAAAGCTCTCTTGCAGTTTCGATGGCTCCGCATTTCGCATACATGTCAACAAGAGCAGTGGCTACAAATACATTCTTGTCCATATTGGTTCTTATTGCAAGCCCATGAATCCACTTAGCCTGGCGAGTAACCGATAAGTCGGCTATAGCTGTGATCACGCTCACGAATGTAAAGGAGTCGGGTTTAATGCCTTGAGATTGCATTGTACAGAACAAACTCAAAGCTTCCTTCACACAACCATTCTGTGCATAACCTAATATCATGGCATTCCATGTGACGTTTGTTTTCCCTTCCAAATTATCGAATACCGAAGCTGCAATGTCCACTCTCTTACACTTCGAATACATAGATATCAAAGAATTCATAACTGAGACATTAGAACTAAGATTCATCTGATCCAATAATTTATGAACAAATCTCCCTCTTTCAAGATCGCCTAAATTAGAACAAGCATGTAAAGCACCCATCATACTAACATCCGTAGGCTCCACCTTTTCGTCCAACATCTTCAAAAAAGTCGCAAACGCCTCTTCAGACTCTTCGTTTTGCGCAAGACCGTGAATCACAGTATTCCACGAAACAACATTCTTGCTATTCATCCTCCGAAAAACCAATCTCCCCGTCTCTACCAACCCACACTTAAAGTACATATCCAAAAGTGCCGCCGAAACATTAACCATATTTTCAAATCCCGATCTAATAGCATAACCATGAATCGACCTTCCAATTCTCAAACCCTTAATATCCGCCACAGCCGGCAAAACACTAACCAAAGTAATCGAATCCGGCTTCTGACCATCTTCCCGCATATCCGAAACCAACCACAAAGCCTTCCTAGCAAACCCATTCTGCGCATACCCCGCAACAACCGTATTCCACAAAACCAAATCCTTACACGGCATTCGCTCAAACATCTTAAACGCATCATCAATCTTCCTACACTTAGCATACAAATTAACAACAGAAGTCATAGCAAACAAATTCGACTCAAACCCATTAACTATCAACATCCCATGAATCTCCCTACCCTTTCTATAATCCAAATCCTCCCCACACAATTGCAACAAGTAAGTAAAATCATAAACAACAGGCTTAACCTCATCAATTTTCATCCTATTGTAAAACTTCAAAGAATCACATAAAGTTGAGTTTTTTGCATACCCTTTAAGCATAGTATGGTAAAGAACATCCAACTTCTGTTCAACAGGCTCAAACGCACGAGTTGCTTCATTCATGCTACCGAATTTGCAGAACAAGCTTACTAGCTTTGTTTGGAACAGGTGTTCATTGTAGAAACCGTTTTTGATGATGTGGGGGAGGATTTGGTGAAGCTCTTTGATGGAAGTGCAGAGTTCTAAGAGGATAGCTGATGGGTGTGTGTAGACATGGCTTGGGATGTAGATTCTTTGGTATAAAGGTGTTGTTTTTGTGATGTTGGGAAGTGGTGGAGGAGTGTGGACCGATACGAGGTTAGAGCTCATCGTTCTTCAATATTTCGAACAGTAGATTCATTCGGTATGTACCAAGTTGTTTGGATTCATGTTTTTTTCTTTCAAACATATAGTACTATATATTATCTTCATAGAAAATCTTCGATAATTTTTCCTGCACCCTCCGGTTACTCAATTTTGTATGAAAAGTCAATTTTGTCCAAGTCTTCCTTATTATTGAAATTTCCGATACATCCTGTATTTTTCAAAAATTAAGACGATACCAAAAATTTGAGAGCGCTACTAGATTTTTCGCAATTACAAGTAGGTTTCTAGTACTTTTGTTAAAATTTTCAATATTTTGTACCGATTTTTTTCAGAAATTCCGATATCACATACCGTAGATTCCAAAATATCCAGTATTTTTGTCCAGAAATTTTGAAATTTACGGTATTTTCCACTGATGCTCATATCAGAAATTTCGAAATTTCCGGTACGTCAAAAATACCAGATATTTTGAAATTTCCGTTATTTCCTATTTTAAAAAAAAATCTTATTTTTCATGTTTCTTGATTTTGTTTGCAGTGAGGACTAAAGACAGGGACGGTTCTATTTCAGGCAAGACTACTGATCAAGCAGATGTTGTGGCTCGAGCAGTAGATGAGGCACAAGCTTCTGAGGCTCAGGGTGATCGTCGTCGTCTGACCAGTTCTCACCGAAAACAGATGGCTGAGCAGGCCGCAATGGGGTTTCATGCACCTCGTCGACGGATTGTCAGACCTTCTACGGTAGTTGTGGAACAGGTAGTTGTACCGGAGCCGGTGGTTCAGGCGCCGGTTACTGAGGAGCAAGTTATAGAGATGGTGCAAGAGCCTGTGCAGAAGGTGGTGTCGGAGGTGGTACCTGTTGTTGCGGTAGAGCGGCAAGCAAAGAGTTTAGTATTTATTTTTACCGGGTGATATATACCGGTTAGGTTATATCGTATCGTGTCCACAGAGATTGGTTATTAATTCGTCGTTCGACAATTCTACCGTTAATGAGTTTGAGATTAAAAGAAATGAAAATAAAAGACAAAAAGTAAATGAACAAAAAGTATAAAGGATAGACAACTTGTCCGGAACGAATGTAAACTACCCGTCACAGACTTAAATCTACCACCCATGTCATACTCGGCCTACGATACTCGTCAGTGTCATCACATACCTCTCACAACCTTGGCTATTTCTAACCCAAATTGAGAATCCTCCTGAATCATCTCAATAGCCATGTTTGGCCTATCTCAACAACATGGAAGTCAACTGCGTCACCTCCATAGCCATCTCTAGCATACTTCACCGACACAGAGACATTAAGTTCAGAGACTCTATAGTGAATGTTAGATCTAAACCCATTTCTAGTATTAATAAATTAACAGATAACTATCCTAGGTAAGAATCTAAGCAATCTATCTCTAGTAAAGCTCAAATCCCTAACATAGAGTAAAAATCCAAGATAATCACCGACACAAATTCGTAAAGCAAACTTTATACAAGCCAAAGGCGATAAATATACAGGAGTTATGAGTAGAAATACATACAAACCCAACAAAAGAGAAATACACAAAGAAGAGAAGAGATAAACCACAAATCTACACTGATTGTCAAAGCCAATCGAAGAGCAATTCACCTCCAATCATCCATGAGCAAGCCCTAATGTTGTTTTCTAAGATAATCTACCAAAGAAATGATGTTGATGGTGTTGGGACTCAAAAATACCCAACCCATAACCTAAAAATATGTTTTTAGCCCCTTTTAAAGAATTCTGAAGTCGCAGGGCGCGCTAAGCGCGGTATTCGTGCTAAGCGCAGTCTGCAGCATCTTGTTTTTGCCATATCTTGAGAATCGTAACTCGGAATTGCACCCGGTTTGAAGCGTTGGAAAGCTTATTTGATGCTCTATCTAACCATGAAGAAATATCAACCTTTTATGACTATTTGAAATATTGGAAAACTCATTCTTTGCTTTATGTGTTCTCTTTTATTGCTCAAAATCGCGTTTGTCGTGTTCTTGACACTTTATTACTCAATGCTCCAATTATGAATGAATACCTATAAAAGATATGAAAAACTATCAAATGATACAATATTTACACAAAAACTCAATTATTCTATTATGTACACATTTATACAAAAAGCGGGGGATTTATTCGAAGAATATCAACAAAAGAACCGATAAGTGCCACTAAACATATATACAAAATAATTTAATTTTGGCACTTATCAACTCTCCCCAACTTGACACATTGTTTGTCCTCAAACAAAGTCAAATAACTCAAAGAAACAAAGAATGATAATCAAATAATCACGAATCAACAAGTTGTGAAAACGGAAAACAAATGTATGGTTCAAACGAAAACGTACACGACAAATACAAACTTACCACTATACTACAACAATAACATATAAACAAAACAAATCCTAAGTACAAAAATCATACAAAACATTCTAAAACAAAACAAGCTCAATCATGAGTCACACCTGGCAAAAATTCATCGGTAGATGAAGAACACACAAAGGTGAGGGATAAAAAAAACACTCCTCCACAATCTTGCAAACAATAGACTAAATTATGCATTCATCCAAAAACGTATTGAAAATACAAATGCAAGAATCACAAGGGCTTTTCAAGGTTGTAATGTGGCTTGGTTAACAAACAAGTGATAAGTCCTAAAGCTAATCGAGACAAAAACTTGCCTAAACCTAAGGGAGTGATCAACTCACAAAGTTGCAAACAAAACAATTCCAATCAAACTTCTTCTTCATCACAAATTTCACACCAAACTCACCTCACTTATTAACATAACATTATTCCTACTCTTTTTGTTTTTCTTTTCCAAAACTTTTCTCTTTTTTTTTTCTTTCTTTTCTAATCTTTTTTTTCCTTTTTCTTTTCTCTTAACCTCATACCAACCACAATATAAGTATATAAATATTTCTCTCCCCAACTTGAATTCAACCAACATTAATGTGTGAATACTCCCTACTTTCTAAGGCAAGGTAAAAATTCATACAACAACATGTAGTTGAGGGTTCAAGAAACAAAGAAATCAACATCCATACAAAAAAGGTGAATTGACACTCATAGACAAGCATCAAGTTCAAATAAACATGGATATTGATAAAAGCTCAAAGGGGCAAATAAAGGTTCACACACTCACAAGGTGAATTGAATATTTGGCCAAGGTAGTTATGCTCAAAATCAACAAAATGTCTTGATCATTTTCCTGCAATCATACAATCAACACAAAACAAAAAATTAAGCATAATAAAATCCAGTTAAAACAAGAATGTGGACTCTCATATGGAAACAATGGAAAGCTTCCTCACATTTATGGTTAAAAATGGTACTAAAGTGATTCAATTCATGAGCAAGTAATGCAAAAAGAATGAATAGCATGGTAATTGTACAAATGATAAATTTCCTAAACATGTTATGCTATAGAAAGCGATAAACGAGTACCTGACATGTACCAACTTTGAAACCTATCATTACCATACATCCGCGAGTTGAAACGATCAAACTCGGAAAATCACCTCAAAAGTCTTCAAGTTACCGGACCAAAATTTGAGTCCAAACAACAACAAAAGAATTAGAAAAACAATACTAATTTTATTCAATACAAAAAGCCTTGGTGAAAATGGGAAAAAGGAAAACCAAGTGAAATTTTAAAAGAATTCACTGGCCCTGCATAGCAGAGCGCGCTAAGCGTCAGCAGAGCGTGCTACACCAGTTGCAGAAAAATGTAAGCAAGAGGGGCAACTGCTATGCAAGCTCCACTTACACACCTATACAATCTCATTTACACATCTAAACAATATTTACAATACATACACACTTCCACAAGCTAAAATACTACAAATTTGTGGAAAATAACAAATTGATATAACAAAACAAAAGCAAATAACAATACACACAATTGGTGAAAAGGAATTAACAAGTTGAAAAGTGAAAATTTGAAATTAAGAGCAAGTCCTATTTCAACTTGTCAAATCACAAGTCATCACACACATAAACAACGTAAACAAACATGCTTGTTTTACGTCGTAAGCTCGACGCCTTTATTGTGCGAGTACTAGTAACCTCCTCTCGTCATGCCATGGTATTGCCACACTGTGCAAACCTAAAGAAAGTGTCCTAAAAACCACACAATAAACGTTAAAAATACGAGACAACTTACAACAATACTTGAAAACAAGGAAAAACACACATATGTACAAGTATGAAAAGTAAACACAACATGTACAAGTAACATATACAAATTTATTTACAAAGCCTATACAACATATACAATAATTACAAAACTCAAAAACAACGGAATTATAGCAATACAGAAACAATAAAACCAATCCCCGGCAACGGCGCCATTTTGTTGCTGCGGTATAGCGGCAAGCAAAGAGTTTGGTATTTATTTTTACCGGGTGATATATACCGGTTAGGTTATATCGTATCCTGTCCACAGAGATTGGTTATTGATTCGTTGTTTGACAATTCTACCGTTAATGAGTTTGAGATTAAAAGAAATGAAAATAAAAGACAAAAAGTAAATGCACAAAAAGTATAAAGGATAGACAACTTGTCCGGAACGAATGTAAACTACCCGTCACAGACTTAAATCGACCACCCATGTCATACTCGGCCTACGATACTCGTCCGTGTCATCACATACCTCTCACAACCTTGGCTATTTCTAACCCAAATTGAGAATCCTCCCGAATAATCTCAATAGCCATGTTTGGCCTATCTCAACAACACGGAAGTCAACTGCATCACCTCCATAACCATCTCTAGCATACTTCACCGACGCAGAGGCATTAAGTTCAGATACTCTATAGTGAATGTTAGATCTAAACCCATTTCTAGTATTCAGAAACTAACAGATAACTATCCTAGGTAAGAATCTAAGCAATTTATCTCTAGTAAAACTCGAATCCCTAACATAGAGTAAAAACCCAAGATAATCACCGACACAAATTCGAAAAGCAAACTTTATACAAGCCAAAGGCGATAAATATACAGGAGTTATGAGTAGAAATACATACGAACCCAATAAAAGAGAAATACACAAAGAGGAGAAGAGATAAACCACAAATCTACACTGGTTGTCAAAGTCAATCGAAGAGCAATCCACCTCCAATCATCCATGAGCAAGCCCTAATGTTGTATACATTTACACAAAAACTCAATTATTCTATTATGTACATATTTATACAAAAAGCGGGGGATTTATTCGAAGAATATCAACAAAAGAACCGATAAGTGCCACTAAACATATATACAAAATAACTTAATTTTGCCACTTATCAGTACCGAAGGTGGTGCCGGAGGTGGTGCAGGAGTCGGTTCAGGATACAAACACCATGACATGTCCATCTGAGCCATCCGTGTGTATTGATGGTGGTTTCCCTAGAGGACCTTCTAACAGGTTCGTCTTAACGGGTTATACTGACCATGTCGCATATAGGATATGGCAGGGCGATGTAAGTATTATTGCTTTGGTTTAACGCTTAATGTTTTATTTGTATTACACTGTTTGGTGTATACTAATTTGTTGTAATTGTGTTGTTTTGTTTTAGCAGCGTCCTACTTTGAAAGTCGCTTCTCATGGGTCGAAGTTGAAGAACTTCCCCCGAGACTTCGATGTCTGAGCAGGTGAGGAGGATAGTTGAGGAGTTCAGACTTAAGGACTTTGTTGGATGCTCGTTGACGATGTTGGACGCCCCCCTGCTATCATCTTTTGTTGAGAAGTGACACCCAGAGACATCTTTCTTTCATCTTCCATTTGGGGAGATGACAGTCATTTTGGATGACGTGGATGCTCTGTTCCACCTACCGATAGTTGGTACGTTTTTCACACCAGTTCATAGGGATCCAGCGACAGCGGTGCACATGGTTGAGGATGCGTTAGAGGTGGATGATGCGGAGGTCCTACAGGAGTTTGGTGAGACTCAGGGATTTCACCTCCGCATGTCTTGGTTGAGGACTACGTGTAAGGCGTTGGTGGAGGCACATAGGTTTCAGGCTGCCGCTAGGGCCTACATGCTACATCTGGTGGCATGTACTCTCTTTGCGAACAAGTCTGGAGTGTACATTGATGTCTGTTACCTGTCTCTATTCATCGCCCTGGACAGTCCCACTTGGGCTTGGGGAGTGGCGGCACTGACGATGTTGTACACGACTCTTGATGTTGCTTCCTGTCCTGATACCAGACAACTTACTGGTTATCTTAGCTTGTTGCAGGTGTTGCACCCCAAAATTTGCCCTCCTATCTCGATTTTATCTGGCCTAGGCTTTGCATTTATCATGACGCTCACATGCATTCATACCATTGGTTCTATGGTTACGGATTAGAGTTGATTCCCAAAGTTTCTCGAGAAAAGGCGTGGTGTTTTCAACCAATGGGATATTTGAAAACGACGAGGTTTAATGTTAAATCTTATCCGTTCGTATCTATCGGCTTTCGGGGCTTGGTGTTCGATTGTTGAATTGAATGGTCTGTTCTTGATGGAGCTACGGAAGTCTGGTTATTTTGAATGTCATTACCTCCTGATTAAGGAGATCAATTCATCACGAGTTTGGGTTTTACTGTTGTTTGAAGCTCATTGTTCAAGATGTAAAAGTGTGGATTATGGTTATCCGATTATTGATCAACAATTCAAGTTCTAGTGCATTTGGCTTGCTCATCAACTTTGTTCGTTCTTAGCAATAGCTGATATATGGCGTGTGTGAAAATATTCGTCCAGAGGGTTTGTTTGCAAGATTTAAGGATGTCCAAATTGCCACATGTTTAGATCTTTTCTAGTTGCGTTCGTCGCTCACGAGATTCAAGGCATTCAATGAAGATTAGAAGTTTCCTTATGGAATTCGTTTGGTTTCAAATCTTTCTCTACTACCGAATATGTTTCGATTTGGAAACGCGGTGATAATTCCATTAATTTCAAGGGGAATCTATCACCCATTTCTTAAAGAAATCATGGAATCGCCAAGTTGACTAGAGTTTTGAATCAAGAACTTTTTTTGAAACTTAGAGTTTCAATTTTTGTTTCAAGTGGCAAAAGGCTCGGGATTTCTACATGAACGGATCAACATGAAAGCGTTATGACCGGGAAATTCAAAAGAAATCAAGTTTTGTTTATTTCTAAGTCATCAAACCATCTTCGCATTTAGAAGTTTAGTTCTCAAGTTTCAATCAACATTTCGACATGGTTTGTTTAACCAAATTACTTTTGGTTCATGACAATTTTTTGGGAATATTTTGTTCACAACGAATTTCCAACTTTCATACACATTTGCTACAACGATAAAGATCGCATTAGTAGTATTTTGAAGATTTAAAACCAAGGATTCAAGTTGGTACATAATCTCTAAATCTTGCATTCATGAAAATTCCGAGATTTTCGAATTACTCAAAGGTTTTTTTTATTTTACAAGAATGTAAGAATAAAGCAAGATACATGTGTTACAAGTTGTCAAACTTCTAAATACAAGTTGCAAAGTTCCTATGATACTAGTATTCTCTAAGCTACTTGTGGATTTTTCAAGCTGTAAGTCTTCGTGAATGTATTCTTGACTTCATTCTCAAGCTTTCCTTTCCTCCAAGCTTTCCGTCATCTTTCTTTGAGCTCGTAGCAGCACCCTCGTTCATGAAACAAACAAAGAAAATCGGTTAGCAAATTAAAACGGGCAGCAATAATAACACAAGGCAGTTTACACAAATTCCATCTCATCATTAGGATTTTCTTTCCGGAATCAGGTTGTGTGATAGTTTCGATCGAAACCACGGCCTCATAACGAATCATCGGCCATAAACTCGCTATTGCAAATCCTCAAGGGCACCCTTGGTTCACAATAGGAGGTGTGGAAAGAAGATGAGGAAAAGCAGTTTTGAAAAACAGTTTTGGCATGACAGTGCTGTAGCTTTACACAGGGCAGCAAGGGTAGACACTTTTTAAGGCAAATTTTACCATAAACAATACACCAGCAGCCAACATATCAGAAAGTACAGGATCAAACAGCCAAAAATGATCAGAATCATCAGCCCAACAACAAAAGGATGCAAGCCCATCAAGCAAACAAAGCCTTGTTTTTCAAAGGATCAGAATAACAAAACCCTAAGCAACTGACAATATATAAACATTAAGTTTATAACAAAGGAGGCAGCAACTATTCACCAGAAAACCCTAGCCGAAATCAAACTCAAAGCAACAAAACACAGACCCAGAAATACTAGAACAGTAAGAACAATATTTGCCAAGCCAAAACCCAGAAAAACCCTAACAGCATACTAACAAGCCAAAAACGCAGAACAACACCCATCTAACTAGCATCATCATCATTTTCCAGTCAGAAGACCCTTCAGAAAATTATAACGAGACAGAAGCAGAAAGCAAGGTAAAAAGAGAGATCTCACCGGGGTTGCGACCACAGGTCGCCATCCACCGCCATCCCGATCTCTGAATCACCACCATGGCTCATTTTCTTTTCGTTTTGTCACGCTATCATCACGTACTTTCCCTCTGACAGCACCGTTTTCACCGATTAGGATTTAGGGTTCCGTTTTTCCCCCTTTCCATTCCCGGCGGATCTGTAAAATCGAAATCACAAACAGTTTATAAAAAACATCAGAAAACCGGTAACAACAACAGAGATATAGATCGAGAGAGAGAACAGAGAGATCGAGACAGATCGAGCGATCACGGCGAGGGTTCGAAAATCGCGATGAGAGAATCGGTGAGAAGCGGTCGCGGTCACAGTCGAGAGAGGGACGAACGGTCTCGGTTTAGGTATCGAAAACGGCGATGGAGATCGTGAGAAAGATGAGCGGCGGCGTTAGGGTTCCTGAGAGGGAGAGTGAGATTTTTTCCTTATCGTGAGTTTTTGTGTTGGTTTCAGATTAAAGTACTAATCAAGTCCAATTAGTAAGATCTAATTTCACCTTTTTTTATATAATATAAGTTAAACTTGTTTGTTTTAAAAAAAACTGGTTGGTTTTGGGTGTCAAAAAAATAATAGTCTTTTTTATTTAACTTAAGATTTGTTTAATATGTTTAGTTGTTATTTTATATATTTGAGTTATAATAGAGATTTTAATAAAAATTGATTTATATTTCTGATATAATATAATATGATGAAAATAAGCTGACCCTTTTTTTGTTTGTTTACATTTTTATAATTAATTTATAATTATTTTATTAGTATTGTTTTTTTTATTTTATATAAATTGTAGTGTGAATATAAATTTATGAGTTTATTAGATGATAGAATGTTTGGCCATGTGGTTTAGTTTAGGTGGTGACACTTGTCACCACCTGTTTGGTCCATTCGAAATCTGGTACACGTATGTGTATTGTATCCATTCTGCACCCTCCTGCATCAAACCATCAGATCTGATGAGGTCCAGATCCGACGATCCAGAATGGTGGACCACACTCTACATTCATGGAGCATCTCATACAAGATCCAGCAGCATTTTTGGGCTTGGGCTCAGATTGCTATCTACACCCTCCAGATTAAAGCTCCAATCAGGCCCATTTCTCAACTTTTCTCTTTAAAATTAATATTATGCAAGTTTTTTTATTATTATATAATGATGTATTAAATAATATTTTGGCATACGGTAGTTTTTTATTTGTTGAATTACCAATTAAATTGTTAATTGATTTTTCATCAAGTAAAAGAATATCTATACTAATAATTATTTAAATTCCGATTTTGTATTGTGTGTTAATTTATTTTCTTTTATTTTTCGCTATTACATTGTCCGCTTGCATGTTTATTTCGCGATTGCACACTCCGCTCTCACATTAATATAAAAACAACAACGCCTCCGCTCTCTCTCTTACTTTTGGTTACCCACACCAAATTCTCTAAGGGTCTCATGGTTGGGGATGGGCATGGCCATCCTCACGAGGTTAATTAAGGCCCTCGTTGCCTTGATTAATCATAACCCGAAAAATAATTGGTCCATATACCAATCACCATGCACCAGGGTCTCATGGTTAATCAAGTCCACATACTTGGTTAACCATAACCCGAAATATCATTTCTCTACGTCCAACGCCGCAATTTTCAAAATAGTGTTATGGTATTTAATTAAATTGTTAGAGGTTCGCCCAACGATTTAATTAAAATTTAAAGTATTTGGGCCATTAGAGGGAAACCCAATGACTCGAATACTTTATTCCATACACTTGAACATTTAAAACACTTTCAAATTAAATTAATTAATTGAAGTTGTTTTCAAAAAATCAATTTTTTCTACAAAAACAAAAAAATAGTGATATGGAATTTAATTAAATTGTTAGAGGTTCGCCCGACGATTTAATTAAAATGTAAAGTATTTGAGCCATTAGAGGGTAACCCAATGACTTAAATACTTTATTCCATAACACTTAATAAAAGTGAACTTTGTTTCACCTCACTCTTTTCGTAATAAATATTTTGGATGAGAGAAGATCGGTTGACCTCAATCACCAATCTCGAGTACCGAATTCGTTAGAGGATATCCCGACGTCTTGGTACTTGTCATCTACCATTAAAATCAATTCAACCCATTCAAATCCTTTTTCGCTCATATGCGATTATCAAAAATCAAAAACATTTTCATCTAAAATCAATACAACCAATCCAAGACATTTTCAACAAGAACTACGGAGTTTTGACTTTCCCATTGCACGAGGGAATACGTAGGCACGCGGTTTCGAAACCGTGTCAAACTCAAAATAATAACAAACAAATCCATTTTCTTTTTATTTATTTATGACTTAGAAATTAGCGATTACACACACACAAACACATTTTGAACTAAATGGGTCCCATCGAGTACGATGGACGTAAGAGGTGCTAATACCTTCCTCTTGCGTAACCGACTCCCGAATCCATGCTTTTTGGTCTTGTAGACCGCCTTATCCAAATTTCGTGGGTTTTATCTATATTTCCCCGTTCTTTCTAGAACAAATAAAATTAGGTGGCGATTTCATTGTTTTTTTTAAAAAATTCATTTTAAATGATTTTTTGAAAATCGAGTTGCTTCAGTTGGCGACTCCACTGGGGATAAATTTTAAAACTTTTTTTGACTAAGCGAGTCAACCCTAGTTTAGTTCTTCGCATGTTTGTGTGTTTGTTTATCGCTTTCTTCTTTATGCTTATCTATTGTTTATTGATTATTATTCTCCTTACACTTTATGTATATTATTTTGTTGATATATTATTGTGATGGGAATTCATGGGCATTGATACATAGATAAGCCCACTATCCAGGCTTCTAGGTCACCTTTTAGGAATAGAGGGGTTGCGTAGCCTAGGTCCACTTGACTCCATTGTCTTGTTGGCCCGAAGCGAAGGCTCCGGCTTAGAGTTGGTTGTTTTAAGGAGGTTGTTGGCCCGCGTTAGCGCAGGACATCAATCTTTGGACAAATGACCTATAACTCTAAGTTTTGTTCATGTTGTCCTAACCGAGACCAAACGCTCAAATGTTGGATTTAGAGCATCCTGTTAAGAGCCGTTTCTTGGGGTATACTTTTACAAATACTATCGCCACGTAGGCCTCTCGCGCGATGATAGTGTTTGTAAAAGGGGATCTGAGACCCCAAGAAACATTTAGCCAAAAAACATAAGATTAGCCTTACCCGGGAACTGTTGGGTGACGTCGAAACCATGACCGGCCGATCCTATGAACCAGTTATATTTAATTTGCAACATGCATTGCATACATTTGCACAAAACCATTTAGCATATAACTTTTATTTTCAGGGAACCTTACAGATTTTGTTGGTGCAGTAAGCAGAAAGGAAGAATGAATCCAACTGTGAAGATCGTTCCATGTCTCAAATTCAAAGAACTGAAGTTGGGAAGGCGATAACTCAAAGTGAAAGAATTCCGCCCGTCAGTAGAGCTTATTTTGGGAAAAGATTTGGGAACATCCTAGATCTTTTGACTACCAATGTGGACATGGAAGCTTTGATTGCTTTGGCAAAATACTATGATCCTCCTCTTCGATGCTTCACATTCCAAGACTTTCAGCTCGTTCCTACAATTGAAGAGTTCGAGAGAATCCTTAATTGGCCTTTGAAGGACGACACTCCTTTCCTCAACATAGGGGAAGACCTCGATAAGGCTAAGGTAGCTGCTGCTTTGTTTCTTCCGGTAAGGGAGGTGGCACCTTGGATTACCGACAAAGGAATTCTTAGGCAAAACTTGGAAGATAAGTTGTTGGGTTTGAGTGTTCAAGACGATTGGCCGACTTTCAGCTCCATACTTGCTTTGCTCATCTTTGGGGTGGTTTTGTTTCCAACTAATGAAATTGGTTACTTGAGCCCGTCTGCTATTGGCATATTCATGTCAAAGAACCCTGTTCCTGCATTGTTGGCTGATGTTCTTTACCACCTCCATGAGAGAAATCTGAAGAAGCGAGGGGTGGTTCTGTGTTGTTCTCCATTGCTGTACTTATGGTTGACATCTCATATCCCTCAGAGTGGACCGTGGGAGAAGATCCTGAGAAAATTATCTTGGTCTCAAAAATTGGCTTCATTAACAGCCGGTGGTGTGATGTGGCATTCTCCAGGTTGGGGATTCGTTGATGTTATCACTCACTGTGGTGGATATTCTAATGTTCCTTTGATTGGGTCTATGGGTTGCATCAATTATAACCCAAGACTTGCAACAAGACAATTGGGGTATCCGATGGAGAATGAACCAAGGCTTGAGCACTTGGAAAGTTTCATTATACACGAGCTTGGTAAAAGGACCGCAACAGTATTGAAGATCCAAGAGCTTGGGGTCAAATCCATAGGAAAGCCGAGAGTTAATCAAGAGGGGCGGAATTGATGGAAGGTCTTATCGCCAGTGGGTGATAGAGAGAGTCCAAGAAATCAAGCTGCCTTACTTTGTGGAGGTACCCTTTGATCATCCTGAACCGGTAATCACTCATGTGCCAATAGAGGAGAATATGAGGCTTGAAATTATCGAAAGATGGAGGAGGAAAGATTGAGCTACAAAGCTCTAATTTCGCATTTTCTCGAGAAAATTTAGAAGCCAACCTCAAGGAGGTAAAAGAAGAATTAGAGGGGAGAAGAATACAGAATGAAAAGGATGAAGAGCTCCTGATGAGATGTTCTGAAAACTTGAGGAGTGCTGCAGGTGGGGCAAGGGACCTCCGTCGACAATGAAGGCTGCTCAGCAACAAAGGGGTCAGGCTTATCTAGATGAAGAAAAGGCCGTTGAAGAAAAGAGAGCATTGAAAGCACGTCTTGAAGCAAAGATTTCAAAGTTAGAAGCTTCTCTAGCACGAACCAATAAAATGCTAGAGAATGAGATAACTGCAAAAGAAGAAGTCTGCATCGCCCGAGAATTGGAAGCAATCGAATTAGCTGAAAAAGTTCGAGAGCTGAACATTACGAGGGAAGAAAGAAATAGCAAAAGGGATGCTTACGAAGGCCTTAGAGAGCAATGCCAAGGTTGGATTGATGAGATCCAAAAGCTGAATCGTCTGTTAGATGAAAAGGATGAACTAGTGTCCTTTCTAGAAGAACAGAATGGGCATTTCTATTGGAAGTACAGTGAAATGGTTGACATGTGTAACCGTTTGATTGTTGACGTACCTTGAGACTCAGTCGGCCCTAGAAGACCTCA